>JALGQJ010000004.1:34083688-34628688 GCA_023055345.1 Quercus wislizeni
TCGACACCTCCCGATTGATCGAGGTTACGGGAATTCAGATTTCCAAATCTGATTTTTGGCCTAGGCTTATGTATTTGTGTAGGGTTTCTTTTCTCACAACCCTGGACCTATATAAGACTTATTTTAGAGGCCGTCAAATAAGAGAATACAAGGAGAACATATGCAAAAGGTGATCGATGCCTTATTCTCTCTGAAAGAAGCTATTGCGTCTTTACGCCTTAGGGTTTTGTAACCAAGTACTTCTTGATCTTCATTGTTGATAAAGTGAAGAACTTTGCAGCTAACAATCTTCTTTAAGTTGGTAGGTTAGTCACGTATTGGGATTCGTGCAAAGGAGTTAGTCACGTATTGGGATTCGTGTATAAAAAAGGGTGACGTTCATATATTGAAGAGTTCAGAGGTTTTGAAGCGGTAGAAGGTTTCTACTGTAAGTTCATCTACGGGGATTGTAAAGTTTGGGGACAAAAGTTTTATACTAGATCTGAAACTTCTCTTTACTATAGTGAATTGCTTTTCGGGAAGGTTTTCCCTCAGGTTTTTTTACTGTGAAACTGGTTGGTTTCATTGGTTTTCTTGGGTCATCATATCTTGTCTTATTTATTTTTCCGTTGCATGATTTTGACATGATATTGATGTTTGTTTGTTTTAAAAATTTTTGTTCATAATAAATCTAATTAATAACTTGGATTTAAAACTTGTTAATTGTATCAACCGGGGTCTAAATTTCCTAACAAGTGGTATCAGAGTGGGTACACTCTGATTGGATTAATTTCCTGAGTGTGATCCTTGACCCCTGTTGTCATGGATCGTGGACAATCTCTTTTTATTCCTCCTTTATTTGATGGAACTAATTATGCGTACTGGAAAGTTCGTATGAAAGTTTTTTTGCAGGCTCTAAGTGAACAGGTATGGCAAGCTGTTGAAGTTGGCTGGATTAAGCTAAAGGAAGCGCCAGTAGATTGGGATGAAGCAACAATCATAGCAGCAAATTTCAACAGTAGGGCCTTGATTGCTTTGTTTTGTGGGGTGACCAATGAGGAATTCAAGAAAATAACATCCACAGAAGTTGCCAAGGAAGCATGGACCATTCTTGAGACCACCTATGAAGGTACCAAGGCAGTAAAAACTGTGAAGTTTCAAAGACTCACTAGTAGTTTTGAAGAAATAAGGATGGAGGAGGATGAGACCTTTGATGAGTTCTATGCCAAACTCAAGGATATTGTAAATTCTGCCTTCAACCTTGGAGAATGTATTGCAGAATCCAAAATTGTTAGGAAAATCCTTAGGTCTTTACCTAAAAGATTCCATGCCAAGATCACTACCATTGAAGAAGTCAAGGACATTGATTAAATTCTTTTGACTGAGCTTGTAGGGAACCTTCAAACCTATGAGATGGGATTAGGCTTAATGGGAAAAGGTGGAAAGAGTAAAAACTTGGTTCTTAAGGGTATAGAGGAAGAGATTGAGGACTTTGAAGATAAAGAAGAAAGTGAAGATGAAGATGAAGATGATGATGAGGATGAGGATCTAACTTTCATAACTGATGAGATTATCAAGCTTCTTCAATTTAGGAAAAAGGATAAGGGCAAACCTTCTAGGAAACCTAAATCCTCAAGGAGTGGCAAGAATAAGAAACCCTTCATCCAATGCCATGAGTGCAAAGGTTTTGGTCATATGAGGATAGAGTACCCAAACTACCTCATGAAGGAAAAGACCAAGAAGTCCAAAGATAAAGGGTTGGTTAATGACTCTTTTGATGAGTATGTGGATGAATGTAGTCACGTTATGGCCTTTGCTGCCTCAACTGATAAGGTGATTGTGGAGAGTGCTAGTGACAGTGAAGATTCTTCTGATGATGAAGTACCTAAGAAGTTGACCTTTCAAGAAGCCTATGATAAGCTATGCATAGAATTTATAAAATCTGAAAAGATTTCTCATCTTTGTAGAAAAGAGCTTAATGAGGTAAAAACTGAAAAGGCTGATCTGTTAGTCAAATTAGATGAGACTACAAGGTTGGTTGAGACTCTTGTTATGGAGAACACCTCATTAGAAGAGAAAGTCAAAAATCTTGAGGTTGAGCTTAGTCAAGCTAGAACTCAAATAGAGAGGATGTCTAGTGCAAAATTTGATGAGGTCTTGAGTGCTCAAAAGCCTAGTTCAGATAAGACTGGCTTAGGATATGCTATTTCCTCCAGCCCCTTCTCTTCCACGGCTTCTGGATCAAGGACTGTCTTTGTGCCACAATCTAAGAAAGGTAATAAAGGTATGAAATCCAAAACTGATTTGGCTAATTCTAAATCCTTTGTTAGACCTCATGTTTGTCATCATTGTGGTGTTTCTGGACACATTCGTCGTAATTGCTTTAAGTTGTATCCTCATAAGCAATTGTCCAAATGGTTACAGGTTTCCTCTTAAGGACCTATACCTTTGTTTGGAGAGTTATTAAAAACTTTGAGCTTTTTAACTCAATTTCAGGAGAATTCTAATTCTTCTATGTCTTTTAGTAGACATACTAGGACACGTGCATTTTCATCTTCACGGTCAAAGACTCGTGCTGTGTGGGTGAGAAAGGAGCCTAAGACTTAATTGTCTTTTTATTTGTCCTCTGCTTTAATTCTTTCTATCTAAAGTAGGACTCTCTTTGCTTAGCTTCTTATCTACTTTTGAAATTATGCTTTCATGCATCTGCATTTTTCTGTCATGCCTTCATGCATATACATATTTCTTTCATGCTTTCATGTTATTTGTTTGTTTTTGTTTGGTTGTTTAGTCTTTATTTTGTTTTGTTTTCAAAAAAAAAAAAAAAAAAAATAGATAAATACAAAAACAATGTATGTTTTGTGTACATTAGTACTTGTACCTTGGATGGCCATTGAAACAAAGTTTTCTAAACTTTGTATCTCTTGTAGCTTAGATGAGCATCTCTATGCACAACTAAGTAAGTGAGTTTTGTGGCTCTTATTTGTGATGAGTAAGATTAAGTTATTTCTTGTACTTAACACTCATATCACTCTTTTTGAGTGGGAATGACTAAAAAATTCTAAGAGAAAGGCATAAATAATCATCTCACCACTATTGCCCGCCAATCATAATATGACACTTGTATACTTTGGTATAGCAAAAGTGCAGTGTCAATGACATTTGTATGCTTAGGCATAGCAAAATTGGAATGTCAAATATCATTGGGCATTTCTTTTCTCTCTCTAATATGCCCATGCATGATATGCTTAAAAGAAAAATATGCAAAGAAAAATCAAAAGAAAAAAGATAAAAAATGCTTTAAGAATGATTGCAAGCGTGTATTCTAGGAGATGTGGGAGTTATAGGATGTACCTTGAAGGTGATAGTCCCCATCAAGCAGTTATGATTGTGTGTGAGTTAAAGTGATTTTCTCATATCCCAAATCGTCATAACATGTTGACACATTTGCAATCTTGCAATGTTTTTCACACACAACACGCAAAATTCTTTGCTACTCTTGATACAGGTGCATGTATAATGTGATTTGGCCATCACAAGGTTTACATGTGTTAATGTATGCTCATTAAACTGTCTTGACATGTTTTTGAAATATAAAATTGGCTAGACTTGTTTAGTGTGTGTGTGTGTGTTTTGAGATCCATGTGCTTAACATTTTTTTTCTTGTTGAGAGATTTGTTTTTCACATGTTTTGCATCTTTCTTTTATCTTGTCATCCATAGCATCTTGTTTCATTACATTCATGCATTTATATGGACTTCTTGTGTCCCCTTGTTCATCCTTAATCATCTTTATGTCTCTTGGGTGAAACTTTTTAGCTTCTTGTACCCTTTGTCAATCATGACAAAAAGGGGGAGAAATTGTGGAGAATATGTAGTTTTTTTTTTTTTTAAGATTCTACATGTTAAGGGGAGAAATACATTCCTTTGTAAGGAGGAGATGTGTTTCATCTTGTTAGGGAGAGTGCTTACTTCCTTGTTCTAAATTGTGGAGAATATGTGGTTTTTTTTTTTTAAGATTCTACATGTTAGGGGGAGAAATGCATTCCTTTGTAAGGGGGAGATGTGTTTCATCTTGTTAGGGGGAGTGCTTACTTCCTTGTTCTTGTACACAGGTCTTGTGACCATGTTTACATACATTGTGCTTGTCTTTGATGATGTATGTCTTCTTCAGCTACCTTTACATGTGTTGTTTCTTTTCTATCTTTATGCACATGTTTCTTATATTTGTATGCAATCTATTATTTCTGTTTCACACAAAGATGCCTTGATGAGTTTTGTTTAAAGTGTTTCAGAAATACAGGTTGTGAAAGTGTACTTGCCATAAACTCTCTTCTTGTAAAGTTTTTCAAGAGTTTGTGTTAGGATAGATTTTATTGTATTCAACAAATGCATATGAGTTGAGTGATTTATGACTTCTCTCATATGTTCATTTGTTTATTGTGGTTTTGTCACGGATTGCCAAAGGGAGAGATTGTTAGGACATATGTGTTTCACTTGTTAAGAACATATGTCATTCTTTTATGTAATTGGCTAATCCTTTGACAAAACGCACTTTACTTGTATTTGGGTAGATCTAGGATGTATTTAATACTTTAAGAAACACGTTGTTCAAGTCTAGTATTAAAGCCATGAAGATTGGACCAAGAAACAAGTGAAGAAAAGCTGTTCATTAAAGCTGGATAGATAGCTCGACAGCTGCTCGACATCTCTCGATAACTGCGGACAGATAGCTCGACACCTCTCGATAGCTGGTGGATCGATTGAGAAAGCTTCTATCTCCTCGACAGCTCCTCGATAGCTTCTCAATAGCTGTATCTATCGAGGTTGAAAGCTCGACACCTCCTCGACACCTCTCTATCGATCGAGGTTACGGGAATTCAGATTTCCAGATCTGATTTTTGGGCCAGGCTTATGTATTTGTGTAGGGTTTCTTTTCTCACAACCCTAGACCTATATAAGGTTTATTTTAGAGGCCTTCAAATAAGAGAATATAAGGAGAACATATGCAAAAGGTGACCGATGCCTTATTCTCTCTGAAAGAAGTTACTGCGTCTTTGCGCCTTAGGATTTTATAACCAAGTGCTTCTTGATCTTCATTGTTGATGAAGTGAAGAACTTTGCAGCCAACAATTTTCTTCAAGTTGGTAGGTTGGTCACGTACTGGGATTCATGCAAAAGAGTTAGTCTCGTACTGGGATTCGTGCATCAAAAAGGGTGGTGTTCATATATTGAAGAGTTCAGAGGTTCTGAATCGGTAGAAAGTTTCTACTGTAAGTTCATCTACGGGGATTGTAGAGTCTAGGAACAAAGGTTTTGTACTAGATCTGAAACTTCTCTTTACTATAGTGAATTGCTTTTCGGGAAGGTTTCCCCCTAGGTTTTTTTACTGTGAAACTGGTTGATTTCATTGGTTTTCCTGGGTCATCATATCTTATCTTATTTATTTTTCCACTGCGTGATTTTGACATGATATTGATGTTTGTTTGTTTTAACAAGTTTTGTTCATAATAAATCTAATTAACAACTTGGGTTTAAAACTTGTTAATTCTATCAACCGGGGTCTAAATTTCCCAACAAAAAAAATTAAGTTTTTACTTCTTAAAGGCTTAAAAATTTGAAGAATCAGCAAAAAAACATGACTACATAATAGAAAAAATAGAAGAGAAAAACAGGTTACCTCAAAAGAATAATCCATGATTATAGCAATTGAAATTTGTCAAAGCAGTTTCATATATTGCAAAATATGAACCCAAAATTTAGATGTTAAAACTTCTAAAAAGCCAAAAGAAAGAGTAAAGAATTTAGATACATTGTTGGGTGCAAAACAAATATTTGCACCATTGATGCCCTTATTAAGGTGCTTGGTAACTGTAGAAAGCAAATATCAATCAAATGATTTCTTTTACCACACCATACAAAAAAGTAAAAGCAAAGAAAAACACCATAAGAAAGTGCAAAAATAAAGCAATCTTATATTCAAGCATGGTAGATATGAACTTTATTGATTATTCCATACCATCTTGACAAATCCGTAGAATGTTTTGTTTCATATTACAATGCATTGATAGCTATTTTCATGCCGTTTATGCAATGCCCCAGAAAGCTGCAAATAAAAACAAAACTAAAAAGTAAAAAAAATGACTACATAACAGAAAAAATTGACAATTCTTATTAACAAAAACACAGTAAAATCATAATTAAAAAACCCTAACAGTGATCTAGTGACTGAAGAATTAGAGAAGGAGGGAAGGAAGAGTAAAAAAAAATAAAAAAATAAAAAAAACGAATGAGAGGGGAGGTATTTGCATTTGAATACATCTTAAAAGTCCTAAATCAAATTAAAAAAAATATAAATAAAAAATGTTGATGTGAAAAATTGTTCATGACAGAATAGTCCATGGTCATAATTGTTGCAAATTGTTTCAAAAAACCACTTAGTCCACAAAATAATGATGCCTAAAAATCAAATAATTCTCAATATAAAAACTATGAATAAGTTTATATATATATATATATATATATACACATACACACACAAATAAGAGTTCACTGCAAAAATCAACCAATAATCCAAAATTGAATGAGGTTTTTGTTCTTTAGAGAGAATTAATTACAACTTGCATGTCCCATGCTCTCACCTTGGTCAATCCTTAAAAGGTTCTTAAGTCGTCTAGGTCGGAAAAATACTGGTTGGAATTCAAGCAGTAACTAGAATTGTATCAAAATACTTAATCTTCAATTCCGTAACATGGTCAAAATCTGGTGAAACCGGTGTTGTATAGAGCTTGAATTTCTCAGAGGCAAGGTTAAAAGCAAGAAGCGACTCCCAATGACAAATCTCCTTGTTTGGCCATTGTTCTTCAACATTTTTCCAACGCTGGGATATAAGACTATATACCTTGATTTCTATAGGCAAGTCATTGTAATGAACAAGTGCAAGCCTCAACACCTTATAGTCATCGTTCCGATGATCGTGATATAATGCAAATTGGGGAAACCAAAAATCCGTAACACCTTTAGGTTTGGAACTCCATAGATAGCAAGCAAATCTTCACACCTAGAAATAACAACCCTAAAGTTCCTCAAAAAAAAGGAAAGAAATAACAACCTTAACATCCACAACAGACAGGGAAAACGATTATGAAAACTGCTTTGTGGTTTGGTGTGGCAACTGTGGTATTTGAGGAGTGAGTGTGAGTCTATTGTGTGGTAGTGACTAGTGAATTAGAGAATAAAAAATATAAATAAAAAATGCTTATGTGGAAAATTGTGAGAGTTTCAAAGACTTCGGATTTATATATATATATAGATGATATATTTTATTTATTTATTTTGATCAAATAGCCCCATGACTGTCCATGTTTTCACCCATATCCATATTTCACTTCTGTTCGACACTTTCATGTCTATTTTCATTTTTTAGTTAATAATTTATATTTTTTAACAAACCAAATCTCAAAACACTGAAAAATAAAGTGTGTTATTGTGTCTAACGCACATGGCCACAGTCAAAAGATGAAAAGAACCGTGATGAGTCGAAATCTCGCCGAGAAGTGAGATATGAGACAACCTTTTTCCTACTTTTATCTAGAATATTGTTGACTTCTATATTTTGTTCTCAGTTGCTAAGAGGCCATTGCAGGAAATGAACTATTTCAGCACCTTTTATAATAAAGATCCTAGGGCCTATTATCAAGAATATATATATATATATATATATTTTTTTTTTTTTTTTCTTTCTACTAATCATAGCTCATAATAAGGTATAAAATGATACGTGAATAGCATAGCATATACAAGTTATTTTTATATAATAATATACTTAATAGTTTTAGCAAACGAAATATCTAGATTAGTGCATAAATGAGTTGGACTTCATCTAGATAATAGCCCCATTAATTAAAGCTAATAAGCAACTACAAGATGATGGACTTGTTCAACTTTTTCATTCAAGATCATATCCTGTTTAAGTTATAGTTATAGTTTTGCACAACATATATAAGAAACTAAAGAAAATCAACCCATCTAAAACACACTACACTAGATGACTATACCACCACAATAAAATAGGTGTTTTCTCTCGTTCTCAAGGGAGATAGCATGAACAGCCTTCTTGTTTGACATTCATAGCGAAGACCATAGCATATATAGCATAAATAGCATAATCCTTCTTCTTCTTCTTCTTCTCTCTCTCTCTCCTCTAAACAAAATTTAATGTAATCATGCAATCTTAAGATTCTTAACTAACTAAATTATCCACTGCTCATGGTTTTGCATGTGCTCAAAATTAAATGAAAAGATTGACTTTAACTAAAACAAGTACTTGAGGATTGAAATTTAACGCAGTCAAAATTAAATGAAGAGATAAAATATCATCAGTAGCCTTTGAATATCATAGATCTATTCAACATGAAAGTTCATCCACAAATTTTTAGTGACCGACAAATCATTAGTGCAAAACACGCACATTAAAATAGTGACATCTTTCAACATTTGACTTTAATCCCATTGATCCCTCACGAATTTGAGTTGGTTTCTAGTTTCCTTAGAACTTTCATGAGTGAATTAATATAAAAGCGCCTCCAAAAGATTTTGTGCGAGATTATTGACTCCACTCTCCAGCACGTTCAAAGTCTGAGTGCGATTTTGAGAGGTTTATTAATCAAAAGGATTAGGACTGAGATGAGGTTGCCACTAAGAATAAAGTCAGCATTTTGAACTCCATACTTGGCTAAAACTTGAAAAGTTTTGTCTATTTATAGAGTTCTTGGAGAGAATTACACACCCACAAAACCAACCTTCAATTTCATTCAACATGTTGTGCTCAAGATATATTTCTGTCGGCTTTCTATTATTCAGCCTCTCCCTCCATGCAGTCAATTGTGCTGGTCCATTATACCATTTTTGTTTTAGCCAGGAAAACTACACTGCCAATAGCCCTTATGCTACAAACTTAGATGGCTTGCTCAATCTTTTGTCCACCAAAGTTCCTTCAACAGGGTTTGGGCTCGGATCGACTGGGGAAGGCCAAGATCAAGCAAATGGTTTGGCCCTATGCCGAGGTGATGTCTCAACCACAAACTGTAAGACCTGTGTCGTTGATGCAGGTAAAGAGCTTGGTGATCGTTGTCCTTATAAAAAAGGAGCGATAATTTGGTACGATAATTGCCTTTTAAAGTACTCGAACATAGATTTCTTTGGAGAAATCGATAACAAAAACAAGTTCTACATGTGGAACGTCAAAGATGTAGAAAATCCCACTTCATTCAATCCAAAAGTTAAGGATTTGTTAAGCAGCTTATCTAATAAAGCTTATGCCAATCCAAAATTCTATGCTACCGGGGACCTAGAGCTTGATTCATCAAGCAAACTATATGGTTTGGCTCAATGCACCAGGGACCTTTCAGGTCTTGATTGTAAGAAGTGTCTTGATACTGCGATTAGTGAACTTCCCAACTGTTGTGATGGAAAACGAGGTGGGCGAGTTGTTGGTGGCAGTTGTAACGTTAGATATGAACTTTACCCCATTGTTGATGCCTAGACTGTCATGGTTTCTGATGTTTATGTATCAAACTGTGTACTGTAATATGTTTAAAAGGTAATAAAATTGTCCAATGGGACAACTTCTCTTTGCTTCGTCACTTGCATAATTTTGGCCAATAGTAATCATTTGGTTAGATTTTTGGTACTTAGATGATGAAATTTTGCATGGGGCAGGGGTATTGCTAAATATTGTTATTTAAAAAAATAAAAAAATGGGCAACTTTTATGGCCTGTTTGGATGGAGGGGGAAAGGAGGAGGAGTGGAGGGGAGTAGAGTAGTGTAGGCTAAAAATAAGCTAATTTTGTACTAAATCTACTCTACTCTACTCTACTCCCCCTCAATCCAAACGGACTATTACTGTTTTAAAAATATTTGGCAAAATCATTTTTAGAATTTTTCTTCAACCTTGGTTGAGTTCTTTTTGTGTAAAGCCACGTGTCAACCACCGGAGGGATGACCTAGACTCGGGTTTCTTTTTGTGTGTCAAGCTCGAAACTTGACATTAGCCCAAACAAGACTGATGGCTATTGATGCAGTCTTGACTCTTAAGCCTACTCAAGAAATAAAACCCAAAGTCTAAGAAATGAAATATGAACAATAAAAGAACTTTTTATTTTTATTTTTTTAATGGAAGAGTGTCTTTTCTTCTCTCTTTTACAAAATCAAGATACGCTACTCAGAAACTTGAGTTTTTATTATTATTTTATTTTTAAATTTAAAAGTATGATTCAACTACTCAAAAAATTTAAGTGTTATATCATAACATAAGTTTCAGTCATAGTTTAGGTTCTCATATCTTCAAGGTATTATCATTCTCAAAGAAGATAATAAGTTTTTCAACTTGTTAAAAAAATCAACATTAGCCGCATGACTGAAATCATACACGAAGGTATACAAACTTAGATTAACATTGGTAATAGAATTTTACCTATAAAAAATGAATGGCAGAGAAAATTCTTACTTATACCACTGCAATAAATAGAGGGGAAGGTAGCAAGTTCAATTTTACAGCTTAAATTTGAGTTTCTCTGCTAATGATGGGAGTGTACACTTTTTCATTCAAAGGATCTTGTTAGGACAAGCATGGACTCAATGAGACTATGTTGTGTACTGGTGCTCTAGGTTGCCGGCTTGATGGGACTGGCGGCGTTGGTGTTGGTGATGGTGGTGGTGGTGGTCTACAAAGATGTGATTTTCCAACAATGTACAACATTGGGTACTAAAACTTGGACACACAAGGGCACAAGGCATTTCAATAGCTTTGGCAGAGGTTCATAGACCTAACAGTGAAATCTTTTTTGGACAACCTTCAAGAATGTTTTGTGATGGCCAACTATAATAGATTTTATGTGTAAGTAGGCTAATACATGCTCCTACTTTCTTGTTGCACCAACAATTTCATGCAAATAGAAAGTACACACAATTGGTCATGTTGCCTAATGTGTTATACTGTTACTAACCAATAATCATTGTAGTGTATTTACTTGCTTCATAGTTATGATCATTCATGAGATGTTAATGTTATTTTTGAGCGAAAGAGATGTTAATGCTATGGCTAGTCCACCCTCAATTTAATTGGGATTAAGGCTTAATTGAATTAAGTTGAGTTGCTATATGTAGTACAGCCGAAGAGCTTAAGTTACAGTACTGGAGTGCATACTTGGACTAACTTGGTTAGAATTTCAGCCGCAACAGTGAGTCCCTCTAACCCTCTCTCATCAACTGCGTCCTGTGTGCTAAAGATGCTTGGAAACATAACAAAAAGCTTAACCAACCATGCAGAAAAAATCAATCAGCTAATGTCAAATTACCGATGGTGCCAAAAGTTTAAGTTATTGAGATATAATAAATTTATTCATTTAACTACATATTTTAAAATACTTCCCCTTACGTGTGACATCTTTCAACATTTGACTTTAATTCCATTGGTCCCTCACTAATTTGAGATGGTCTTTAGTTTAGAGCTTAGAATTATGGATCATGTAGAGTGATTCCTTAGCATTTTTATGAGCTAATTAATAAAAGAGAAATGCTATTTTCATAACATTTTTACAATTAAATCCTAGGTGAGAAATTTTCATTGATTTTAATCTAAGTCCACTAGTAATAGTTTACCAACTATAATTTGTTGTGAAAATATTGTAAAAGTAGTTTTTTGTGCGAAATTTACTCCACTATAGTACATTCAAAGTCTAGGGCAATTTTGAGTTTTATTTATCAAAAGAATTAGGATTGATGAGGTTGCCACTAAGAAAAAAGTCAGCATTTTCAATTCCATACTTGGCCAAAACTAGAAAAGTTTCGTCTATTTATAGATCAGTTCTTGTAGAGAATTACACACCCAAAAAAGCAACCTTCAATTTCATTCAACATGCTGTGCTCAGAATATATTGCTGTCAGCTTCCTATTATTCAGCTTCTCCCTCCATGCAGCCAATTAATTGTGCCGACCCATTAAATCATCTTTGTTTTAGCCAGGAAAACTACTCTGCCAATAGCCCTTATGGTACAAACTTGAATGGCTTTCTCAATCTTTCGTCTATCAAAGTTCCTTCAACAGGTTTTGGGCTCGGCTCAACTGGGCAAGGCCAAGACCAAGCAAATGGTTTAGCCCAATGCTGAGGCGATGTTTCAACCACAAACTGTCGGACCTGTGTTGTTGATGCAGGCAAAGAGCTTGGTAATCGTTGTCCTAATAAAAAAGGAGCAATAATTTGGTACAATAACAGCCTTTTAAAGTACTCGAACATAAATTTCTTCGGACAAATCGATGACAAAAACAAGTTCTACACGTTGAACGCCCAAGATGTAGACGATCCCGTTTCATTCAGTCTAAAAGTTAGGGAGTTGTTAAACAGCTTATCTAATAAAGCTAATGCCGATCCACAATTCTATGCTACCGAGGACATAGAGCTTGATTCATCGAGCAGTGTATTGGACGTGCCTGTTAGTGGCAGTTGTAACGTTAGATACGAACTTTACCCCTTTGTTGATGTCCAGACTATTATGGTTTCTAATGTTTATGTATCAAAATGTGTAATGTAATATGTTGAAAACTAAATAAAATTTTCTAATGGGACAACTGTTTGCTTCATCACTTGTATAATTTTGGCCAATAGTAATCGTTTGGTTAGATTTTGGTACTTTGATGATGAAATTTTGCATGGGGCAGTGGTTTAAAAAATAAAAAATGGACAAATTGTTACTATTTTAAAAATATTTGGCAAAATCTTTTTTTGAGTTATTTTTGTGCAAAGTCATGTGTCCACTTAAAGAGATGGCCTTTCTAATGAATCTCAACATCGGTCAAAAGAAGACTAATGGCTACTAATGCACTTTTAGGACTACACAGGAGATAAAACTCAAAGTCTAAGAAATGAAATATGGACAATAAATGGACTTAGATTAACATCTATGATAGAATTTTACCTATAAAAAAAGAATGGCAGAGAAATAGCACTGCAATAAATAAGGGGAAGGTAGCAATTTCAATTTTATAGTTTCAATTTGATTTTCTCTGCTAATGATGATTGATGGGAGTGCACACTTTTTCATCCAAAGGATGTTGCTAGGACAAGCATGGACTCAGTGAGACTATGTTGTGTGTGGGTGCCCTTGGTTGTGGGGCTTGATGGGACTGCCAACATTGGTGTGGGTGGTGGTGGTGGTGGTGGTCTACAAAGATGTGATTTTCCAACAATGTAAAACATTGGGTATACTAAAACTTAGACACAGGAGGCGTTTCAATAACTTTGGGAGAGGTTCATAAACCCAACAGTGAAACCTTTTTTGGACAACCTTAAAAGAATGTTTGGTGATGGCCACCTATAATAGATTTTATCGGTAAGTAGACTAGTACATTCTCCTTCTTTCTTGTTGCATCAACAATTTCATGCAAATAGAAAGTTAACACAATTAGTCCTATGGCCTAATTTGCTATACCGTTACTAACCTATAATCATTGTAGTGTATTTGCTTGCTATATAGTTATGATCATTCATGACATGTTAATGTTCCTTCTGAGCGAAAAAGACCCTCAATTTAATGGGGATTAAGGCTTAATTAAATTAAGTTGAGTAGCTATATGCTAGTGCAGCTGAATTCAGCCACAACAGTGAGTCCCTCTAACCCTCTTTCACTAGTTGCATCTCGTGTGCTAGAGATGCTTGGAAACACAACAAAAAGCTTAACCGACCTCTGCAAAAAATCAGTCAGCTAACTGACATATAGACAGACATTGGTCATCATAAATAACATATCATTAATCAAAGGCGAAAATACCATTTTAGTACTTATATTTTGGGGTTACTGTCAAGTTGGTTCCTACATTTTGATTACAATCAATTTGGTCATTACTGTCAACTCACTAAAAGAAATTGACTACAACTTGAAAATAATGGGGACCAAATTGATTGATACCAAAATGTATAAGCCAAATTGACCATGATCTCAAAATATAAGGACCAAAATAATAGTTTTGCCTTAATAAAAACAACATAGCAACAATCTTTTTATACTAAATAATAAAGGCTAAAAGAATACTAAAGATCAAATTAATCTCTCTATATATATATAAAACCGAAACTTTTGAAACTCCCACAATTTTCCACGTCAGCATAGTATTAAAAAAAAAAAACATAAACGAAAAAATAATAATAATAAGCGAAGAAAAACGTTTTCTAAAACCCGATAAAAACCTATCTACTCTTCTTCCTCTCTCTCACCCTTTCTCTGTACTTCCCTATATATAAATTTTGTCCTATCTGCAAATGCACTCAAAGCAAGACTTCACAATTTTTGACCAGCAAAGTTCCAAACCAAGTACAAAGGTTCACCATAAGTCCAATACTTTTTATTTTTATTTTGCAATTTTCTTATGATTGTATTTGTTTGGTGAGAAATTGAGGGAAAAGAAAAGGGAAAAAAGGGTTTTGGATCCTGGGAAAGAATGAGAAATCTAAGGGCACTACCTTTAAGATATGGTAAAAACCTAAATAGACGAAGGCTACACCCCAGCCAATTCAGAAAACTGTATCAATCATCCTCTAGAGAAGGTGTAGAAGAAGAAGAAGAAGGAGGAGGAGGAGGAAGATGAGAGAACGGTCTCACCACCCTGTTACCTTGCGATTCAGAAAACCTGTTGAGCAGTCTTCTTTTCGTCTTTCCTTTTTCACTGATTTTTTTTTTTTTTTTTGCCATTGATTTCAGGATCAAGTACTAAGTTTTTGCCCTTCCGATTGATTTGTCATAGTTCCAAAAATCCCCTTACAAAATTCTCTAAGCAGAAACCAATGGCTGTCTAAGTGGGTATGTATTTCTTATTTGAATTGTGATTGTGGGAATTATTGTTGGTTGAAGAGATTGGCAGTAAAGATTGGGTTTCTAGGGTCGTTTTTGAGAAAATTCAAATAAATTTTTTGGTGTGTTTTGTTTGATTTGTTTCATGTGTTAACAATTAATGCTTGGGGATGTCATTTAAACTTCAAACTGATTTTTTTTTTGGTTTATGAATATTGATATAGGGGAAATTTTTTTTTGACAATGAATAAGGGAGAGCAAGGCAAAGGTGACATAGTAAGAGTTAAGGCATTGTAACTTGCAAAGTCAGTTTGTGGATCATGGACTCATGGAGTGGCTAATGTAACAGGTATAATCTGAAAACATGGAATAATTTACGATATTTAAAACAGTGAGAACTATAAGTGGAAGAAAATTACAGCATAATGAAATAAAATAATATCAAATGGAGACAAACTACTCATAAGAATTAGGAATATTAGAAGGCACAGATTAATGCTGTGCGAGATTGTGGCATATCATTTGTGAAATATGACATTCATAAGTGCCATAGCTACATCTATGTTGCATTGTAAAGTTATCAACATTAGTTTTGAGTTTGAACAATTTGTTTTTACTGTATTTTAACTCAGTTTTATTTTCAAATAATATTCATCTCATATATATATTTTTTTATTGTTTAGGACTATATTTGGTTCTAAAGTGATGGTTTCACTCTCTGATATTCGATGAATTTTTTTTTTTATTTAATTTTTTATCGTGGTCTCATAGTGTTTTTCTCTTTGTTCAATCAAAATGCAAAATTTCAGTTTTAGGGTCATCAAAGTTGTTGGTCAACATACTGTACTCATGGGTTTATCCGTTGGGAACTAGATTGCTTGAAGGGATGAAATGGTAAGTGTTTTTCCTTGAATCATCTTTTTGGGTTGCTTTGAATTAACTAATTTTTTAGGTCTTCTTTTGGTGTTGCATGACACATGTTTGATGAAATTCATTTTATACCGAAGTAAGAGATTATATTGAATTTGAAATGTGAATGTTTGATGTGAGATTTAATTTTGATGTATATTTGTGTTGTTAGATCTATTATGTGTTTAATTTTTGATTTTTTCGTTCAAGATTTGCTTTTGTTATTGTTGGCTCTTTTATGGTTTTATGGGCATATTCTCTCCCTGCATGGATCATCAAGATTCCAATTACATTTGTAGAAGTTGTTGTATGGGTATTCATCACTTACTATGTCATTGGCTTTGATCAAAGTGCTGGAAGTTAAAAGATAGAATAAATAAATAAAATCATTCTACTTTTTTTTTTTCAACATACAAAGATATGTTTCACTTTTTCTTTTTCTATTTCAAATTATATATTTTCTCATGTTCATATTGCAGGTTTTTTAGGCAGTACCTTCTGTTTTTATTTTAACTAGATGGCTTCTGCTTTATTTTGCTTCATTGGGACAATTGGTAGGGGGGACCTGATTCTTGCCAACACATTTGGATCATTTGCACTGGTCATGCGGTTTGCTTTGGGTGGCTTTGTCTTGTCAAGAGGTATAATTTAATAAGTGGCTTTTCTTTTATAATTGTGCAAAATCTTTTCTATTACTTCTTATTTGATTGTGTCCTCCCACAGAGAACATAAAGAAATGGTGGATATGGGGTTACTGGATGTAAATTAAATGTCTAGCTGCAGAATGCGATTTTGGGTGTTGATCCGTTTCTTCAAGATAGTGCATGGGGTTGTCTTGATCTAATTCATTGCAAAGGTCAAAACCTTAAGTTCATGAATTGCACTTCATAAGTTGCAAAAAACAAAATATATTTTTAACATTGTCGTAGAACTCACTCATTCATGGCTAATTATAATTTAAAATACAGTTTCCTTCATACTGATGATCCATTATCAACACATGACCACATATACATGGCTGTGGAACTTGACTAATTGATATTGATTGTGTCTTTCTAATTGTTTTTACAATAAACTTTTGATACCATATTTCGATATTTGGTTGTGTTATGATTGGACTAATTGTTCTAATAGTTGGTGTATGTTAACAATTAATTGATTACCTTTCAACAACATGTGAGAGTTGGTCATGGTATTATTAGAAGGGAAAAAGAAATTGAAAAGGTAGATCATATAAAGTGCGATTGACGGATTTGCTTGAAAACATTAATTCTTTGTAATTGTAGTTCTTTTATTGACAAGCTTTGGTTTCAAATTAAAATTTCAGTTTTGATTAAGGCAAAGAGGAAGATGTTGTTTTTAATAGTAGGCCATTTAGCATTTACCATGAATTCTAGATAAGCATTGTTTAAAACATATATCTTTCTAAATTAGAAATATCTAGAATTTACGGTCAACAAAAAAGAAACTGCAACACTTCTCTACTTTTATTTTCATTAGGGGTGAATTATATTTGGTCACATGTATCTGGAAGTACACTAAAAATATTAAAATGATATAAATTCTTATTTCATTCATTTATTCTTGCATTACATTTGTTTTTTTTTTTTTTCCCTTCTTTATTTATTGGTAAATTTAGGGGTCCAAAATTGAGGTAGATTTCATGTATAGGTTTTTAGTTTTGATATAAGGCTCACTTTGTGGGTATGTTTGCTACGTGTGCGTTTGGTAACACTTATTTTTGTTAACTTATTTTACTATTTCATTTATTTTTGCTACTATTTATGGACCCCGCTGCACTTTTTTATATTATTCATGAGTTTTACTGTACTATTTCAGCTAACTTTTACTTTTATTTACAGTACTTTTAGTAAAAAGTTTTCAGTTTCAGCAAAATAAACAGATCTCAAATAGACCCTACATACTAAGGGCCCGTTTGGTAAAGGAGTTTGAGTAGTGTTGTTTGTAGTTTTTTGAAATACGTGTTGGTAAAAAAGTGTATGGAAATGTGTGTAATGTTGTTTAAAAACTGAGAATGAGTTGTTTAACAATTCTACCAAACGGGGCCTAAGGTTTTTGAGTTTTCAATTAATTTCATGACTATAAATTCCATTAAGCAAAAACATATGAAGCAAAGAAACAAAAACACCATAGCTCTTAATAAATTAAGATGCAATCTTTGTAACATTAATATAATTATGAGAAGATAATTCATTATTTGTGCGCATAAACAAAAACCTCATGGCTCTTAATAAATTAAGATGCAATCTTTGTAACATCAAATGTGGAAAGGGTCTTCACTGCCCAATTAACATCTCAAAAGTGGGTTTGGATTTTGGGTTTTGGTAGTGTTAACTTCTTTGCTTAATATGTTTTTGCTTAATGAAATTCAATAGTTTGACAAGTGAAAGTTTCTTCATATGCCACATGTCCTAATTGTTCCGGTTCTTCAAAGAGTTGACTTCCTTAAAAGTGAGTTTGTATTTTTGGTTTTGGTTTTGTGGTTTTTGTCATTTTTATTTAATACAACATTTCTTATTTAGTGTTTTTATTATTGCATGGGTTTGAACATGAGAAATGAGATTATTGTAATTGCATATAATTTAAATATGTATCATAATATATATATATATATATATATATATATATATATATATATATTTTGCAAAACTTTCCTGTGCATCGCACGGGTTAGTGACTAGTTAATAATAAGTCTAAACTATGTCCCATTCTAGATGTATGATTATAGTGAGTTTTGGTGATGAAAAGTTAAGTTCACACGTTGGGAAAAATTGAGAAACCAAAGAAAAAACACAAATTTTTTAGGTCAGAGAAACCGAATAAAAATTTTAGATTAAAAGGCCACATGTATATCAATTAACGTAGGTCCCATGTATTTAGAACTCTATATCTATATTAACGTTAATCATAAGTCTATATTAAATTTTGGAGTTTATCCAAAGAATAAAAAAGTGAAGAAAAAAAATAGTTTTTAAAAAAAGGTGTCTATGAGACGTTAAATTAGAAAAGATATGGATGAGCAATTTTAGTATATCAATTAACAATGGCCTCATGTATTTAGAACTCTCTATATTAATGTTAATCAGAACTCTATACTAAATTTTGGAGTTTATCCAAAGAATAAAAAAGTGAAGGAAAAAAGTAGTTTTTTAAAAAAGGAGTCCATGAGATGTTAAATTAGAAAGGATACAGATGAACAATTTTAGTTTTTTCTATTCAAATTGATTGGTCTCTCTTAGGTATAGTTGTTGTATGCCACCAACTAACTAAATTTAATATTTTTTAACAGAATTTTAATAAATTTTTTGTAATTTGGTACAACCACTTGGCGCAACTACAATTTCTAAGCCTAATTTTTATTATATAGTATACTAGTCGCTAACCCGTATGATGAACATGATAGTTAAATAAAAGTTAAAAGTATTTATTTTGCTTAAAGGTGTATGACCTGACTTAAAAAGAATGTATAACTTGAAAATGAATGAAAATAAGTAATTTTTTTGTTCAATATAATGGTTTAAAAAATTTTTTTTTTTTTTTTTTATATCATTGGTTCCACATAACACACTCCGGTGTGGGCTATTCTTTGGTGATGACTTCACACAATACTCAACTGCAATTAAATCTACTATCCACTACCAATCTAATCTATGTTATCTTGATAGTAGATTTATAAATTGCATTCTCATATCTTCCATCATTTAGAAGGTAACTGAAGTAATGATTGTATGTAATGTATACATTTTATTCTTTTACAATATAAAATTATTAAAATAATTAAAATAAAATCTAATGTTCTGAAAAATTTTTGAAATAGAATTTTAAATTTCTTAAAACTTAGTTAATAGAGTTTCTATTTTACCTAAAAGTGAACTATCACAATTAATCAGAATTTATCCATTTTTTGCAAAGAGAAGATAATCATAGGCCCAATTTTTATTTTATAACATAGGATGTTACAGTTAGATCCGTATCATGTATAATACGTTAGTCCATTATGATAGTTCCAAATAATATCCTAATACCTATTTATATGGTGTAGCTCATGCTTTAGCTCAGAGAGCGAGGAGTTCTTCCCCTTTATCTGTTTGGATGGAGTTTGTTTAACCAGACATTTCCTACCTAGTCTATGTTGATGTAATACAATAATTTTTCATTGATTAATAAAGTGGTTCTATATTTCTTCTCCAAAAAAAAAAAAAAAAAAAAAAAAGGAGTTTTCTTTTTAATAATGCCATAAAGGATGGAGTTTAATAGAAGTCATTTAAGATCCAACGTATCCAATAATTTTTTTTTTAAAAAAAATGTAATTTCAAAAGTCTTTTAATTGTAAATTTTTTTAATCATAAAATAAACTCTATTTAAATTCTAAAGGAAAGCATTTAGAATGATCACATCATTAATACCATATCATGATGGCTGCAAATAACAATATTATTATTCATGATTAACAGAAGAACAATGAAACTGTGAATCAACAATTTAACAATTCAAATACCAAGTTTAAACTACAACAACACATATACAGAAGACTCCAAATATTGAAACATACTTCTGCTGCCATTTTCATTATTCAATTAAAACCAAAATTTCAAAGATAATTCCAATTCAATTAAACCCAATACATACATACACATGAACGTAAGGAATTCCAAAAATAAAAACAACAATCTCCAAAAGCCTTTGCCTAATACAATCATTATTTATTTATTTATTTATTTTTCAAATTGTGCGTTTTTTTAGTTCTTTTCCATTTTATGCTTCATCAAACTTTTTCTAATCGACCAAAATATCTCTCATATATGTTAACATTAAATTTGATAATAAAACTTTACATACCTTTTGTTTTGAAGTTGGCATTCCAAAAACCAAAATCAATGCAAGAGACTGTACAACAAAGTGGTGTTGGAAGAATAATCCAAAAAAAAAAAAAAATATTTAAAATATAATATAGGAATGAAAAGCCGAGTTGAAATTGTAAGAAATAATCCCTAAAAAAAAACTATTTATAATATAATATAGGGTTATGGATTCCTAATCAAATTTGATTATATAATTTTTTTTAAAGGATGAATATGTTGGTAGAGTCCATTTGATATAAAATTTAAATCCTATTGAAATTAAAAATGATATATATTTGTTAAGTCTCATTTGATATAATTATAGAGTTTAAATCCTATTATAATTTCTAATCAATGTTAATATATAAAAAAAATGAAAAAAAGAAGAGAAAGAAAATGTGTGTGGTGGGCCTTTTTGCACTATTGGGCCTCAATCCCTTCTGCTGCGCTGCAGCCTATTAGTTTGAGGTAAGGGAGTTGGGATTGGCCTTACTGGGCAACGCTTCAGGCCAAGTTGTGCACAAGTTGATCTAACCCGATGTAGACGCGTCTTGGCATGAGTGCTGTGGGCTGAGCGTATGGTGTGGTCACAACAGGAATAGTTGTTACAAGTGTTATGGCAGGAATACAGTACAGCAAGATAACTACAATACTAAACGGAATAAATAAAACTAATACTGAGAAGATAGTTAACAGTGTTACGGCAGAATAATACAGCAAATAGAAATAACATTACAGCAGAAAAAAAGTAAATAACTCAATAGTTGAACAGTGGGTGAATCACCCAATAAATACGACTAGTAAAAAAAGAAAAAGAAAAAAGCTTGTCTATTGGATGATAGGTCAAACTTTTCAATAAAAGCAGACCCAAGAAGGGAACCAATCTCCAACGCGGGTAACCTCAAGAAAGGCTCCTACCATAGAAGTTACACACTTTAGAGAAAATGGCCTAAATGGTTTGAGTTTCGATTCTCAATCTTTAGAGAGTGGGTCTTTCAAGAGGGAGAAAAAAGGTGGTCTATTGATGCATGCCTTTATTCCTATCGTTCACTTTCCCTCTCTGGTTTTCTTTCCTATCTTTCTTTCTTTCCTTTCTGTTTTTTTCTCGTGTATTCTTTTGTTCTTTCTTTTTCCTATTCTTTCTTTTCTACCTCCTTCGTCCGTCCCCTTTTCACTGTTCATGGCTACTCCTTTTTATACCATCTACCATTGTGAGATTTACCATTTTTGTTCCTTAACCGCTTTTGGCTCTTTATGGGTATCCCTCCAGGACTGCCCACTAGCCTATCGGCTGCCCAGCCATTACCTCTGCTCAGAGTGTGTTGATTGCACCACTCTCCATTCTCAGACAAAATTACTTGTCATGTTTCTTACCCCTCCCTGTTTTTGTTTTACTTATCTGGATAAGGATTAAGCTACCTCACCACCTACATCTATGACATGCATCAAGTGGTCCCAGCCCTTACTTACTTCTTTTGGGTGAGATGTCATCCCAGCAGGACATTTCCCTTAAAGAACCTTAAGCGGGAACCTAGACTAGACCCCCTCTTCTCCCTACCGCCAAACCACACCCTTTGAATACCTTGACCTGTGGCCCACTTCCCATTTATTGACTGGGTACAAGTAGGTGGTGTCTTGGCCTTTTGTGCATACTTTACTTCGTTTGAATTTGTTTCTTTTTGGCCTTCACACCATTTCTGCTGCCCTTGAGTTGTTTGATTCTACTGTACGTACTGGTTGATGTTTATCTTTTGTGATGTGAAGGTTGTGTGGGCTTTTGGGCTCATATTTTCTTCCTTTCATCCCTTCCTAGACTAGGTGTCACTTGGGCAAAAGCCTTCATCTTCATGCTGAGCCCATGCTTTCTTCTTTATGGCCGTGGGCCTTTTTGGCTACTAATCTTGTCATATCACTTCATTGTGTCTGCTATAACTTTGCCTTTCTTTTTATTTCTTATTATCTTGTGGGCTTGCGGGCTTATGTTCTTGCCATATCAACCCACTTCTTCATCAACCCTTTGCTCAGGGCTTCCTTAGCCCAATTTCCACTTCTTTATCTCTTTGGGGCTTATTGGCTAATATTCCTACCATGCCAACCCATTTTACCACTTTATTCCTTGGGCTTCTTCAATCCATTCACTACATCTTTACCTCTTTTCACTCCCATGGGCTTGTTGTTAAATTCCTTCGGCTTCCTTGGCCTTTTTACTACGCTTTTACCTCTTATTACCTTTTTGGGCTTATTGGCCATTAAGGCCAACCCATTGAGTTTACCAATTCATTCTTTGGGCTTTCCCGACCCATTTACTTCTTTTTTACCTCTTATTATTCCCCTGGGCTTACTACTTCATTCCTTGGACTTCCTCGGCCCATTTACTACTTCTTTACCTCTTTTTATTTTCGTGCATCTGTTGGCCATCAATCCTGCTGCTTTAGCCCACTGGGCTTGTTTTCTTATTTCTTTACTGTTTTTCCTCCCATTTCCTTCTTACCTTCTCTATTGTTGGGCTTCTTCTGCTGTTGGGCCCTTTGTAAAAAATGGGCATCAACAATGTGATTGATAGATATAAGGAAATATGATAGATTTTTTATTTTAAATGTCATCAACATAGAAATTATCAAATTAATGGAGATATATTCCATTTTTTGGGATAGATTATTGTGGGAACACAATCTATTTGTTCGCTTTGGAAGGCAAGCTCGGGCATGCTTAGAGCGCAACGTCCCGAGCTTCTATCCCCTCACGGTTTTGTCCTCTTTGCGAGTGTGGGCATGCTTTGTGCAAGAGTCCCACATCACTTAGAGAAGCGCCCCCCCCCCCCCTATGCCTTATAAGCATGAGCTCAAGGTATAAGGGTACCACTACTACCACACTCGCAAAGAGGACAAAGCCGTGAGGGGATAGAAGCTTGGGACGTTGCGCTTTAAGCATGCCCGAGCCTGCCCTCCAAAGCGGACAAATAGATTGTGTTCCCACAATTATATTAATGGAGTTATTATATAATTTGTTAGGATTATCTAAAAATCCCTGATTAGGTGACAATTTAGGTCTCCTTTAAGTATAGTGGTTGTATGGCACCAAACAACTAAATTTAATTTTTTTTAAAAGAGAAATTTAATAAATTTTCTGCAATTTGGTGCTATAAAATCAAAAGAATTAAATCAAATTAAAAAATATAAATAAAAAATGCTGATATGGAAAATTGTGGAGAGGTCAACCAAAAGTCAAAGACTTCGGTTTTATATATATACTAGTCGCTAACTCGGGCGATGCACGAGAATAGCTACATGAATGATTTTCAGGAAAAAAAAAAGTCATCATTTTTTAGTTGTAGTAGTAAGAAAAAATGCATGAGATTAAAAAAAAAAATGATATTGAAAGAAATAGCACAAAGTTTTATTACTTAGGCAGAATAAAGCAACGTTGTTTTATTTGTTAGTTTTTTCTGGGAAAAAATTAGAGACAGAATGTTGCGTCTCTAGTTTAATTTGTGTTGAATATATTGGTATATATAAGATAGGTTATAATATATATGCCAAAAGGTGCCTATTGATATGACATAATCCTTTAATTTTGATATACTAAAGGGTGTTTATTGAAAGGTCATAGCCCTTCATATTAGATACACCAAAAGGTGCATATTGAATGATTATATATATAGATAGATTAACTTTTATTTATTTATTTTTATTTTACCTTTGATCAAAACCTTAAAAAAATTGCAACACAGTAGCATAGATAGAAAAAGAGAGACGGTGACAAAATGAAGGTGAGTTTATTTATTTGTATTTTTATATTTACAAATATATATTCTAAAAGATTTTTTTTTTTTTAGTTTGTAATCAATTTATTGATTTAGGGCTATTATTAATTATTTTCACGTGTTTGCAAAGTTAGGGTTTGATATGTGACTTTAAGGGGGTGATATGAATATGATAGTTTGATTTTGAATAAACCCACGTTTGAAACTTTGTGAATACTTTCTTTTTTCTTTATAATAGGGTTGTGATGTTAGGGCCGGGAAGACTCTTAAACAGTTATCATACTATGTACACTACAAAAAAAAGGGGTTTTAGCAATTATAATGTTAGCAATTATAGCATAAAATCGTTTACGTTTTGAGTCAGACAGTATTTGTTTTTCTAGTCTGGTTTGGCTTTTGTGATGTTGTTGGAATGAATTCAATACTTTACTCGTTGATTGGTCTGACTTTCATTTAGAAAATTCCTATGATTGCTTGTTGATTTTGTGTTTTTTTTTTTTTTTGATGTGACATAAATAGTCAGCAATTGCAACAGCCACAAAACCTAATGCTATCAAGCAACAATCACAAAATGGGTAAAGAAATCGTTCAGTATTATTGTTGCTACCATTTGTGTGGTTTGATTTCTAGACATTTTCACTATTTAACAAAAAAAGTTGACTTACAAATAGTAATTTTGGAGAATATCCACAAGTTTCTAGTGTTTCTAAGAAAGATGAAAGATAAGAAGTTCAGAAGAAGTTACCAAATGAATATGAATCACTATTTATACCGAAATGATTATGACTCTTTAACAGACACATTTTCATTCAATATGCACCTATTCAGTTAATAGACACATTTTCATTCAATAGACATATTTTCATTTAATAGGTATATTTTCAGTCAAGAGATACCTTTTCGTTCAATAGGCACATTTTCGGCTAAGATTCACAAAGGCACAATTGTTCGGTGTTTCTAAATGTATACATGAAATTAATTTATGTAGTCACGTGGTGTAATGAGGAGTGGTTAACATAAAATCAAATGTTTCGACTATTAGTTATTATATAGATATATATAGATTATATGATATGATTTATCAAAATCTGTCATTAGGTTCGAATAAAAAAGCATAGTAGAACCATTAGGAGGTCATGTTTGGACAAATAACAAATTCATCCTATCCTTTTCCAATTATATTTTAATTTAATTTCTACTCATTTATCTATTGGTTTATGATTTTATTTTAATTTTTTCCTCGAATTTATTAAACCAATTATTACGCTATGTAACCTTAACCTCATTCACGTGTTAAAACTAACAACAACGTCTTTGCCTTTGATATATATATATATATATATATATATATATATAAAATAGAGTTTTAGCTTATGGCATCCGTTTCTATGATTTTGTTATCATCAGACCAGGATATCAATCAGTTTTTTGTGTAGGATGAGATTGAATTTTAGATCTCTTATTCAACTATCAGAGACTTTACCAATTGAGCTAACTGGAACCTACAACTATGTGAGTTCGCTCTTTTGAGATTTTGCTCTTTGCCTTTGATGTTTGTAAAAGCAAATCTCGGAATTGATGTATGAAAATTCATTAGTACAGTGATTATGAGTGCACCACTTGATTATTATTGCAAAATTTTACAATACCTTTTGATACAAAAGTGATGTTGAATTTATTTTTTGACCATAGTTGTTTAGTTTGGTTGAATTTAAATTCTATTTATTTTATGGTTGCATTATTTATTTTGTTATATTTAATTTCTTGTATATACTTATATTTAATAGCTATGAATGTTATGGACATATGATTGTTCAAAAGAATAGGAGAAACTTAAGAAAAAAAATTACCTTAAGATGCTTAATTAGTAGTTTACTTTGAAAAGGAATTGCTCAAAGCTTCACCATGGAAATGATAGTTGATGGACTTTATTATATGAAAGACCATGGTTGATCATAACTTTAATGGAAGATGCTACCACCGGGCCTTGTAGCCTGGTGGTACTCGGTACCATGTGTATCTATGAGCTCGGGGGTTCTATCCCCCGCAATTACCTAGCAAAAAAAAAATGGAAGATGCTAAATCCTTTTCTGAACATTTGTTAGATGTGTCTACAGAATATTAAATTTAAGACTTTTGTACGATTAATAGAAGTTTAGGAAGATATAAATTTAAGACTTCAAAAGAGAAATAAAAAAGAAAAAGAAAAAATCTAACGCAGGAAGTTACTTTGAGTTATTCTTGAATTGAGAATTATTATTGTAGTTTAGTCACGGCCCCTGCAAATAAACATTTTGGTTCCGCCCTTGATATGGTCCCTAATTTAATTTTGGCTAAAAGAAAAAAAAGCTGACTTAGAGAAGTCAGGGTCTTTTGATCTGATTTTATTTATTTATTTAAAGTTAAGTTGTTGTGTGTATAAAAAATAATATTTTATTTTTCTTTAAAAAAAAGAGTTATTTTATATTATATTATCTTAATGAAATGTATTATAAAATGAAGAGTGGTAATGTATAATGTATTATAAAGGTGGTTATGTAAAATACTTGGTGTAGTGCTATAGATTCATATAAACATAATCGGATGGGAATGCTCTGGTCTGGTTAACTAAATTTTGCCGCATATTAAAATCTCGTTCTCCCCTTCATCTGGGGCCAAAACTCAAGGGCTTATCCGATAGAGAATAATAAAGAAAGAGTTGTATACGCATTGCAGAAGGAAACTCTTCTAATCAGTCTTGTCTGGGGAGGGCGAAATCTGTTTGTAAGATGCCAAGATTCTTGTCTTCGCTCAGTTTCTTGTTTTGTTTGTACCTAGTTGTTGTACCTTATAATTCTAAACAATGAATTTTTTTTTATACAAATTTTTTGTCTTTTTTAGTGTGGGGTCAACTTTGTAAAGAGAAAAAATATTAAAATAATCAAAATAACTAGTTTTATATCATTTTCAATTATTTATTTAATTTTTTAATTAAATAGGATCCACTTTTGTACAACTTTAACAAGCAACCTATGTGTTTCCTGACACGAAGCTCATTCTTAGAACACCTAGCCCCATCCACAATGGTTAGTTTTCCTTCTCTTTCTCTTGCTCCTTTTGTTTTCGATTTTGACATGTACATACATATAGTTGATGAACTTGTTAGACTTTGTTTCGTTGGTTTATCTGATAGAAAATGTCTTTAATGGTTGTCTGTGGAACAGAGTGATGTACAATCCTGAAGTCATTTGCAACAGCTAGCTTATTGACATGGATTAGCATAGTCATCTATGAATTTCTTAGTTTTTGGATTGATTATGTTGGAGATAGAGGTTGAAAACTCACTTAGTGTGTTAAACATTTGTGAATGTTTAGACCCCAAATACAAATTATCCAATACAAACTTATATTCAAATAATGTATGTGCGGAATATGAAATATAAGCAACACTCAAATTGGCAAAACACTCTAAACCATAATTAATCACAAACACAGCAGCAATTAAAAGGACTAGAGTAGAGAAGAGAGAAACAAACATAAAGATAACACTGAGACGTGTTATCAAAGAGGAAACCGAAAAACTTAGCAAAAAACCTCTCAACTACCCTTCAAGTGGTAAATGATCCACTAGAAAATCAGTTGGGATACATGAATAGCAAAAGACCCTCCAAGCCTAGCCTACCCGATACACCTAAACCCTCCAAACTTCTTGAACTAACAAGGTTATGCCGAACCGTGTCTTCTCTAGCTTTCCAGATCCCGTAATAAGCTCTATATTGCATCTGCTATTCTTGGCATCTTCCAATACTTTCCACGCTCCAAAAACACTCTTAACATTGTGAATGGGTGTGGGTAGTGTTCGGGTACAAATCTCATCTCAATGGATATAATAATGGGAGAGGGAATGAGAAAAGACTACAAAAATTTCTCAATAAGAATGAGTAGCTCTCTCTCTAACAAGGTGGGTGTGTTGTGGAAATCTCTTTTAGGGTTTTTGTCTCAATAGGCTCCTTACCATTTCTGTGAGTAATGAGGGTATATATAGTATGAGTGGAGAGGGAATACGAAAAGTCACATTTCTGATAACAAGGAAAATTCGTGGGTCACCTGAGTCGCGAGATATAGCTGGCACAGCTAGCACATGACTCTTCAACTTCCACAGCTGGCACTTGACTCTTCAACTTTCGGCATGTGATCCTCATGTGACTTTTAGTTGTCTTAATCAAATCTCCACCTTTTAATACTAAACTCATTACAAATAAATCCCACAAAAATACAAGAAAATAAATTTATGCAATTATAACACTTTTTGTCATAAAATAAGCCAACACTAATGTTATGAGAAAAATCATAACTTAACAGAGGTATTGCAATCGTTTTGCATTTGAATATGTTATTTTGATGCTTCTATTGGATTAATTTGGAGCAGTAACAGTTTGAATTTTAAGTATAATCTCTGCTTGGTCTTTCATCCTTTGATTTCTCTTTCTGGGACAATTTTGAAGTATATTATACTGAAATTGGAATTGGTGGATTACTTATTAGTCATTCTCAAAAGGAAAAAACCTAGATTAAGTGCTGTTCTTTAGGTTTTCTGCTTAAAATTCGGTCATATGGCTTTTTTTTCTCATGGATGGAAGTGTATTTTTAGTTAAGTACTGTTACATGACTGAATTTAAAAAAAAAAAAAAAACCTAAAGAACAATACCTAAGTTTTGTCATTCTCAAAAACACCTCTTCACGGGAGATAGTGGGTTTGAGTCGCTTGGGTTGTGGTGTATATATATATTAGTAGCTGATAAGGACAAAAGATATGGGTCATAAATAATAAGCGACGGAATGTAATGTGCCATCAGTCATTGTTCCAAATGACTGACGGCAGGATAAAATGTTAAGGAAACCACAAGCCGAAGGAATGATAAAGCTGAAGGGAATCTGAAGCTGATGGTATGGAGACTGAAGGCATTAAATATGTTGACGGCACTAGTCAAAGATTTCTTGTTAACCATGTTTGTATGTATAAGTGAATGACTTGCCCTCCACGTTTTGGTAAACCTAAGAGCGATTCCTATATGGAAAGGATCCCGCAAAATACGCCCAAGAGGGATTCCTATAAGGAAAAGACTTCTACTCCAAGGAAAAGGGGTCAAGCCCTACTACTATAAAAAACCGAGCACCCTCACGAAAAAAGGTACGCATAATTTACCCTCTCTAGCACTCTAGAGCAGCGAGAATAGTTCTGACTTAATCTTCGGAGGGTATTTGGCCGGTACCACACTGGTGCACTCCGCAAAGATTCTTTCTTGTTGTTGTGCAGGTGCCATTAGGAGCGCTCAAGGATCGTGGGACTTACTGGTGGTATTTTTGACATCATCAGTTGGCGCCGTCTGTGGGAATCGTGTAGTATAGAGCCATAATACCGCTTCTCGGACAAAGGTTGCATGGTGCTCACCCGCTCAATGGCAACCACTAACGACATTCAAGAAGAGGAACCACCCACGACCGCCCTCGAAAAGCAAGTTAAGACTCTCGTTGCGGCTGTGGAACGCCTCACCAAACAAAATTGTGACTTGGAAGAGCAGCTGCGCCATAAAAACGCAGCACCGAACAACCAAGGAGCTGATCAAGAAGGAACTAGTGCTGACCGAAGAAACCAAGAAGGACCCTAGGCCAGTAATGCCCCAAGCAAGCCGGAGTGACAGAACGTGAGCCTCCTTTCCCTCGCAGATACGGCTCCACCACCTATCATCACAGAAATGCAGGCGATGAAGGAGCAAATGGAGGTTATGATGAATGCCCTTAAGGGGCGAGTGTCCAGTGATCTTGACGACCTTGTCAACCGAACCGACTCGCCATTCACAGCCCCCGTCAACTCCTTCCCCCTGCCAAGTAAGTTCTGCATGCCACAGATGGACAGTTATGACGGGGTCAGGGACCCTCTGGACCACTTAGAGACATTCAATACCCTGATGCACCTTCAAGGAGTAGCAGACGCGATCATGTGTAGGGCCTTCCCTACGACGCTGAAGGGAGCAGCCAGAATTTGGTTCAGCTGACTAACGCCCAACTCAATCAGCACCTTCAAGGAGTTGAGCGCTCAGTTTACCACGCACTTCATTGGCGGACACAGATAGAAGAAATCCACGGCTTGCTTGATGAGCACTAAACAGCGAGAGGACGAGACGCTGTGGTCCTATATATCTCGTTTCAATAAGGAAGCGCTCTCGATCGATGAAGCCGATGATAAGATACTTGTTGCAGAAGGGTAAGTTTTTGTTTTCCTTATACAAAAATGATCTGAAAACCATGTTGGAAGTACTTTACAGGGCCACAAAGTACATGAACACTGAAGACGCGCTGTCAGTCGGGGAAGAGAAACCGAAAAGAAGGGAAAGGTAGGATGATATCCAACAAGAACAAGGGCGTAAGAAGGTCTGGATGGGAGACCGACGAGATGAACGTCGCCCCAAGCCTCCAAGAGGAAGATTTACGAGCTTCACCCCGCTAACGGCCCCTGTAGACCAAGTCCTGATGCAGATTAAAGATAAGGAAGCCCTGAACTACCACGGTGAAGAGAGATCCAAACAGACGCTCGAAGGATAAGTATTGCCGCTTCCACCGGGATCACGGCCATGACATAGCCGATTGTTACGATTTAAAATAGCAAATCGAGGCCCTCATAAAATAGGGGAAGTTACAGAGGTTCGTCAGAAAGGAAAGGGCGGATCAGCCCCCTCAGGAGCAGAATCCCCGATGGGATAACGAGCGACCAAGACCCCCCATAGGGGAGATAAGAATGATTGTGGGGGGAACGACAATCACTGGGTCGTCCAAGAGAGCTCGGAAGACCTATCTCAGGATGGTCCAGAATGTGCAGTTGACAGGCGTAGTACCAAGGATAGCGCAAAGAGAAAGTCCCACAGTCAGGTTCTCAAAAGAAGATGCAAGACGCCTTCACCACCCGCATGACGATGCGCTAATCGTCAGCATACGGATAGAAGACTACAACATGCACAGGGTGCTGATCGACAACGAAAGCTCGGCAGATATCCTTTACTATCCGGCACTCCAGCAGATGGGAATCAGCAGGGAACGGTTAGTCCCGACGAATGCCCCTCTAGTCGGCTTTGGAGGAACAAGGGTGCTACCCTTAGGTGCAGTTACATTGTCTGTAATGGTAGGAGATTACCCTCAGCAGATAACCAAGAACGTAACTTTCTTGGTGGTCGATTGCTCGTCTGCCTACAACACTATCCTCGGACAGCCCGTGCTGAATTCATGGAAGGCGGTAACTTCGACCTACCACCTAATGATCAAGTTCCCCACTGACTACAGAGCAGGGGAACTGCGCGGAAGCCAAATGGCCGCATGCGAATGCTACATAGCCATGATGGAAATGGAAGATCAGGTTCAGGCCTTAAGCATAGAAGAACACCGGACGGTGACAGAGCCAGTGGAAAAGTTAGAAGAAATAACACTTGACAGTTCTGATCCTGGCAGAACGACCAAAATTGGGACACTCGCTAACCCCGCAATCCATCAGGAACTCATAACCTTCCTCAGAGGCAATCGAGACGTATTCGCCTGGAGTCATGAAGATATGCCAGGAATAGACCCTTCGGTCATGGTGCACAGATTGAACGTCTCACCCGACTTTCCATCCATCCGACAGAAGAAGAGAGTGTTCGCCCCTGAATGAGATCAGGCCATTGCAGAAGAAGTCCGAAAGCTACAAGAGGCAAGCTTCATTAGGGAAGTATACTATCCCGATTAGCTGGCCAACGTAGTAATGGTCAAGAAAGCTAGCGGTAAATGGCGGATGTGTGTGGACTTCACCGACCTCAACAAAGCCTGCCCCAAAGATAGCTATCCCCTCCCAAGGGTCGACGTCCTAGTAGATTCAACGGCCCAACACCAATTGCTAAGCTTTATGGACGCTTTCTCGGGGTACAACCAGATCCGAATGCAAGAAGCTGATCAGGAAAAAACTTTGTTTGTGACTAGCCAGGGGCTCTTCTGTTACAAAGTGATGCCCTTCGGCCTGAAGAACGTAGGCGCAACATACCAAAAACTTATGAACAAAATGTTTGCGCAACAGATTGGGAGGAATGTCCAGGTTTACGTGGACGACATGTTAGTAAAGAGCCGAAGGGAGGAAGATCATCTGGAAGATCTCAAAGAAACATTCAACACTCTTCGCTCCTACAACATGAAGCTCAATCCAGGGAAGTGTGCCTTTGGAGTGACGGCGGGAAAATTCCTAGGATTTATGGTGTCCCAAAGGGGAATCGAAGCAAACCCGGACCAAATCCGGGCCATTATGGAGATGGCGCCACCAAGAAATGTGAAGGAAGTACAAAGCCTCAATGGGAAAATAGCGGCACTGAATAGATTTGTATCGAGAGCAACGGACAAATGTTTGCCCTTCTTCCGCACGCTGAAGAGATCGTTTGAATGGACTACCGAGTGCCAGCAAGCATTCGAAGAACTGAAGGCTTATCTCTCCTCCCCACCACTGTTGAGCCCGTCGCAGCCATGAGAAGAGCTCTTTCTCTATCTAGCCGTCTCCCCCGCAGCCATCAGTGCTGCCTTATTCAGAGAAGAAGAAAAGGTACAAAAGCCCGTGTACTACGCAAGCCGAGCGCTTCGCGGTGTTAAAGAAAGATACCCACCTATGGAAAAGCTTGCCTTTGCATTAGTTACAGCGGCCCGCAAACTCAAACCGTACTTTCAAGCCCATACGGTAAACGTCCTGACTGACAAGCCCTTGCGACGGGCGATGAGCAACCCCGAGGCTGCGGGTTGATTGGCATTATGGGCCATAGAGTTGAGCGAATTTGATATTCGGTACCGCCCACGCACCGCAATCAAGGGACAGGTCGTCGCAGATTTCATAGTAGAATTCACTTATGACGAAGACAAGGGGGCAGAAGAGTCCCCTCTTTGGAGTATATATACGGACGGGTCCTCCAACAGACAAACCGGAGGGGCCGGCATCGTACTACTATCGCCCGAAGGTGACGCAATTGAATGTATGGTCCGTCTTAACTTCCCCGCTACCAACAATGAATCAGAGTATGAAGCACTGATAGCGGGACTCGACCTCGCCAAAGCAGCAGGAGCCGCGAGGGTAGTCATCCATTACGACTCTCAGGTCATTACTAACCAAGTAAATGGAGACTACGAGTGCAAGGGCGAAAGGATGAAGAAGTACCTTGATCAAGTAAAGGCAAGAATAGATGACCTCGAAGCCAAAATCGTCCAGATTCCTAGAGGAGAAAACGAGCGAGCCGATCGCCTCGCAAAGGCCGCTTCAGCAGAACATATGGTCATCCCTGGTAATGTACTCTCTTTCGTTCAGCTTTCCCCGCTAATAGATCCCAGCAACGTGCAGGAAATATGCTCCGACAGTAGCTGGACCGCGCCATTAGTTTCATACTTGAGAGACGGGGTATTACCAGATGGAAAGGAGGCCGCAAGGAAACTGAAGGTCCAGGCGGCAAGGTTCATCCTAATAAAAGACGTCCTGTACAAAAGAGGCTTCTCCCGACCTTATCTAAGATGCTTGGGTACGGAAGAGGTAGACTACGTCATGAGAGAGGTACACAAAGGAATCTGCGGAAACCATTCAGGGTCTAGGTCATTGGTACACAAGCTTGTACGAGCGGGGTACTATTGGCCCACCATGCAGAAAGATGCCGAAGCCTATGTCAGGGCCTGTGACAAATGCCAAAGGTTCAGCAACATTATTAGACAACCAACCGAAGAGCTGACCCCATTGACGGCCCCATGGCCGTTCGCACAATAGGGATTAGATATTATAGAACCATTCCCTACAGCAGTACGACAGTTGAAGTTCCTGGTCGTAGGCATTGACTACTTTACAATATGGGTAGAAGCTGAAGCTTTGGCTACAATTACAGAAAAGAATGTGCGAAGCTTCGTCTGAAGATGCATCATATGCAGGTTTGGCATTCCTAGAGTTCTTATCTCAGACAACGGGAGGCAATTAGACAATGAGTCGTTCCAGGATTTTTGCTCACAGTTAGGAATAAAGAACCATTACTCCTCCCCCGCCCACCCTCAGGCAAATGGACAGGTCGAAGTCACGAACTGATCCTTGCTCAAGATTATCAAGACTCGGCTCGAGGAGGCAAAAGGCATATGGCCTGAAGAATTACCAAGCATACTATGGGCATATAGAATGACGGCAAGAACACCCATATGAGAGACACCGTTCCGACTAACGTACGGAATTGAAGCGGTCATCTCGGCCGAAGTTGGGATCACAAGCTACAGGGTCCACAACCATGATGAGAACAGAAATGATGAGGCAATGCGACTATAGCTAGATCTAATGGACGAGCTCAGGACGTCAGCAGAACAAAGGCTCGCTCGGTACTAGAACCGCATGGCCCAATACTACAACTCTCGGGTCCGTCACAGAGACTTCCAAGTTGGAGACCTTGTTTTTAGAAAGGTTATGGGCGCCGCTAGGGACCCTACCCAATGGAAACTCGGCCCCAATTGGGAAGGACCTTACCGAGTTACGTCATGGCAGAGAAATGGCACATACCACCTGGAGACGTTAGAAGGACAGAAACTGCCACACCCGTGGAACACCGAGCACCTACGAAAGTATTACCAGTAGGAGCGGCAACACAAAGATCAACCTTCTTTATCTACAGCAAATTTCAGTCTTACTCCTCAGTTTTATCATTTACTTTAGTTACTTTATCATTTACTTCAGATTTTTGCAACAGTATCTATTTTTTTGTTTTAAGCCCAAAAGGCAGCACTCGGTTTTAGAAATACTTTTATTTACAAATGCATGGCAATAAGAGGAGTTTATTCAAAATTGCTGAAGTGTCTACGTTAAAAATCTACGGTCGACAAAAGTGGATAACTAAGTTAATGAAAAGTGAACACCAAAAACGACCAAGTCCATAACACACAAAGCTAAAAAGCTGACGGTCTCGCTAAGAAGACGAGACTATCGTCACATGGACAAGGTCCTAAAAAAAAAAAAAACCAACGGGCCTACAAAAGATGACAAGTTCATCAAAGCCCCTAACGGCCTAAAGCTAAAAAGCTGACAGTCTCACTAAAAGAGACGAGACTATCATCACATGGACAAGGTCCTAAAAAACCAACGGGTCTATAAGAGATGACAAGTTCATCAATGAACCTGACAGACTAAAACCCAAAAGCTGACGGTTCCACTAAAATAAATGAATCTATCAACAGCCTATAAAAAGATCACAAGATCATCAGAGCCCGTTAGACTAAGTCTGAAGAAGCTGACGGACGGAACCGTTGCTTGGGCAGTGTAACCAAGCTAACGGCCCTTGAAAAGTGACGAACGAGGCTATACTGACGAAGTTTTCCAGTCAGTAAGCTGACGGGGTTCCCAAACAGACGGGAATGTTTACTAAGACCCCGAAAAACACTGATTAAATATATAAAAAACATATGTATGTATATATATAACAAAAGCGATGGAAATAATATACCACGCAACACATACAGCTGCATACAAACAAAAAGGAAACCAAACAGGCACTTAAGACAATTGTTTGCCAAAATAATTTAAGTACAATAGTTGTTCTCAAAATAATTGGAATGAAATACAAATAAAAAGAACTAAGAAGCGGAGTCGTCAGCAGGATTCCCGTCAGCTTGCTGATCTTCAACATCTACAAGTACAGTTGGAATGCTGGAAACCGGAGTTGGAGGATTGGCAGTAGGTTGGGCGAGGATAACAACATCGTCAGCCTTCGGAGTAGGAGTAGAATGAGAGGGGCTGTCATCTCCATCATCCATGGTAATCCCAGACAGGTCCAACTCTAGGAATGCTGACGTGACCTGCTTAAGGCAATCGTCGAAACCAGTGCCATAATACCCGACACAAGAATCAATAAACGATTGTGACGCTTTAAAGTCTCGAACCGCGTCAGCCCCAGCCGTCTGCACCCTTTGACCTAGAGCCGTCACCTCCTCCTTAAGCTTGTCATTCTGACGGCCCGCTTCCCAAAGCTTTTCCCTAACTTCCTTCAGCTCTTGATTCAGCGTATGGACGGCATCCTTGTACTACCCTTGTTCATTCATAAGATGTGCATTATGCTTCCTGACTCGAGTGACGACACCCTCCTTCGCAATGCAACGATCTTGAAGGGCCGTCACACGCACCAAGGCCTAAAGAAAAAAAAAAAAAAAAAAAAACACAACTGTCAGAAAGAGATCATCAAAGCAAGATGAAGCCATTTTGACAGAGGTAGCAAGCATACCCTGGTGAGATAAAAAAGGGCTGACGCCCCTAAATCCTCCGTCCCTAGCTAGTCACAGGGCTCTATGTCCGCCGGCTTTACAAAGGACTTGACCTCCTTGACGGCATAATCCTTGTGGGTCAGGAGACGGCAAGAGCCCTCATTGACGGGACCCAGGGAGGTCATTGCCCCTTTACCGGCACCATAGCTTGGCTTAGGTGGTGATTTTTCCTTTACAGAGTCGGGAGTGACGACGGCCTTTTTAGCCGGACAACGATCACTCCCATTGGACTTCCTCTTTGCCTGCCTGGTAGGGACCTTAGGGTTGACGACGTCTCCCTCCCTGCCTCGTGTGCTTTCTTCTTAGCCTTCTGACGAGCAGCGGCAGCTCTTATCCTTTGTTTGGCAGACTCCATTTCTACAATACAAAGGGTTGTTAGAATAAGGGACGGAGTGGACTAACAAAGCCAATGAGAAATCTACTCACGTTGACGAGAAAATTCCTCCAACCTCGGAGCTTCGGTTGACGGTTCTGGACCCCCACAGTACAAGTGAATTGTGTCGAGGGTGATCAAATCCCTACACTTACGTTCCTCTAAAGGGATTTCCAGAACCCGACGGATGAACTCCTCCTGTTCGTCGGTTATGTAGGGATGGATATAAGCTAAAAAAAGAAAAAAAGAAGAATATTGTTAGTAACGTCACCTAGGAAACGAAAAGAACATGGTTGACGGGATTGACCTGAATCCCTTACAAAAGCCTAAGTGTTGTCAAAGTAACCATGGGGCATCGTCGCCTATTCCTCTTGACGGCAAACCCAATCCGTCCCTTCAACAAAAAAGTATCTACTCTTCCAGTTCCTATTAGAGTCTGGCATATCCGATACCAGCCTTAAACTTTTATCCCGGGCATTAAAATGGTATGTCCCCTTAGACGAAGCAATATGATGGGGCCTGTAGCAGTAAAAGAATTCATCCAAGGAAAGCTGACGGTTGCCTCCACTTAGACGGCCCCACAAGATCTTCGCTCCTATAAAAGTTCTCCAAGCATTAGGAGCAATTTGAGTGACAGAAAGGCCCAGGAAGTCAGCCAATTGATGGTGTAATGCCGTCAACGGTAATCTCAGGCCCGCAGCAAACATGGCGTCATACATACCCACGTTAGCTGTCCTCCCCGAGTAACAAGTCTCGTTCTCTTCAGGGAGACGGATTGGGATGTGATTTGGGATTTGGTAACGAGTACGCAACTCCCCAAAAATCTTATTACTCATCATAGGTAGAAATTTGTTGACGGCCCAATACTCAGGGAGAATGAAAGGACAGTTATCTCCAAGTCCCTCCTCTCCGTCACCTTCATCTCCGTCACTATCATCTCCGTCGCTACCATTGCCGTCAACATTTATATCACCCTCAACACCTTCATCCTCTCTTCCCTTTTCTACTTCCTCACCAGTACAACTCTCATTATCGTCAGGAGATCGGGCCGACGTCCCTCTCTCTGACGAAAGCAAAAAGTCCTCGGATTCATCACCAGAACCAAAGGCCTCGTCGTAGCCCGCTCCTTTGCGGACTGACGACTCCTCACACGATGCGTCACTTGACATCTGGCTACCTACAAGTGACGGATCCAATCTAAGTACCTAATCTGACATCCTCGCTGATGAAATATACAGGTATAAATAAAAATGGGAAAAAGAGAGGAAATAGAACTTACTAGTAAGTTGTCTTTCTTGGAGAAGCGGCTTCAAGGGCAGTAATGCAGTAGGCGACGGTCTCTCTCTCAAAGATCAGCAAAAATGGAATAGGAAAAATGAGAAGGAGGGCCCCCATTATATACGGAATGAACGGGCACGGGAGACGAAGCAACACCTCGTCAGAAGCACAGCCAATAGGAACTCGCCACGTGTCCAAAGCATTAAATGCGCGGCAGCTCGAGGAATCCCACAAGTAATCTTCCCGCCTGATAAAAAAAAAATATACATAACCACCGACGGAAATGTACTCCATAATCCGTCAGTTTAAAAACGACGACGGAAATATAGAGTAGGGGGCAACTGATAAGGACAAAAGATATGGGTCATAAATAATAAGCGACAGAATGTAATGTGTCGTCAGTCATTGTTCTAAATGACTGACGGCAGGATAAAATGTTAAGGAAACCACAGGCCGAAGGAATGATAAAGCTAAAGGGATTCTGAAGCTGACGGTATGGAGACTGAAGGCATTAAATATGCTGACAGCACTAGTCAAAGATTTCTTGTTAACCATGTTTGTATGTATAAGTGAATGACTTGCCCTCCACGTTTTGGTAAACCTAAGAGCGATTCCTATATGGAAAGGATCCCACAAAATACGCCCAAGAGGGATTCCTATAAGGAAAAGACTTCTACTCCAAGGAAAAGGGGTCAAGCCCTACTACTATAAAAAACCGAGCACCCTCACAAAGAAAGGTACGCATAATTTACCCTCTCTTGCACTCTAGAGCAGCGAGAATAGTTCTGATTTAATCTTTAGAGGGTATTTGGCCGGTACCACACCGGTGCACTCCGCAAAGATTCTTTCTTGTTGTTGTGCAGGTGCCATTAGGAGCGCTCAAGGATCGTGTGACTTACTGGTGGTATTTTCAACATCATCAGTAGCTATAATTCTAACCATTTCAAAAAAAGAAAAAGAAAAAAGATATATCACTTATGCTTTGAACGGCTACTGGCTTTCTGGGAACCTCGGAGACTAGAGCTATCACTGTCAGTGTATAACCCACATTGTCCGCAGCAATTTGGTTACAAGAGTGAGTAGTTGACTATAAGCTACTGCCCTCTTTGTTTTATTTATTTATTTATTTTTAAACAAGTATAAGCTCCTGCCCTTAATACTGAACCACTTCTTAATAACATGACCAGCTGCTTCTGAAATTTTGTGAAGTTGGTGAGACTGAGTTTTTCATTGAAAAGTTAGCTTCTTTTTTAAAATTTTAAAATTTTTAGATCTCCATTGGTTGGTTCTGTTTCCATTTTCAAAGGTCTCTGTGTGTTTGTGTGTGTGGAGTAATTGTGTACCTTATTTTGCTTGCCCCTTGAATTAAAAAATGAACTTTGTGGCAAGCCTTATTGCTGATTGACTGTCATGGTATATTCACATCAAGAAGTATAAACAGGCTGATTAAAATATTTTGTTAGCTGCCATTACTTTTGATCCATACTTTGCCTCTATAATTTTGGAAGATGCTCTCAATTCCTTTATTTCGCCAATATAAGATGATGAGGATATGTCTAGAGATTCAATAAGTTGACACAACAAATTTCATAACATTTCTAACAATTGCTGAGGTGGCAAGTTGTGATTTGTGTACAATAAAAGTGATGTTTATAGTAGTTTTTGTGAAATTTGTTGCATATGTAGTAGCATTGTTGGAAAACCCCCTCTCTCTTGCCCCTTTCACAACCTGGTAAAAGAAGTGTACAATAGTTGGTCTGTGAGAGATCAAGTCTTCCGTCTTCAAGTCTCATACTTTCAATGCATTTTAGAGCTTTGCTAATACATGCATTTTGTGGGTTGCTTTCATCCAGGGAACGGCTGTATAATTAACATGCGCAAGTAGTCGGTAAATCAATATCAAAATCCTATTCTAGGCTGCTGCTATGACAACCACCAAGGTCTATGTAGTGTTAAGTATCTCCCCTCCCTGCTTCTTGCTCCCTGCTCCTGTCTCTCAGATACACTACTACACACCTGCAAATTGTCATATGCAATGATGAATTCTGTAGTAAAATTTCTCCTCCTTTTCTCTTCTGCCTTGAACGATAACTTAACTTGGAACATTAATTTTTCACCCCCTAGGTATTACTCCTTACATGGACATGTTGAGACTGGCTAGGGAAGTTCAGCGAGGAGCTAATGCAGTTCAAGGTGTTGAAGCAAGCAGGTAAATATGGCTAAGAATGCCTACTTCAAAAAAAAAGAGAGGGGTGGGGGGCTTCTACTATTTTGCACCAATTTTTGTTTGACTTGATTGGTACCGTATAGGTACCTGAGACACTTTCCAACACAATATTGCAAAAGGTGAAGGCCCCTCCAAGAGTAAATGATGGGGCAGAGATCAGGCCGGAGCAACTTTTGGAGGCTGATGGATTTCTGTTTGGATTTCCTTCTCGTTTTGGCGTGATGGCATCCCAGTTCAAGGCCTTCTTTGATGCCACCCGTGAGTTGTGGGCATCCCAAGCTCTTGCTGGCAAACCTGCTGGAGTCTTCTGGAGCACTGGTTTTCATGGGGGAGGTCAGGAGCTTACTGCGTGAGTTCCTTACTTCTCCTTTGGAAACATTTTTTTTAGCTATATAAACTTATATGCTTATGAATCTGATAAAGGAATGTCTTCAGAAATGATCGTTTCTCCTCTGGAAACTATTCTTACCAGATATAAGTTGAGAATTAGGACCTGAAATTTGGGGGATACCTAGCTTATGTCTATCCTCCTATGATCCAATTACACAAAAACTAAATAATATCCGCCTTAAGCAAATGTTACCAGTGGTTTTGGCATAATTTCATGAATAGAGTTGAGGAGCAGGATGAGTTCCACACCGACAGAATGCAGTTTTTATCTTTGAAGGTTAAAAATCTTCTCTGCACACGTTGTTAATTTTTGTCCAATCCTCCCGTCATTATGTATAATCCACCATTCTCCCTTTTTCAAAGTAAAAAATTCTGAATGAATAATATTGTATATTACAATTAACAACATATATAAAAGTAGCTTTATATAATAAAGCTAGTGTGTTGTATAATTATATGTGCTAAGCAAGACAAGTAAAGTGGGTCTAAAACCCATAAGCTTATTACACATAAACAATCCAAATGTGACGAAATGGAGCCCAAAATTGGAAACTACTTGAAAAATTGAGCAGTCAAGCAAAAAAGTTAACAGATAATAGTCAAGTAGAAAGTCACTGGTCAACAAGTCAAAAGTTCAACAGGTAGTGTACTTATGTGGCATGATTCCGTGGCAAAGCTGACGTGTGGCAATGATATTATGTTACAAATACTTAATGAATAATATTGTATTTTTTAAGTAATAATGTATACAATAGTGGCTTTATATAGTAAGCTAGTGTGTTGTACAAATATGTGTATTAAGCAAGAGAAGTAAGAGTCTATTTGGATACCGCTTATTTCTAAAAATATTGTAACAAAATAATTTTTAAATATGTGAATAGTATCATGAGACCCAATTTTAAAGTAAAATTTACGTTTTTTTATACTTGCAGGTCCCATAAACAATACACGGGACTTAGGAAAAAAACGCCACATGCAGACTTGGTTTTTCAGTGGAATCTAAACTCAGCTTAAAGTGGGCATAAAACCCACAAGATTATTGCACGTTAACAGTCAAGGCATACGTTTATGTGGCTTGGTATTTGGTATTTCATTCTTTCCCTTTTTGTCTCTTGCTTACAGATTGACAGCTAGAACACAGTTAGCACATCATGGTATGCTATTTGTCCCTCTTGGCTATACCTTTGGAAGCGGCATGTTTGAGATGAATGAGGTGAAAGGTGGCTATGCTTATGGTGCTGGAACTTTTGCGGCAGATGGATCTCGTCAACCTACAGAGCTAGAATTCCAGCAGGCCTTTTACCAGGGTAAATATGTCGCTGAGATAACAAAGAAGCTGAAAAATCAACCCCTTTCATCATAAGGGATACGTATTCAAGATGATGTAAAATTCTGTCAATGTAAAGAATCAAGATGATGTAAATTTCTGTCAATGTAAAGAATCAAGTAGAAATAAGTACACTTCACATTCACAAACGGAAACACAAAGTTAGTTGATATTGACAGGTGATTGTGTTAGAAAAAAAAATGTTTTGCCTGAACAGAATCGGCATAATAAAATTGTGTCAGAATCTAAATTCTAGCGACTAAGGTGTAAATGGAGGCTGGAATCTCATTATGTGCGTTTTGGATTTTCTTTTCTTCCTATTTAATGATTGCATTTCCATGTTGTGTACTCGTGTTCAGTATGTAATTAATTAGCAGCAAATCTAGAACTAGAAGCTACCATGTATGATGTATCCATTCATGCGAAGTAAATTGAACTCTAGGCTCTAGCCCGCCGTGCCATTGTTCTTGCAAAGTCTTCATTTGTAGAAAATTGATCGAGATTTTATATATCCACCTGTAAAATCTTTTATATATTATTGTTAAGAATAACAAATTTTTTTACAAAATATTAATGTGATAAATTTTTTTTACAAACTACTAATGTGGTAAATGATTATTTGTAAATGAAAAAGTGATGTTAATGGCTAGCTTAGATGAAAATTAATAAGAAATTGATCACATCAATAATTTGTAAAAATATTATAAAATAGTTTATGATTGTAGCATTTCTCTATTGTTAAATAGCACTCTCTAAATAGTACAGGAACAATTTTATTAAAGAGTGAGAGTAAATAATTACATAGTGATTCAACTCTGATATTTTTATAGTCCAAAACAGAAGGTAAGAGTAAAAAAAATTATCAATAACAAATTCAATTAGCCGTTACCTAGAGCTAAAGGAAATGTAACAAACTCCACAAATCCTAAACTCTAATTGACTGTCTTAATCTCACGTGTTACACATGTGAATCACTTAGGAGGTGTTTAGATGGCCTGTTTCCATAACCCAATTATCTGTTTCCATAACTCATAACTCAAAAATGGTGGGACTCATAGCGAGAAGTCCGTTTGGAACAACCATCACTTTATTTCCATAACTCTGTTTCCATCACGCAATTCTCTGATTTTTGAGTGATGAGTTATAAAAACTGAAAATACATTTTAGTTGTTTTCAGTTTCCATAACTCATAACTCAATGACATTTTTATAATTAAATACACATGAGGGACCCACTAGTCATAACTCAGCTGCACCTTTTGATCCATCTACTTTTTTTTTTTTTTTTTTCATTGGGTTCGAGTTTCTGGGTTCTTTTTTTTTTTTTTTCTTTCACTGGGTTCGGTGATCTGGGTTTCTTCTCTTTCTTTTTTTTTCCTTTCTTCTTTCACTGGGTTCGGGTGATCTGGGTTTTTTTTTTTTTTTTTTTTTCCTTTCCGGTTCGGGTTTCTAGGTACTGGGAAAAAAAAACTGCATCGAGTGACAGGTATTAGGCCCACAAATAGTGTGAAAAATATTGAGTGATGATAACTGAGTGATGGTGCCAAACGGGTGTAGTATTTTAAAGTGATGAGTGATGAGTGATGAGTGACGAAAATTGAGTGATGAAAATTGAGTGATGAAAAATATGCATCCAAACATTGCCTTAAAGTCTTGGGAAACTTTCATATGGAGCCGTGTTTATTCCACACAACTGCCAAATATAACTGAATTTGTGGCTTTAAGTGATGATTTCAAGTTTGAAAACTTAAAGACGTGTGTTTGGATATCGCTTATTTTGCTAAAACTAAAAAATTATTGATGAAAGTGCTGTAGATAAAGGTAAAAATTAGTTAAAATAGTACAGTGGAGCCTATGAATAGTGCTAAAAGTGCAGTGAGACCCATAAATAGTAGCAAAAATAAGCTGAATAGTGAAATAATTTTAATTTTTAATCCTAATCCAAACGCACACTAAAAGTCACGAATGACTTCAGTTTTTTTGGCCGTGTGTGGAATAGGTTTTTCCTTTGGCCAAAATTGGGAATTGAGCCCATTTTTCAAACAATATAATTAGTAGTTATGGTTTTAAAACTATATTTTTTACTAGCATCTTGAGTCTAAGAGATTCGATTTAGGGCCTATAAATCGAGTCTTTGGGACTCAATTTTCATGGGTTGATAACGTCTGATGTGGTATTTTTTCCACGTGGCGTCTACTTGGAAATCGAGTCTCTAAGACTCGATTTCTAACCCAAAAATAATAATTACAAACATTCATACTCAGAAGACCCAAAATGCAGAAATAGCAAAAACGTAGAAAGAAAGAAAGAAAAAAAGAAAGAAAGAGAGAGAGAAGAAGAAGAAGAAGAAATGGAGATGCAAGCTTAAGCTAACCCAGGCTACACCAGACCCAGGTCACAGCGCGCGACCCAGGCCGCACGAGACCCAGGCCTCTCTCACTACAACCCATGTTTTTGTTTTTGGGTTTTTTTTTTTTTTTTTTTTGATGAACACATATTTTCAAAATTGCCGTTGTCATTGTGGTTTTTTTTGTTGTTAAGGTGAGAAGGTGTAAAGTGTAAAGGCCAAAATCTTTTCTTTTTACTGTAAATGTAATATAGATGTAAATTGAGTCTTTGTAAATGTAATATAGATGTAAATCGAGTCTTAGAGACTTGATTTACAAGTAGACGCCACGTGGAAAAAGTGTCAACTCAAACCTGATTAGAACATGAAAACCGACCCTCAAAGACTTGATTTATAGTCCAAAATCGAGTCTCTTAACCTCGAGATGCTAGTAAAAAATATAGTTTGAAAACGTAGCCTACTAATTATAATGTTTGAAAATTATGGTTAATTTCCCATTTTGGCCTTTTCCCTTTTATTAGTAGTTTCATAAATATAAGTACCCCTAAAGCGGGAAACGGCCTTTAATGAACTGTCCTTTTTATCAAACAATGTTATTTGATGTTCAAGACTTTTCTTCTTCCATTTAAAAATTATAAAATTTCCTTTATAGCTCCATTTTGAGCAAAAGGGTTGAGTGGAGGTCATTCATGTGTGAATGATTCCGGTCTTTGTAAAGAGGAAAGGAAATGTCGTTGTTTGTGAGATGAGGAGGTTTAATTGCGAAGTCTTGGATGAGAGCTAACCTTCACTTTTTTAAAAGAAACTTGTTATGATTCTAGTATCCCATATGGATTAAGTGTAAATTCTATATGTTTATAAACTCTTCTCCACCTGCAAGTTGGTTTTTAAGAGTGAATTCTACCCATGAGTTTGTAACATTCTCATTGAGTATGGAATCAATGAGTTAACAAATTAATTTTGAATCAATTTTTTCATTATTGGCCAGGAGGAAACTTATCTCTTCTCTTTATTAAATACTCTATATCATTTCACCAATCTGTTGCATTGTTTGCAAACATAATCGATACAAGTTGTACCTTAAAATATTTAGGGATCTTTGTGTAACCAAAATAATCTTCAAGATCTAAGATCCAATATATGAAGCCTTCTTTGTATGATGCCCGATCATGCAAAATATGAAATATCATTAAGATTATGAATGTGTCAGTTGATAGATCTATGAGCATGATCTTTGACATGTATATCTCTACCATCATCATGATGGCCTTTAGCTTTAAAACCAAGAATGATGAATGTGTCGTGAATCTCGTAGAATCCACTAGTCATCCTCTCATTGTGAGCTTCAATTATTGCTTTGAGGGCTTGCACCCACGACCGCCGTTAGTTGAGTGGTTGCTTTCATTGTCACTTTTTTTCATATCAAGATGCTAATTAATGAGCTTTGATACTAATTGATCAAAACGAAAAGCGTAATATAGGCTAGATGTCATTCTAGTTTAACGAAATCCTTAAATCCATAAAGGGTCTCTTAAAGCCATAAGAAAAACTTGGAATCCATGAAAAAAAAAAAAAAAGAAATAAACCTCTTTGAAATTTTATTAATGAAATTCTAAAATTTTTAATTGAATTTTTGTTTTACATATAATGACTATATTGACTATAAAACCATTTAAAACACCTAAAATAAAGGAAATAAAATCCCAAGTTTTAAAATAGTGAAAATTACATAAAAAACTTTAAAAATTAACAAACAATAAAAATTATACCCCATATATTTTTCTGCATCAATTTGTTTTCGAATAAGCTTGTGATTTCACAAACTACTTGATTAATATATTCTTTTTCCATTATATATATATATATATATAAATTATTACTAAAATTTTTTATACCTTCACAAATTTATAAATTTTTACTCTGAATGGATTAATTATATTATCAATAAATTATAAACAATAATTTTATATCATATGAAACTATTTACAACATTATACAATCAAATTTTAAGTATATGTATGTATATTTTTAGACAAGTATATATATAAAAATATAATATTATGTATAATTAAATTGTGCATTATTTTCATGAACTTATTTATAAACATATTATTATATTTAAACTTGGCATGCTTAATTATTAAGCTTAAATTTAGATTTGAACTTGAATTTTTGCTAAACAAATCAACATAAACTAACCTTTTTACTAAACGACTTTAAACTTTTCCTGAAGAAGTTGATTCATTTACTGTGAAGTGAAGGATGCAATGCTCTAGCGTATAATGAACCATGCAACCAAATTTTCATTTCACTGTGTCACTGTCAGATTGTAGAAATAAAAGAAAAATGTCACATGCAAGAGTTATTAAATGAGGCTCAAATTGTTTAGAAAAAAAAAAATTTTGAGGCTCAAGTAAAATGGAATCTTCTGAAACTTTATTTTATGTTATTTCATCTTATTCTTATCTATATATGGTATACATCTAGACCTAGATAGCAAAAAAACACAAGCAAAAAGATAGAGTTTTACGTAGTTGTTTGTTGCACAAGGAAACTCGTTCAATGCTGTGCTTGCTTTGTCCGTAGCTATCTAGTTGGTATCGCGGAATGCTATCCCCAAAACGTAAAAAGGACAGTTATATTGAATTGTTGTATTAAGATAACTCTCTCCCCATTAAAAAGAAAAAGAAAAAAAGGATAACTCTCTCTCTGTCTCTCTCTGCCACGTACATGTGTTACCCGACACGAAATTCATTAATGGAACACCTCTACGCTTCATAATCGGTTCCAGTTCCTCTTATCTCTCATCACCACCAGCATCCCATCCACACAGGTTAGCTTTCCTTCGGTTATGATATGAACTTGTTAGACTTTATTTCCTTTGTTTACTAGATAAAAATGCCCTTATATGGCTGTTTGTGCAATTGAATGCCTGAAATCATTCTCTTTGAACAGCTTATTAATGACTTGGATTAGTTTTGCCCTCTATGAATTCCTTAGTTTTTGGACTAATTATGTTGGAGATAGAGGCTTGCTTTGGATTAATTTTTATGCAGATGCTTTTTTTTTTTTGAGGCAATACTTGTTTGAATTTTAACTATATGTTTGGTTTTTTATACTTTGATTTCTCTTTTTGGGGCAGTTTTTATATACCACTGAAATTGTTGTTAATGGCCAAAGATACCATAAAGTGAGTTTTATAGCTTATCAGTCATTCTTAAAAGCACTTTTACACTGGGCCAGACTCCCTACAAAGTAATCGGAAAATTACCTCTTATTCTATTCCCAATTTACTAAAGATACATTATCCAAGACTTTGAGCTGTGCATTCTTGATCAGGTAATATTGTTTGAATTCACTTCTGCTTAGAACAGGTATTGCCTTTCTTTGTAAATTAGAGACTAGATTGTCCTCAGCAATTTGGTTACAAGAGTGTGACGTTGACTAAAAGCTCTTGCCCTCAATAACATAAACAGCTGCTTATGACACCATTGGTTAGTTATGTTTAGAATACATGTCACTGACCTTGATTAGTCTGTTGAGTAGCCAAATTCGATCCCAAAATTCTGGGACCAATTAGTTGTGGTTGTTGATGTATTGATTGGTTGTGTTTCCATTTTCAGAAAGGTCTATCTCCTTCTCTCTCTCTAGTAATTGTGTACCCTCTTGTGCTCTCCTCTTGCATGAAAGATTGAATTTTTCAGCAAGCCATATAGCTGATTGATTGTCATGCTATATTCACATAAAGAAGCATAAATTGGCTGAAAAAAAATATTTGTTAGCTGTGTTGATCATGACCCTGTTCATCTGCTGCTATTACTTTTGATCTGTACTTTGCTTCTGTAATTCTGGAAGATGCTTCCAATTCCTTTCTTAAGTCAATATAGGATGCTCAGGAGATGTCTAAAAATTACCAGTTTCAACAGTTGACTGACAACGGAATCTAGAGAGTTATGTAGAGTCTTGAGTGCGGAAAGAAACCTTTTCTTAAAGGTTCACTTCATTGGTGATGTTAGGAAAACTAACTCTCTCTAGCCCCCTTTTCACCACCTAGTAAAAGAAGTAAACTATAGTTGGCTTTGAGTTACATGTTGGTCTGTGAGAGGTCGAGTCTTCAAGTCTTATTTCACCTTTCAATACATTTTAGACCTTTGTTAATATATGCATTTTGTGGGTTGCTTTCATCCAGGGAGCGGCTAAATTAGTAACATACGCAAGAGGTTAAATCAAGATCAAAATCCTACTATAGGCTGCTGCTATGACAACCACCAAGGTCTATATAGTGTAAGTATCTACACCTCTCTCTCTCTCTCTCTCTCTCTCCCTCTTGCTCCATCCTGTGTCTCTCAGATACACTACTACACAAATACACACACACATACACACACACACACACACATTTGTCATATGCAATGATTTTGAATTCACATGAGAAATTTCTCTTCTTTTCTGCCCTGAACAATAGCTTGGAACATTAAATCCCCCCAGGTATTACTCCTTACACGGACATGTGGAGACTATGGCAAGGGAAGTGCAGCGAGGAGCCAATGCAGTTGAAGGTGTTGAAGCAACACTTTGGCAGGTAAATATGGCTAAGAATGCATACTTAAAAAAAAGAGATAGAAGAGGGGGGTGGGGGGGCTTCTATTATTTTGTTCCAAGTTTTGTTTGACTTGATTGGTACTGTACAGGTACCTGAGACACTTTCCGACACGATATTGCAAAAGGTGAAGGCCCCTTCAAGAGCAAATGATGTGGCAGAGATCAGGCCAGAGCAACTTTCGGAGGCTGATGGATTTCTGTTTGGATTTCCTTCTCGTTTTGGCGTGATGGCATCCCAGTTCAAGGCCTTCTTTGATGCCACCCATGAGTTGTGGGCATCCCAAGCACTTGCTGGCAAACCTGCTGGAGTCTTCTGGAGCACTGGTTTTTATGGGGGAGGTCAGGAGCTTACTGCGTGAGTTCCTTACTTTCGACTTCTCCTATGGTAACATTTCTTTGAGCTATATAAATTGACATGCTTATAAATCTGGTAAAGGAATATCTTCTGAAATTGTTGTTTCTCCTCTGGAAACTATTCTTAACAGCTCTAAGTTGAAGGTTAGGAGATGAAGTTTAGGACAAATCTTTGTGTCTATCCTCTTATAATCCAATTACACTAAAACTTAATAATATCCATGTCAAAAAAAAGTTACCAGCCGTTTTGGCATGTTTTCATGAATAGAATTGAGGTGCAGGATGAGTTCTAACATCAACAGAATGTTGTTGTATCTTTAAAGGTAATAATATTCTTTGCACATATTGTTAATGTTCGCCCAGTCCTCCTATCATTATGTTTACCCACTTTTCTCCCTTTGTCGAGGCATATGTTTATGTGCTTGGTTTTTGGTATTTCATAATTTCCATTTTTGTCTTTTGTTTGCAGATTGACAGCTATAACACAGTTAGTACATCATGGTATGCTATTTGTTCCTCTTGGCTATACCTTTGGAAGCGGCATGTTTGAGATAAATGAGGTAAAAGGTGGCTCTGCTTATGGTGCTGGAACTTTTGCAGCAGATGGATCTCGTCAACCTACAGAGCTAGAACTCCAGCAGGCCTTTTACCAGGGTAAATATGTTGCCAAGATAACAAAGAAGCTGAAAAATCAACCCCTTTCCTCGTGAGGGATAAAGAATCAACTGGAAATTATGAGGACACTTCACACTTCACACTCACCGGTAGAAACACAAACTCGTTGCCATTGACAGGTTATTGTGTAAAAAAAAAAAAAAAAACCATGTGTTGCCTTAACAGAATTGGCACAATAAAATTGTAACACAATCCAAATTCTTGCAACTAAGGTGTAATTGGAGGCTGAAATCTCATTATCTGCATGCATTTTGTGCATTTTGGATTTTATCTTCCTGTTTAGCGATTTCATTTCGATGTTGTGTTCAGTATGCTACCAAATCTGGAAGGTACTATGTATCCAGCCTTGTATGGCCGGATTGCCCTGAAATTACTAGTTAACCTTTGGCATTGCCATTTTCCTAAACACCAAGATAATCTAAACAATGAAATCCTAAATTTTTTTGCACCCCCACCCCCCCCCACAGAGAAGCCAAATGGTGCTGCTAATTCTCTAGCCAAATGGTCTCTTAAGAGTAGATTTGTAAGTTCTTTTGACTTGCGCAACTGCCCTCCCCTGTATTAGAGATTTTCTAAGGGTTGAGGCCAATTAGCCTTTTTGTTTGTAGCCTTGTTTCTTCTTTTCAATAAAATCTTTCTTTTCAGCAAAAAAAGTCATTCCCCTTGAGATATTTACAACTTTCAATGATGTTTTAATAGTTTCTTGTTTTCTAGAGAAATTTTTAACTAGCATGCTACTTTGCAATTTGCTGCTAAGGAAGTAATCCTTCAAATTATGTAAGTGTATAGGGTGATCACACCATAATATGGGTGTATTGTTTGGTAATTTAGGTTTTCTTTCAATTATTTATACTCATTATTCACTAAATGATTATAATTTACACAGTTGAGGCTAATAGTTCAATTTACTCAAAACTATGTCTCAAAACACAAGAATAAATAAAACTAAAAAAAATTAAGCAACATTTTAAAACTCAAAATATCGAACTAAGAATTTTAATATATATATATATATATATAATTCTAAACAGTTAATTGCATGGGTCAAGTTGGTTACATTAGTTGGAAAATGTTCTAACTCGAACCTAACCCAATTGAAGCTTTAAAAAGAATTATTGCATAAGTATGCAATATAAATTGATTCATTAATTGAATATATACCAAGTTTATAACTGTAGGGGCTTAGGCCTGTAAGACTGAGAATGACCCATATGACCAAGGCCCAGCACAATAGGAATAGGATTAGTCCATTGAGAAAATGGGCAAAAGTCAAAGGATACTGTTCGAGGTAAACTATATTGCGTTCAGGCCGAGTTGGGCCCAATACTAATTAGTAGGCTAAAGGGAAGTCGGAGAAGGGACAGTCAACTTAAGGTCAGTAACTGAGCACTATCAATTCCTCAGGGGAATCTACTACCGAGCACTATTTGACGTCTAGAACAAGTTTCAAGAGAATCCTCTGAAGTTGTGAGGATTTCTTGGGATTTTGATGGATGTGGAAATACGTGTGAAGTGGGAAAATGGTAATGATGATAACCCCACTAATAAGAGACTATAAATGGGGGAAGTGGGTCAATAGAGAGGGGGATTAGAAAAATAAAGAGGGAGGGAGATTGAGAAAAATAGAAACCATACTAGAGAGAAAAACAGCGGGTAATAGTGGGGATAAAGGGAGGAAGGTTGAGTTGGACTAACTAGGTGAAGTTTAGAGCTCAATTGATAGGACTGAGATAAAACTCACTTATAAATTAATTGGGTCCCAAATACTATGAGAAGAGGTTTGGGGGACCACAATAACAAATATACTTTATGTAGACAATTCATTATAGGATTTGTGTTTTGGAAATTATATTTTTGTAAATATTTACAACATTTTTCTCATTTTGTTTATAATTTGTTAAATGTTATTTAATCATATGGTCATAAATTCTATTCCATTTGTGATAGATCATGTACTAATTGAGACATTTGATCTTTTATTATCAATTTTCATATTAACCGATTAATCAATTAATTTATTTATAATATATAGAGGAAAAAAGGACTTGAAAACTAGCTTGATGAGTATTGACATATTAGAGGTTCTATTTAAATTTGTCATAATATGATGTTAAAGACATTATTTTTAAATAATTTTGAAATTATAAAGACTAAATAGATGTCAAACATTCAAAAGTAAATACACCCAAAAATATTGTCTAAAAACAAAGTTTAGAGATTGTAAAATCTAAAAAATAAAAAATAAAAAATGCAAGGAGAAAATACTTTTAAATAAAAAATAAGGGTTAAAATTTAAGAATATTTGAATTTTACACCTTAAAATTTCAAAATTTAGATTTTATCATTTAAAATTATATTCTCTTTATATCAATAATTTTTTTCATTCATGTTTCCTGTAAACTATCATATAATCTTGCCAGTTGCCATGCATGTTTAATTTGTCAAATAAAATGATCACACACCATTTTTATTACATTGTTTCATTTCTTAGTTTAAAAAAATTTTAAATAATTAAAATAAATTTTTTTATAAAAAAATTACAACAATGAATTTTTTATGACAACCAATTTTAGGACACTCTGATTTAAAAAATAAAATAATAATAATAATAATAATAATAATAAAACCAATTTTTGGACACAAGAAAGTTACAAAACGAAACGTTTCAACCTCCACCGAAACCCAACTAACATTCCTTTTTTTTCCAAAGCCCCAACAAAAATTGCATTGAGATTTGGGAATCCCAAATCCCCAAAACACAAGCTAGATCGATTCGATCGAACCAACATGGAGAATCTATGGCGAGCAGCGACGGGTCAAGACCCGAGCCCAGAGGATTACAGCGGCGTGGAATTCTGGTCGAACCCAGAGCGGTCCGGATGGCTAACCAAGCAAGGCGAGTACATCAAGACTTGGCGGCGTCGCTGGTTCGTGTTGAAGCAAGGTAAGCTCCTCTGGTTCAAGGACTCTCACGTGACAAGGTCATCGAGTCCACGTGGCGTGGTCCCAGTGGGCACGTGCCTGACCGTGAAGGGAGCCGAGGATGTCCTCCACAAGCCCTGTGCGTTCGAGCTGTCTTCGAATCAAGACACGATGTACTTCATCGCTGACTCCGAGAAAGAGAAGGAGGAGTGGATCAACTCCATCGGACGATCCATTGTCCAACACTCGAGATCCGTCACTGATTCTGAGGTTGTCGATTACGTTAGCCAACGCTCATGATTTTTCACAACAATCAAAGGTGCGCGCGCGCAAAAAGGTTATATAACGTTGTGTATATTTTGTTGTTAAACATCATTTCCCCTGTTTCATAAGACTGTCTTCGACTATTGGTATAGTAAGAGCTTGTAATTTTGTGGATCTCTCTCTCTCTCTCTCTTTCTCTGATTTGCTAATTATAAATCGAGGTGTTATTTGTGTTTGCTTCTCTTTTAAATGTTTACTGGATAATTTCAATTCAAGAATTTTAACTGATTTCATTGTTTTCCTTTTTCTATTTATGAACAGTTGATGGATTAATTGGATGTAGGAGGAAGAGCTTGTAATTTTGTGGATCTCTCTCTGATTTGCTAATTATAAATTGCGGTGTTATCTTATTTATGAACTTTGTTGTTCGTTTGTGTTTTTTTTTTTTTTTTTGGTTAAATGTGTAGTGGATAATTGCAATTCAAGAGTTTTAACCTATTTCCTTGTTTTACTTCTCTATTTAGGAAATATCTGTTGATCTTTGGTACTGTTTGGTTGATAGATTAATTGAGTTTAGAGGAGGAAGAGGTTTGCGGGTCTAGTTAGTTAGAGTTTGCATTTGTGATTGGTTGGATATGTTTGGAAATCAATAGGGCTTTGCTAATTTCTTTAGTTTTTGGACCTAAAAACCAATTGGTGATGAGAAAGACATGCTTAAGTTCAGCTTTATTTTTCTTGGTGTGTGTGTAAAATAAATCATCTTTACGATGAGACTTAATTTCATTCTGAAGGGTAAACTTTGGAGTCTTTCTATGTTATTGTTTTCATTGTACCCTAGAAGAATCTAGGGATATGGAGTCCAACTATACGTTTAGGGATGTGTTTAGGAGTGCTGATGCTGATGAGCTTTGACTCAAATGGCACTTCCTAGTTTCCTCCTTCCATAAAAGTGGTTGGGGGAGAGGTATTGGATTCAAAAGAATCAAAATCCACTAGGTACATGTGTAACCTGTGAATAAAAGAAATGCTTGTGCTTATGAGTAATCTAATTCTATCGTTTAAAGTAATTTGTAATAGGCACAGTAATGTAATAGTTATTCCTATAGTTTAGCTACTTTTTAGTTTGGTTATGTTTTTATTACTGGAATAGTCATTCTTTATGAATAGCTATTCTTCAAAATGAAGAATAACTACTCTTCTCTAAAAGGGTTGTAATATATTTCCAAATAAAATTAATATATTTCAAAATAAACAAACTTTCCATATACATGTAACAATTATAAAAATAAAAAATCGTAAAAATTAATTCATCTCTCTCAAATTTTAAAAAATATTATTTTTAAGGAAATATAATTGTATCATTTTATGAGTAAGATATTTCCTAAAATAAATCTTAATTTTTATTCTAATGTTACAACTCACAATTAAACTTATAAATAAGTTTGGTTATTTCATTACAACATATTTTATTCCTAGTAATAAAGATTACAATTCCTGTTGTAATCCTCATTCAGTGTGCCAAACGTGCCCTTAGGCGTTATTCCTTGATGTGGAATCAATAATGGAGTTTGAATAGACCTAAGCTTTCCTTCTCTCTGGAGCTTGTAACAAATAGTTTTGTGTTGTGATCATGTTTGTGACATTGAAATGGATCCCATCATCAAGTTTGTGCTTAGTTATATACTACTTTTCTTGATAAAGCGGGGTCTGGGGTCAGGATAATCCTACAGTTAATATGGCTTAAACTATTTTAGTCTTGCATTCATGCTTCAAATGTTTCATTTTATATGATAATTTGGTCCTGTGCAGCATTTCTGTGGCTTTACCTATTATCAGTCAGTCAGCATCATGCATTTTTGGCACAAGCCATTAAAACTCTTTTTCTTGCCTCCTTAGTAACAAATGCTAGCTGGTGCGGACACAAGGTACAAGCCCCCAATTATACGCATGCATGGGAGGAAGAGCAAAAAGAAGACGGTCCAACCTGTGGCCTTATGGATGAAGCCTCTTAGTTATTGGGCTTTAGATTTAGCAAGCCTGAGCATGTGTTAATTAGGGTTTCTTTATGCATTTTATTGTTAGCTATTTAAGCACTTTTTCTGATTATTGTAAGACAGCTTTTGAAAATTATTAAAAACGTGAGTTTTCTTTACACTGGTGCCAACTCCAGTTTTGCTTGGTGTTGACTCCAAGCAACCCTTAGGTGCTGACTCTTAGGGTTTATCTTTTTGTTTTATTATTGTTTAATTGCTCTGTTGAAATAGTGTGGTTGTCCTACGTCACTAGCACTCTTCTATTATTCATGCTGAACAACTTTTGACACCACTCATTGTAAAGTAGGTTTAGGTAAGTAGGTATGTGCTCGAAACACTAAAGAAGTCTACAGAAGAGAACAACTCAAGGTGTTTAGCTTAAAAAAATACAAGTTGAGACTTCAAGAAATTTGAGTTACACTCAGACAGGGCCATTCCTGCAGATACAAGCCTATATATATATATATATATATATATTAGAGTCATTCAACAAAGTCCTTCAAAATTACATAAATCTAGAAATTCCTCTAAGGAAGAAAAGGAATGTCCACTAAGAGCAGCCAGCCAATCAAATATAGTTTGTAAAAGATGCAAGTCTATATTATGGCATGGTATTCTTTTTTTATCTATTAATCTAGGTGTTTTTATCCATGTTCTCAAGTCCAACTGCCACAGTTCCTTCAAAATTTGTGGAAGGCGTATCTAGTTGAGATACAGACCTTCTAAGGTAAGTCCAAATAGCATTTTACACTTCTATTTGCATGATTATGGTATCAGTATGAGATTGATGAGAAAATATTCACTCCTATAGGGGGAGTCCTCCCATAGGAGTGAATAATTTTTCAAGATTGAGGGCAGGCTTTACTGTCTAATAGATTGAAAGAAAGAGGACTAACAACCCCAAGAGATTCGTTTAGTGCTTGCTTGGTCTCAATATTCTCATCATGAGGTAATGAGTTCAACTCTCTCTGAGAGTTCCTGGTGTTGTTGGGGCAGGCATAGAAAGAATGACCTGTGTGGCTGTGACTTTTGTGCTGTACAGATCAGCTGAATCTGTGGAGACTTTGTTCATGTCAATTTTTAATAAAGTTGTTCTAAAACTAATGACACAAGTTGGCGAGCAAGTTCCTTTTTAAAAAAAAAAGAGTTGGTGAGCAAGTGGTTATCATTTCTTTCTTTCTTTCTTTTATTCTCTAATTTCTAATTTTTGTTTTTAAGTTTGTTTCTTTTGTTATTTTGCCCCTGTGAGTTACTCTTTAAGCCTTTGCAACCTATCCATCGTAACCAGAAGACAGGAACACCGTTTGATTGTTCTGTTCATAGGAAGAGAAATAAGATGAAGATGGATAAAAAAAAAAAAAAAAAGTAAGGTGCAGGTGAGAATAAAGTTGGAAGGAAGCTTCGCATTACTTCTAGGAGACTCAGGAATAATCTTCTTATTTGTTGTGGTCATGGGAATACGATATGTAAAATATTACGAGAGCTTGTTGCGTTTCCTTTTAAGATAGTGTGCTTCAAGGGGAGGGGGTTATTGAAAAACAAAAGGATAATGCACAATAGTAACTTAGAACTAGAAGTGACTGGGATTTTTTTTTTTTTGAAAGTTTATTTATTTGGGAGGAACAGCTCATGTAGAGTAGTAAAGCTTCGCTGTGTGTTTAAACATGGGATGGGCTTGAGGTCCGAGAAAGAAACTGAAGTTGCTTGGGTGAGAAAATGTAAAATTCAGTAGATAGATTTGAATTGATAGGAAGAATGGTACCCCCGTTTCGGCTTGGACTGCGGGAGACGCCTCTGGCGAGCCACTATGGGCAGAGCAGCTCTTTTTGAGGGCTGTCCCCATCTCAGTTGTCCTTTTCAGAGACCAACTTTGCTATTGATATAATACTTTTCACAACTTATTGAGATGTCAAGTGATGAAGGGTGGATGGTCAATATTTTTTTATATGAATCCATTACTAAAATCACATTTACTTTTCACTGCTCACAATTTACAACTTTAGTAAATTAAAAAGTTATGTAAAAATTTATATGATTAGAATTATTCTTATGGAGACTTAGATGACTAGGTCTCGAAACTACTTGAAATTACACGAGTTTTATACACTCCCAAACTATGTAATAATGTAAAGAATGGCAAAACATGATCCCAAAACAACAGGGCTAATAAAATAAAAGTTCAAAAAACCTTGGCTACAGACCCTCTGGAGGAGAGAGAAAGTCTCTCTCCCTCAGTAGGAGTCTTTCTCTCTTGCTTTGTGCAAGTCCTTCTCCCTCTTCCATTTTTGGGTCTCTATAAGTCTTTGTAGCCTACAAAGGTTTGATTAAATCCTCTCAGCAACATGGATCAAGCAGATACTGGTGGTTTTTTGCATTTTCAACTCACTTCAATGGAGGAAGTTAAAATCTCCATTTCAACCAGGAGATCAGACCTTTCAGAGGAGTGCATGCGAGCCTTCAAGTCATCTCTAAGAATTGCCTGGAAGATGGGTCTGGTTTTAAGGTTTGTAGATTTGAGGATAAGGATCTTCCATTTTAAGTTCTGTTCTTGTTTTCAAATGGAGTGGCTTCCTTTCTTTTGCTTTATTTGTGGTGCTTTGGGTCTTGGTGTGAATCATTGTGCTGGGATTAAAGGTAAGTCCGATTGTAACTGGCATTTTGGGATTGGACTGGTGAAAACAGTGGTCTTTTGGGGGGGGTTTTTGAGAAACATGGAGCTGATTGCAAAGGTGGGTCGGTGGAGAAAAGAAGGGAAGAAGTCATCAGTGTCCAACACGCTCCAATGGGCGCTTGCCTGGTGAGTCTGGGTATGGAGCACTCAATTGATTCATCAAATCACCGGGGGCTAGGTGGCTGGTCAGAGATGCTGTCAGTGGTTCGCCCCTTGAGCCCAGTGCCCCCTTCTGTTGTGCACTCTTGTGTTTCCCAAAGATTCTCAATGATGGGTATGGGCTTTCAACTGCTATCCCCTGTGGTCCAAAAATTATCAAGCCCGAAACCCACAAGTAAGCCTTCCCCTAAATATGAGCCCATCAGTATCCCTTTATGCCCAATGAGAGGGATTTTAAAAAGGGTTGCTAGAGCCCAGGAAAAGAAATTCCAAAATTTTAATAGGCAAGCACAAGAATACCTCTAGGCTCTTGGGTTCTTTAGGGGGGGAAGGGTGTAGTTGTCTGTGGTGTATTCTCCCAGTTATTTGGTTGCTTTCCTTGTTGTATCTCTTTTCTATTGAATGAACAGTTCATGTTTAAAAAAAAAAAAAAAAAAAAAAAAAACAGCAGGGCTAATGACATCACATTTATCATGTACTACCAGACCAATTTCTGTACTCGTGTGTAGTAGATTGAACGTTTGTGAACTACAAATAGTGATGACAAGAGGGTGGGGTGGGGAAAACCTGCATGAGGTAGATCGATTTTGGGACGAGTTGGATGTATAATGTATTTTGTCAAACCTGAGTGCCTTCAACATCAGTGAAGTAGAGATAAAAAAATTATAAGTTGGTGATGTATTAAAAAAAATTATATATATTGTGGGGACCTAAGGACCGAGGAAGAATGCAACAAGCTGTGACTATCATTATAAAAGCATTATGAGCTTGAGGAGGGGATTCGCCCGAGGATAGGAGAGGAAGTGACAAAATACTTCCTAGAAGTTCGAATGGAGAGGATGGTGTTCAGAGAGAGTCAAAGTAGGTGAAGGAAGTTTCCAGTGAAAGCTCATCTACTGCCTCCGCATTAAATGATTGGTAACAGTTTTATCAGCTGCATTGATGAGGAAGTGACATGAACAATAAAATTTACAGCTAAATAGCTACTTCTACCACCTTCAATAGAATTTTAAAAGGACAAGTGTCCTAAGGAGAGTCTAAAGGATCGTAGATGGAGGGCTAAAATGCAATAAGGTTAGGAGTATATAAAGAAAGAGGACTTCCAGGTGAAAAGGGACCCTAGAAAAAATCAAGGAAAAGATATTAGAGAGAGAGAGAGAGAGAGAGAATAGTGTACTTTGCGCAAGAACATCGTCCTCGGACGAGATTGTAAAGAACCATTTATATACTAAATCTTTGACTTTCGTTCATTCCCTCTCTATCTGAATCCTCGGGCTAAGCCCAACTTGTTTTACTCCACTCTCTTCACAAATATCTATTGGTTTGGGCTTAACTGAATAGCATAAATTTCACTATTCTAAGTGACTTTGGACAGCCTGATTTTCCTGCTCATACATATATAATTTAAATATGTACTAAACAAAACATATAATATGCATTTTTAAGGACAGAGCATAGCAAAATGGGCCAAGGTGAGTAAACTCGTCCTGGATGGAAAAAGTTAAACAGTCAGGGTGGATCACGGAGGGTGAAATTGTTTCCATCCCTAGTCTCACAACAAATTTTCATTTTTCACTTTTTAAAACTTTTTTTAACATTTTTTAATCAATAATTAAAATTAAAATTTATTCTTTTTCAACTATCAACCTCAACCATTCATAGTAATTACATAAGTTACCTTATATATTGCACCTAATCTAATTGCCTAGTCACTCTATCATGTTATGCAAGTCAACTTTTCTTGCGTAGCAGAGAAGTCGAAATAAATAGCTTGCAACTCAACCATGAAACTGCAGACTGAGCATCTTTTGAAAAAAAGAATGAGTAATGAGATGAAATCTTTCTCCAATGATTAAAAAAATGCTTAAAACTCATCAAAAAAAAAAAAAAATGCTTAAAATTAAAGGAAATAATTCTCTAATGATTAAAATGCATAAAATAAAGTGGTGTCTTTGTTGGTGTGCTTTTCTTGTAGGGATAGAGGTAGGGAAAACGCGGGACAAGACAAGAGCAAAGTTGGTCGAGGAGAGGATGGGAGGCAGTGTTTGGTGTAACATGGATATCTCACCACTCCCAAGTGTGATGGATTTTATAGATATACTAGTTACAAAAATAAAAAAATAAAATAATAATAATAATAATTATGGGGCTGAAGCAGTAGTGACTAGTGACCACTGATTTGCCTAAAAAATTTTATATCTTGTAATTTTTTTATTATAAATAACTAGTTTTAAACTAAACTATTTTGTCAACTCACACGATTTGGGTTCAACAAGGAATGATGATACGTCCACAACAATTTTATATTAATTTCACAAAAAATTATAAATGACAGGTTGTTATATTTTAAAACTAAGCTCATCATTGATTTACTTTTATATCCGTTCAAAACAACTTGTCATCTAAAATTTGGTAAAATATTGTGGGCGTAACACTTTTTACAAAAATAATTAACATAGACAAAATTTGGCTCCAAACTTGGTTGTAGCCTAAGAGTACAACTCTTTCTAAAAATTCAACATGGTTACTATAAGGACTGGTTTTGACTCGAACCCTAAAACAGGAATGGACTCAGGTCTAACAAGCCTGAACAATAAATTTGTAGAGAGTGGAAGAAAAAGTTAGTCTGAATCTAGAGAAAAGATATCGGTTGTCAGTGTTTAAGGGGAAGAGTTACACCTGAAAAAAGGCAAAAAGCGTCCTCGGTTATGTCTTAGTAGTGTAATTAATAGTTTAGAGTTTTTTCTTTCTTTTTACTGTTGTATTTCTTCAACCTCCCTTTTTCTCCTCTCTTTTTTCCGTCCTCTTCTTTTAATTTCTTTTCATGTTATATACCATGGTTTTTGCGCCATATCCAGTATCCACGTGTGAGTTAGGAGTTGGGAGTTTTCCTGTCCAATCTCGCACCTCCTTGAACCTTCTACTATTAGCTGTAAGGCTGCTTGTTTACTGTTCAGGCATCACCTCCATATTAATACGGCCAGAGAGTTAGCTAAGCAGCATTTAATGCGGAGGTAGTAGTTTTTACAGATATTTGTTATCCCTCATCCTTATTTTATTTGGTATTTACCCATCCCCTTGTCACAAAGTTCCTTTAATACGTTATATTAAGGGGTTTGGAATGTTCTTGGCCACCTCGAACAGAGGTTCTGAGATGGTCATTATCCTCGGACATGGTTAAGTCCACCATAAAATATTCTTTACCTCTTCCTATAGTATAGTTTTCATCTCTTCCTTAACTGATCGTCCTCGGATATGCTCTTATCCTCGGATAGGGTATTAGGCCATAGGCCCAGCTCTTTTCCATGTGAATAATACCTATGGGATCAATTGGCCCCCACAGTTACATATTTTGAAAATCTAATTGTTGAAATACATGTTTTTTACGTTTTTGACACACATGTCAAATTTTGTGTCAATCGAATGTTATTTACTATTTTATTCATAAACTTATATTTTATACATAATTCTAGATTATAAAACTTGAAATTTAAATATTTGATTAATGATATAACTATTGATATTTGATTTTCAAGAATTTTTACAAGCGTGGAGGGATATAAGAAAAAAAAAATGTAATCTAATAGTGAATTTGTCAAAATTCACATTCAATTAAAAGATATTAAGTAGAGTTGTAATCTTAGGCTACAACCAAGTTTATTGTCAAACTTTGTCCCCTAAACATAATTCTTGACCCTTTAAATAAAAATAAAAATAAAAGCCTAAATAACAGCAAAAATAGGCCAAACAACAAGAAGATTGGATCAAAGAACAACAAATGAACAAAATATTCAACAACAAATTCATTGAAAAAAAAAATTAAAAAAAATTTCTAATAATTCAAATTCGTAACTTGTTCAACCCATTTCATAAAAATAATCTTTAATTTCATTTTTTTTCCTAAAATAAAAAACGATACCATCGTTTTAGACTTTCTCTCACTTTGAAACTCTCATCTCAGCATTCTCAGTTATCATTTTATCTCTCATTAGTTCCTTTTTGCCTTTTCATTTTATAGAAAGAAATTATAAAACTTTATATATTCGTGTTTTTTTTTTTTTTTTGGTGATGGAAATATATTCAAGCACTACAAAAAACGGAGCATGGAGCTGCGTTTTGGAGCTGCGTTTGACAAAAACGCAGCTCAAACAGCCAGATGGAGCTGCGTTTATGTAAAACACAGCTCCATCTGGCTGTTTGAGCTGCGTTTTTGTCAAACGCAGCTCCACCATCGCCGAAGCCGCGTTTGAAATCGTTCAAGCCGCGGCTTTGGGTATTTTGATGAAAAAAAAAAAAAAAAAAAGGGCTTGAAATTGGAGCTGCGTTTACTAAACGCAGCTCCAACTTTTACAGAGCTGCGTTTAATAAAACGCAGCTTCAATTCATACGGAGCTGCGTTTTATAAAACGCAGCTCTAAGTTTAGTATAAATAAAAAAAAAAAAAAACCAAAAAAAACCCAAACGTCAAACACAACTGAAGCTCTCTCTCAACAACAAAAAAACCCTCACTTTCAGCTTAGATCTCTCAACTGAAGCTCAGATCGATCACTCTATACAATCAGGACTCTCAAACAAACCCTCACTCTCAACAACACGCCGCCACCGCTGCCTCTCATCGACGCCACCGCCGCTCCGAGAACCGATTGCCATCGCCGCTTGGAGAATCGATTCCCACCGCCGCTCGGAGAACCGATCGCCACCGCCACCGTCTTGAACCTCTCTGTCAGCCATCATAGGTCAGAACCTCTTGACCCCGATCTCTCACACTCTCTTTTCCTCTTGCGATCTCTCTCTCGAAGGTGTCGTGTGTGTGTGTTTGGCCGTGGGTTTGATTGGGTTTCATTTGAATTGTTTGGGTTTCATTTGATTTGTTTTTGGGTTTTGTTTGATTTGTTTGTGCATTTTGTTTGGGTTTGTCTTTATTTTCTATTTGTATTTTCGTTTGTGGGTTTGTATTGCAAATGATGTGTTTGATGAAATGCTTCTATGGGTTGGCCTTATAATTGATAAAGCATGTTTTTAACAAGAATGATAAAGTAGAGATGAAACGCAGGTGCAATCATGTGAGTGCTAAAAGGGAAAAAAAAAAAATTACTGTTGTAGCCATTTACATGCCTTCTCACAGTACCTCAAGAGTTTGTAGCCATTCTGAGAAATGCAGGGGTAATAAGCTTAGAAAACTCTCAAAACAGTGAGTCCCACAAACAACAGCAAGTTACTGTTGAAAGGGCACCGTTTTTCTAAATATAATAGGTCTATTTTGGAAACAAATTATATATATATATATATATATATATATATATATATATATATATATATATATTATAATGTTATAAAGTTTGTTTACAGAGAATATTTCCTTCCTCTCTGGACTCTTAGAAATTAGAGCTGAAAAGAGGGTAGGTAAGGTTTACATGTTGAATGTTTCTTAGCATTTGACTTCTTTTTTATTTATTTCAATATGGAGTAAGTGTAACTCAGAGAACTTTGGGTTATATGAAATCATAAAGGGAAGTAGGAATGACAGAATCTGCCATGAGAAAATTCAAAAATTGAATCAAGTTTATGGAAATTGATAGGGAAGTCAAATTAGACCAAACAATTTTTAATGTGCATTTCACACATGACTTTGTTTTTGTCCTGTTGGAGAGGTTTACAATAAGTACTCTATTGAATGTAACACTTCAGTCACAATTCTTTTCCATATGCTTATCAAATTAACAGAATAAAAACTTTCACAATTGCAAAAGGGTATCTTGGTAGGAAAACCAAGTTGTGACTCATGTTTATGAGACTCGTTCTCTGCATAGCAGAGAAATAAACCAACCACGGTTTAATGATGCACCAAAAATTTTACATATTTACACAACGTTGTAAATAAATCGATTTGTTTATGAATGACTCAAGTTTGGTTCATATTCTGACATAAAGCTAAATGAACTGATCATAAAATCTTAATACTCTGGTCATTAACAATCTTAACCAGAAGCTTAAAAGTTGGAAGGCTTTGCTTCTTGTTAAAAGTATTGATATGTAATCTTAAGAAATCGTTTAGGTGATTGGAGGTTCCTTTTGACAAAGATGTACTTAGACACACATCTCATTTCCAATAGTTTTGGAATAATAATAGAAGTGTCAAGGTAAGCTACCAAAATTTAGAGACCGTGAATGGATATTTTCTTCGAATTTCATTGATTAGCTGAGATACAATAAATTGCATCACAATGTTTGTAAATTGCAACTATATATACACTCTACCCCTGGACCCCTTGTAATTCACCATTACACTTACTAAGAAAATGGAGCCAGTTCTTTACAAAGGTAAAAATGTTTTCTACCTCACTGTAGTTTAATTCACAACATGAAGAAGCACTGCTTTCTAGAGCATCGAACTCTCTCTCTTTTTTCTTGGGTTTTAAGTGTAAACAAGGGGATTGCACAACTGAACCTCACAGAAGGAGGTGGATATGCATGTCACTACTATATGGATTATGGCAATTGGCTTTCTCTTCATCGGAAATAGATCATGAATTAAATTTCTTATTTGTCACTACTTTAAGTTCTCTTTTTATTAGATTTTGTATAATTTAACTTCCTTAATGACTATCCTAGAAAAAATCTTAGAGTTGCCATTGATATTAGAGGTATTTTTTTGTCCTTAATAAGGTGGCTTAAATATTAATGAGGTAAATATGAAATAGTAAGGGAAGGGGTAGGAGAGAGAGAGAGAGAGAGAGAGAGAGAGAGAGAGAGAGAGAGAATATTTTAAAGGATGGTAGTAGTATATGTAACTTGCAACCTAACTCAACCGAACTTGTTTATTAGAGAAAGGAACTTTAAGAAAAAATCATTTTGATTATTTTTTTTATTTGACTGTAACACGCAAAGTTGGATGATATTTTTTTTTGGTAGAAAGAGAATTATAATTAGATTTTTGAGCTTTAGTTAATGACACTTGATCTTTGAGCATTCTTATAATTGTGGTTGTTTCTGAATCAACTTTTAGTACTATAGGTAAAATTTATACTTAGTGTTTGTTTAGTAAAGATTATTTTTGCTAACTTATTTTACTATTTAACTTATTTTTGCTACTATTTGTGGGTTCCACTACACGTTTTGGTACTATTCATAGGCCTCACTGTACTATTTTTCTAACTTTTACCTTTATTTACAATATTTTTAGTAAAAAGTTTTCAATTTCAGCAAAATAAGTGGATTCCAAACGAACCCTTAGTAGTAATCTTGTTTTTTGCTCAAGAATGTGGAAGGTTTGATTTGCACCCAAAGTTGGTTATATGGATTTGGAGGTAATATTTAACATATTAAAAATAATATAAAATTTTAACTATTTATTGGCTCATTTTCATTATATACTAAAATATAAAAAATTTATATTGTAAATGAAAATGCTAACAAAATTACTCACCAATTTGAAATGAAATTCTCAAGTGTGAATATTTCCACCATAACTAGTTTACTACAACATTGAGTAGATGGAGGTGTAATTCATATAAAATATTTACTACAACATTGGATTTACTTGGTATTATGAATTAAATATTAAACATTTAATTCATATTAAGGCTTTATTTGTTGAGTTATTGTTTTAGGTAATTTAACTTTATTATTATGCAACAACTGCATCAAGTGAGGTTGATAACTTAATATGATCCATAGCATCTAGTATATTTGTTGTCTTTTGTGTTGATGATAAGATTTGTGTAAAATTTTAGAAATTTATAATTTTTTTAGTAGTTTGATATTTGTTATTATTATTATGTGAAAAATACAAGTCAAAACAACGAGAAATTATAAGATTCTCATGGTGGACAAGTGACGTAGTCCACCATTCTACTAAAAGACTCCCACCTATTTAAAATTGTTGAGTCATAATTTTTTTTAAACAGAAACTGATTACTAACTCAACAATTTTAAACAAGTGAGAATCTTTTAGTAGAATGGTGGACAAGTGACGTGATCTACCATGAGAACTATATAATTTCTCCAAAACAACCCATTTTATAATCCGTTTAAGAAAATCCATTTTTGACCTGACTCTAGATGGATAAAACTTAAATCCAATTGAGCTCGACCTGTTTGCTCTGCCCATATCTACTGATGAGCATCTCATGCAGTGTGATCCTTCGCTCACCTATGTCATCCCATATGATGGTACTTGGATCCACTCACACAATCATATAATTTTATTTCCTTTTCATTTCACATTGAAAATGGCTATCTGTGAGTAGGTTGAAGTTTGATTTTTAGGCGAACCACTAAAGAGTTAGAAAAACAGATTACGCGTGTTCTTTTTAAGTTTTAACTGGGTCAGTCAGTAGAAAAGCTAACAAAATCCCCCAACTGGTCCCTTAAGAATTGAACCTGAGTAGTTTTGAATTGTTAAGGGGCTGTTTGGTTTTTAAAAAACTATCACTCCTCACTTCTCACTCAATTTTCTTCACTCATCACTCACTACTCATCACTCCTCATTCATCACTTAAAATACCCCAATTTTCTAAACCCCACACGTTTGGCACATATTTTCAGCTTCTCATCACTCAAAATTTTCTACTTTTTGTGGGACCCATACTTGACCCACTGCCTGAGCACCATACCGACGTATACATCCCCCTTTTTTTTCATCACTCTCCCCCCAATACCCAGACACCGGTTCTCTCTCTCTCTGAGTACAAACAACGTTGATCTCCAACGCCAATCTCCCCCTCCAACGGCCAGCAATGGCGCTGATCTGTGGGTATATCGATTTGGTGCTTGTAATATGTGGGTATATGGATATCCTTTGAATGAGTTTGGTGCTTGTAATCTGTGGGTATATGGGTTTTCTTTGTATGGGTTTGATGCTTGTAATTTCCTCTTTGATTCATTGATTTTCCAATCTGGTGAAAAGAAAAATGAAAAAAAAAAAAAAAAAAAAAAGGCAACCAAACCCAAAAACCCAATGTTAAAAAAAAAATAAAAAAAACCCTAAGCCCAGAAACCTAATGAAAAGGAATAGAAAAAAAAAATGCAACCAAACCTAAAAACCAACGTGAAAAGGAAAAAAATAAATAAATAATAAAAAAATAAAAATGAAGAAGAAGAAGAAGAGAATAGAGAAAGGTGATCCAGACCCAGAGTGAAAGATAAAAAAGAGAAGAAGAAGACAACTGTGTTAGAAAGAGCAAAAGGTCTGACCATGAGTTCCTTAATGTGTGTGTATTTACAAAAATGTCATCATAACTTTGTTTCTATAACTTGAAAACACCTAAAATGTGTTTTCAGTTTTCATAACTCATCACTAAAAAATCAGAAAATTGAATGATGGAAACAAAATTTGAAAATAAATCCAAACAAGCTTCTCTCGTGGGTCCTACTATTTTTGAATGATAAGTGATAAAAACAGAGTAATAACTGATAGAAACACTAAAAACCAAACAGCCCCTAAATGTTCTAAAGGCTATAGCCTTTTGTGATGTATATTTTAAAGATCTTTGTGAACCATTCCTAAGTACTCCTACAACATTGAAAAATAAATAAATAAATAAAAAATAAATGATGTTTTTTCCCCTTCATATTTATGGCTAACTTCACTTATAAATCAAATGTAAATCAAGAAGAGAAAACATCATACTCAGGAGAGTCGTTATATACGTAAAGTCTTCCAGCTGCCAGCTTTTATATTTCCAAATATATTTTTAAAACATAAATAATATTTAATAGACGTCACCCATGACCCATCTACCAAAAAATGATTAAAATGAAATTATTATTACTACAAAAACCACACCACAAAGAAGTAGAGGGCAGGGAAAAGATAAGTCAAGTCACAACATCCTAGGAATTTGGTAGGAAAAGCAACAAGGATCTCAAACTCAAAAGATGAAGCAAGCAGCAGAGCTGATCTTCGTCCCAGTGCCAGGAATTGGTCACTTGGTGTCGACCCTTGAATTTGCAAAACGCCTAATTGATCGTGATGATCGACTTTTCATCAAAATCCTTTCCATGAAGTTCCCCTTTACTTCCACTGCAGATGCATACACCAGATCACTCACTGCTTCACAACCTCGAATCCAAATCATAGATCTTCCTCACGTAGACCCTCCTCCATCATTAGATCTATCCGTCTCAGCCGAAAACTACATCTATCTCTTCATAGAGAAAAACATACCCAACGTTAAAAAGGCTGTCACAGATATTGTATCCTCCAACTCGGGTTCATCCCATGTTGTCGGTCTGGTCCTCGACTTTTTTTGCCTGTCCATGATTGATGTGGGCACAGAATTCAATCTCCCATCTTATTTATTCTTAACTGCTAACTTAGGATTTCTTAGTCTCATGCTTTGTCTTCCAACTCGCCATGACCAAATAGGCACTGAATTTAGCGAGTCAGATCCTGAGTTCTTAATCCCAGGGGTAGTCAACCCAGTACCTTCTGGTGTTCTTCCTTCAGCTGTGTTTAACAAGCATGGTGGCTACACTGCTTATATTAAGCTTGCTCAAAGGTTCAGAGACACCAAAGGAATTATGGTGAATTCGTTCAGAGAATTGGAGCCATATGCTTTTGATTCATTTTCCGATGGCCAAACCCCTCCAGTCTACACGATTGGACCAGTGCTTGACCTCAAGGGTCCACCTAACCCTGCTTTGGATGAGGTTCAGCATGACAACATCATGAAATGGCTTGATGATCAACCTCCATTGTCCGTGGTGTTTCTATGCTTTGGAAGCATGGGGAGCTTTGATGAAACCCAAGTGAAAGAGATGGCTCTTGGGCTAGAGAGTAGTGGACATAGGTTCTTGTGGTCCCTGCGGTCACAAACCCCCAATGCTTTGGCTGATGATGTCTTGCCAGAAGGCTTCTTGGATCGGATCAAAGGGAAGGGGATGATATGTAGTGGGTGGGCACCACAGGTGGAGGTCTTGGCTCACAAAGCAATAGGAGGATTTGTATCTCATTGTGGATGGAACTCCATTTTGGAGAGCTTGTGGCATGGTGTGCCTATTGTAACGTGGCCTATATATGCTGAGCAACAGCTTAATGCATATAGGATGGCGAAGGAGTTGGGGTTAGCGGTGGAGCTGAGGTTGGATTATAGGAAGGGTAGCAATCTTGTGATGGCTGATGAGATAGAGAGAGCTGTAAGACGTGTGGTGGATGATCATGAGGTTAGGAAGAAGGTGAAGGAGATGGGAGAGATTGCCAGAAAAGCTTTGATGGATGGTGGATCTTCGTTCAATTCTATTGGACAACTTATTGAGGATATGATAGGCACAAGTTGACATGCAGGGACAGAGCCACGTTCTGCTCTATTGTACACTAGTTTGCTGAGATAAAAAGATTCATTTGAGATAATTGTTTTGTACATTCAATAGGGATGGTGCTTTGCTTGGAGTGTTTTGTCGGTAATTTGTCCTTTGACAACATCTGCGTGCACTTGCCGTGTTGTCACTAGTGATAATAAACACTTGTAGATTTATTTTATCAATAAAGTTTTACTGATTAAAAAAAAATCATTTGCTCAAAGTAACATTTCGAAAAAGAAAGTTGTCAATTAACCTATAACTTGTGTCCCTAATCTAAATTTCTAAATGAAATTTTTGTTAACAATATTTATTACTTTTATTTTGGTTTTTATGCAGTTAAAGTCCTTTAGTAAACCCAAACAAAAAATACTTAGGATAAAATACAAAAACTATCAAGAATTTAATTTGGGCTAATACTATATACTTAAGACTGTTTGAAATTTTCCTACTCTTACTTTACTCTTCATCTGTGACAGCTAGATATTTACTATTGGCTACCCAAGCATTCCCTTGTAAATATAATTGTCATATGCAATTATTGTGAAATATGTGCAATCAAAACAAGCTGATGAACTTTCAAAAATATGTTGGTTTGTACATCTTGAATTTAAAATAATTTTTTGTTTATGCTTTAGTAATTCCCCTAGACGAAATTCCTAGTTCCATTCGTGTTGATATGTACTGTGAATGACTGTATTTTGGGTTGATTTATCATTCTTGTTGAAGAAATTGAAAAGAGTAAGTTTTTTTAGACCAGCGAGCTTACCTTACATACATTCATCTATTTAACCATGGTCATGTCGATTGTGGAATTTACATGCCTAAATTGTTGAATGTGCTTGTTTTATTGCTCTTTGCGGCCGAAATTGCCCTTATGTTCAAACAAATGTCTCAACACAATACTGCATGGATGATCACCTTGAAGCAGAATATTAGAAAACAAGAATGAGATTTCAGTCTAAGAACGATTTTGATGTTACGAACAATATGTTTGTGCCATGAGATATTTTATAGTTACAATATTAAATGACTTATTTCCCATAGTGAATGTGCTCTACTTCCGAACGACTTATGAGGAACGTTCTCCAATTCTTTGCCTTCTTTGGAAGTCCAAGGTTAAAGTACCATCACAAACAATCTAAAGGTTTATTCTTGAGGAGCATCATGTCATGAAAAAGAAAAAACTAAATATATTAAATGATTTCCATAATATCTTATAAAATTATCATCTTGGGTTTTAGTAACGTATGCCCTAAAAGTGTGCATTAGTAAACCATTTGTGGTGGGCCTTTTTGAGATGTTGGGCTGGGTTGTCTCTTTCTGCACTGAGACCCAAGTATTTTGGGTAGGAGAGTCAGGACCGATCCAATTGCAACTCACCTTGGTCCGGTTTATGCACAAACTATGCCCCTTTTTGCTAAAACTTTGATCATATGCCAATGGCAGGTGTAACTGTTACAATAGAGTTATGGCAAACAAATGTAATAAAATAATAAAAGAAATATGTTTGTTGTTAGACAAAATAAATAAAGGATCCTTAATTAAAATGAAGAACACAACAACAAGAAACGCATCGTAAGTGGAATGGCAGAAATAAGAGGGGAAATAATAATGATAATTAAATCAAAGAAGGAAAAGATTAGTTTGCTGTGTTAAGTTGTGTTACGGGACCAAGAAGGGAATCACTTCCTCAACGTGGACAACCTTGCAAGAGAATCTTGTTGTAGAAATTATCCACTTTGAGGGAACGGACTTGAATGGTTTATACCCAAGCAAATCCTTCATCCTTAACAGAGGGTAGGCTTTTAGAGGGAAGGAAGAGATTAGCCTATTGGTGCATGCCTGCCATCCTATTTCCTCTATTCTTTCTTCCTTACTCTCTTTCTCTTTTTTCTCGGCTTTGTTACTTTGATTCTTTTCCACTCTTTTCTTTCTTAGTGCTTGCTCGTGTGGTGTAATGGTGATGGTGGTACTATGATTCTCTCCTAGTGGTAGTGGTTGTTACTATTGCGATCTCCCCTTGCTGTGCATGGCAAGGACCTATTATGTACTGCCTGCCGTGATTGGTTTTTACCATTTTAGCCTTTAACTAATTTTGTCTAGATTAAGGTTTCCTTCCCAACCACCCACTGGTTTGTCAATTACTCAGCTACCACCACTTACCTGTGCTAGTTATGCCACTCCCCATTACCAAATAAAGAAGATTGTTTTGTTTGCTTGTTCATTGTGGCATTCTTATCCGCCACAGTGTGGGTATTCTCTCTTGCTATCTCTCATAGCATACACCTATTGGTTTCAATTCATCATTCCTTCTTTTGGGTGGTATGTCATCTCAGCAGGACATCTCCCCCAAAAAAATCTGAGCGGGAACCCTAGAATAGGCTTTCATTTCTCCCCATTGCCAAACCATACACTTTCTTACTTCTGACCCATGACCCATCACCCCTGTATTGGCTGGATACAGGTTGGTAGTGCTTAGGCCTTATGCATTCTCCACTTTTGTGTACATCAAAAGCTTGTTTACTGCCCATGCGTTTGCCATGGTCTGGAGGTTCATCTGTGCATTTTGTCGCTCATCCTTGACCTCTTATAGCGTGAACTGTCTTTTGATTTTCCATTCTTTTATTGGCTTGCTCCTTTTAAGGGCTGGGCCTTGCTTGATTGTGGGTTTTCCCCTCTTTAGCCCATTCTTTGCTCCTTCCGTAATCTTATTGTCATTTTAGCCATATCACTCTGCTATTCCTGCCATGGTGTTACTTGACCCGTGCTTGCTAGGTTTCTTTTGGGCCTGTTGCATGTTCTTCTCTTAATTGGTTACAATGACCCAGTATGGTCATTGGATTTATACTTATGTTACTTTGAGCTTTCTTGGCTCATTACATTGCTTATGGGTTCCTTTGGTCCATTTCTTTCTCCTTGGGTATCCTTAGCCCATTTGCTTTCCTCGGGTATCCTTGGCCTATTTTCTAATTCTGCATTTCCATGGGTTTTTATTAACTCTTTTGTGCTTCCTTGACCCAATTACCTTATTCTTCATCCTTGGGACTCATGAGCTTTCCATCAACTCCTTATTTTTTTACTTCATTACTTCGGGCCTACTGTGGCCTATTCTTACTTTTCTACATCATATAATGCTCATGGGTTTACTACTTCTTTCTCTGGCCTCCTCTAGCCCCATTTGCTTTCCTCAAGTCCCGTTTATTTACTTTATGGACCTATGATCTATTATTCCTGTCATTCGGGTTTAATAGTTTTTCTATCAATTCACTAACTCTTTTCTGCCCATATTGTTGGGCTTCTTCCTGCTATTGGGCTTCCAAATAAGCATCAACACCATTTAAGGAAATTTTTTATGAAAAAGTAATTAACTTTTTTGACAGTTTTTCACTTTTCAATAAAAAGTTTCTTAAAATGAATGGTTAATGTATGTTTTAAAAGTACACATTAAATAATTGTTATCATTGACAGTACATACGTCTGCAAAATTTGCACTCAAAGCATTCACGTCAAGAATCTCAAAAAATATAGCATTTTTTTTTTGGTTAAAAGGAACCATGTAATTATCAAACCAAAATAATAGAAGTATTAGCATAGCGCCTTAGATAGTACAGGCCCTGTTCATCAGAACTTAAAATATTACATAGTTCAACTGAGTCAGGATTTTCTAATATGACAAAATCAAAAGGGAAAGAACTCACTTTAACAATTCAAAACCTATTTTATCAATTTTAATAACTCACTTTACAATTTATTCAACATCAAAATTTTTATTTTTTTATCATTTTGTGGGGGAGTAAAATATGGGCCCATGATCTAGGCCCAAGAACGGCGTTTCGTCAACAATACGTCCGAGGAGAAGAAGTCACAGAGGACCGTTGTAACTAACAGTAGAACGCGTAAGGATCCAAAGAGGCTGGTCCGAGAGTAATTCGCTCCTCGGACATGACGTCTGATAGTGAGAGGAACCTCGGCTTTCCCTTAGCCCACCCTCCAGGAAGTTCCAGAGGTAAGGATAGATTACCAATGCATATGGAAGGGATAAGGATGCAGAAATATCTTGGGAAAAAGCTGCTACCACCGCATTAAATGCATTACAGCAGCTTTCCTAGCCGCATTTATGTGGAGAAGACCCCTGAACAGTATTTTAAATCACCTTTACCCCCAGAAAATCAAAAAGTTGTAATAGAAGAAGTGGAAACTCAAGTACCAGGCTAGATGGCAGACAAGTGGACGATGTGATCGAACAATGAAGGACTATATAATGGAGTAAGACCTCCAGAGGAAGGGGATCACGAGAGAAAAAGAAGAAATATCAAGAAATAATTACTGTAGCATCTGGAAGAATACAACCTAAAGGAAAACATTCTATCTAAGATCCTACCCCTCGGATCTTACTCGAATCCATCAATTAGTCCGAAACTTGCTCCTCGGACATAAGATCTTAACTTGTTTATGTGTTTTAGTCTCCTCGGCTAAGTTCCTATCCTTCAACAACTGTTGTAAGATTCGTTATTAGCCCAATTCTCTGACCCACTCTCTCACAAATTTATTGTATTGGGCTTATTGGGCCCATCTCCTGTTTCCATCTAGGTGTGGGCTACAATTTGTGACCCTACAATTGGCGCCGTCTGTGGGGAGAATTAGTGCTAGTAGAACGTTACGGCAGTTATGGCAGGTTCGGGACCGCAACAGGCCAGTCCGCCCTATGCAGAGTCAGTAAATGTCAGTCAGCAAGATGAACTCCATAATCTTGAACGGGAGAACCACGTAGATAACCAGCGTGAGGGTAGTTCGCGAACGATCCATGCTGGGAAGAGTGGCTATCGACGAAAGAGCCATCTGGTGCAAGGACACGCTGATGAAAAGGACTTGCAGCGTGAAATAGAAGGGTTGAAAAAGAAGCTTCGTCGAGCACAACGAAATCACACCCCTGCAAGTCCTGATGTCTCCTCCAACGGTGAAGGGGATGACAGTTACAGCGATTCCTCAGAAACTCCCCCCAGTGAATCCTATTCCTATGAAGAAGAGCATTCTCACAAGAGGAGAAGGAAAAGTTCGTCTAGAAGGGGAGTGGGGACCAAAGACATGAAGAAGGCTCTGATCCAAATTTCTAAGTCCCCCTTTACTAGGGGAATAGAAAAGGCAAAGCTTCCCAGACGTTTTCATCAGCCTACGTTCTCTATGTACAACGGACATACCGATCCTGTAGAACACGTGAGCCAATTCAGACAAAAGATGGCAGTTTACTCTCAAGACGAGGCTTTATTGTGCAGAGTATTTCCCTCTAGCCTAGGACCGATGCCAATGAGATGGTTCGATGGGTTGAAGACTGACTCCATCGGCTCCTTTAAGAGGCTCACTCAATCATTCTGCTCCCGGTTTGTTACATGTAGCAGAGTTCCTCAACCCCTTGATTCCCTGCTGTCCATGACAATGAGGGAAGGGGAATCTGTGAGGTCATATGCCGAGAGGTATTGGGAGATGTTTAACGAGATTGACGGAGATTTTGATGAGGTCGCTGTCAGAACCTTCAAGGTCGGTCTTCCCTCCGATCATGGTCTGAGGAAGTCCCTGACAGGGAAACCGGTCACCAGCTTGCAACAATTAATGGATAGGGTGGATAAATATAAAAGGATAGAAGATGATCAACAGCAGCCACAAGGAAAAGGGAAAGATAAGCTTGTCCCTCAAGAAAGAAGAGAGTTTAGGCCGGACAGGTACAATAATAACCGGCCGAAAAGGGATTATGCCGAGCAACAGGCATCTAGTAACAGCCAAATAGTTGGGGCTGTATTCCGAGAGCCTGTGCACCAAGTCCTGGAGAAGATAAAAAACGAGCCCTTCTTCAAGTGGCCCAATAAGATGATGGGAAACCCCGAAAAGAGAAACCGAAATCTCTATTGTCAATATCATAAAGACCACGGTCATACCACCGAGGACTGTAGAAGTTTGTGGGATCACCTCGACCAGCTTGTCCGGGAGGGCAGATTAAAACAGCTGTTGCATCATTCCAATAGCTTGGATAGCCTTATGGAAACTCGGTCGGAAAGGGGGAATCCTCCGAGACCTCCTCTTGGAACCATTAATGTTATCTTTGCGGCACCTAGCAGAACGGGGTCATGCCCCTCCAGAGTAATGTCAGTGACTCGGCTGTACCCAGAGGATGACTCGCATGAGTCAAAGAGAGTTAAGTCGAGCCGATCCTTGATCATGGGATTCTCGGATGAGGACAAGATCGGAACTGTCCAACCTCATGACGACGCCCTAGTAATTACCCTCCGAATCGGAGGCTATGATGTAAAGAGGGTAATGGTGGATCAAGGTAGTGCAGCCGAGATCATGTACCCTGATCTCTTCAAGGGGCTGAACCTAAGAGCTGAAGATCTGACGCCTTATAATTCCCCTTTAGTGAGCTTTGAGGGAAAGACTATTATTCCGAGGGGACAGGTCAGGCTGCCAGTGCAAGCCGGAGCAGAGATAGTGGAGGTCGATTTTATAGTGGTGGACGCCTACTCCCCTTATACGGCGATTGTTGCAAGGCCTTGGCTTCATACTTTAGGAGCAGTCTCATCCACCCTGTATCAGAAGATTAAATACCCCTCTGGAGGCAAGATAGAAGAGATATTGGGTGATCAAACCATGGCGCGGCAGTGCATGATAGCAGCTATCCGACATGAGCCTGAAGCAGAATCTGAGGCTCAAAAAGAAGAGTTATAGCAATCAAAACCCCTGATGTTGTCCAAAGATGGGCTGTCCGAGGAGGCGAAATGTGAAGATCTTGTAAAGGTCATAATAGGAGATGACCCTGATAAGTTCTTTCAGGTCGGATCTCAACTACCCCAGTCAGAGAAGGAGGAGTTGATAGAGTTCCTCAAGCGAAACATAGACGTCTTCGCATGGGATGCTTACGAGGCTCCGGGGGTAGACCCAGACTTCATTTGCCACCATCTGAATGTTAATCCGATGATGACCCCCAGGAAGCAACTCCCTCGTCGGCCGTCTAAAGAGCATGCAGAAGCGGTCCGTCAGGAAGTGTCGAAGCTAAAGAAGGCAGGGGCTATCAAAGAAGTCTTCTATCCTGAGTGGTTGGCAAATACGGTGGTGGTCAAGAAAAAGACTGGAAAGTGGCGAGTATGTGTTGATTTCACAGATCTTAATAGAGCCTGCCCTAAAGATCCGTTCCCCATGCCCAAAATTGATCAACTGGTCGATGCCACAGTCGGACATCCTCGAATGAGTTTCTTGGACGCCTTCCAGGGTTATCATCAGATACCTTTAGCATTGGACGATCAGGAAAAAACTGCTTTTGTCACGCCAGTAGGGAACTACCACTACAAAGTGATGCCATTTGGTCTGAAGAATGCGGGTTCCACCTACCAAAGAATGATGACGAGGATGTTCGCATCATTATTAGGGAAAAATATGGAGATTTACATAGATGACATGGTGGTGAAAAGTAAAAGAGCATCTGAACACCTTGAAGATCTTCGAGTAGTCTTCGAAATTCTCAGAAGTTATAAATTACGTTTGAACGCCGCCAAATGTTCGTTTGGTGTTGGCTCAGGCAAGTTCTTGGGTTATATGGTTACTCACAGGGGAATTGAAGTCAATCCCGACCAAATTAAAGCCATCATCAGTATGCGAGCTCCTCGGAACCCAAAGGAAGTGCAAAAACTAACCGGAATGACCGCTGCGCTGAATAGATTTATATCTCGATCGGCGGACAGGTGCCGACCTTTCTTTCTGTTGATCAATAAATGGAAAAGCTTTGAATGGTCGACGGAATGTGACGCGGCCTTTCAACAACTCAAGGACTATCTTGCTCGGCCGCCTGTCATGTCAAGCCCTGAGCCGGACGAGGTCCTTTTTGCTTACATAGCAGTGGTCTCCTATGCAGTAAGTTTAGTATTGATAAGGGTTGACAACGGCGTGCAACGACCAGTATACTACGTGAGTAAGTCACTACATGAGGCAGAAATACGCTACCTCCCACTGGAAAAGGCCATATTAGCGGTGGTCCTGGGCACACGCAAGTTGCCTCATTATTTCCAAGCGCACACGGTGATTGTTCTTACTCAACTCCCATTAAAAGCCGTACTTAAAAGTGCAGACTACACGGGAAGGATAGCCAAGTGGGGTACAATTCTGGGAGCCTTCGACATTAAGTACATGCCTCGCACCTCAGTTAAAGGCCAGGTACTGGCCGACTTGGTGGCAGAGTTCACCGAACCGGAAGCGGATAGTCAATCAGCATTTGAGGAAAGAGGTGCAAAACTAGCCTGTAGTGTCACCAAGTGTCCCCCTCCGACGTGGGAAGTGCATGTAGACGGAGCATCAAACCAAAAAGGAGCGGGTATTGGGCTAGTGTTGACATCCTCAGAGATGATCACCGTTGAAAAGTCGTCAAGATTAAGCTTTCCTGCCACGAATAACGAAGCAGAGTACGAGGCGCTACTGGAAGGAATGACTATGGTCTTAAAGATGGGAGGAAAGTCCATTAACCTCTTCTTGGATTCAAGGCTAGATGTGGGTCAAGTCAAGGGTGAATTTGAAGCCAAGGATGAGAGAATGCGAGGCTATCTTAACCGAGTGAGAGCCATGCAAATGGAGTTCGAATCCTTTAGCTTGCTACATGTCCCAAGAAGCGGTAACACGCATGCGGACTCCTTGGCCACTCTTGCAACTTCCTCGGCGCAGAACTTGCCTCGCCTAATCCTTGTTGAGGACCTGCATCGACCCTCAATAATAGCAAACGTAGTACAGATCAATCAAGTAAGAATGGGGCCGAGTTGGATGGACCCCGTCGTGCAGTTCTTAAAGGGTGATATTCTACCCGAAGAGAAAACGGAGGCCGACAAAATAAGAAAGAAGGCTCCTAGCTACTGGCTGTCACAGGATGATAAGCTATACAGGCGTTCCTTCTCTGGACCTTATCTACTCTGTGTTCATCCCGATCAAACGGAATCGCTCTTGGAGGAAATGCATGAGGGGATCTGTGGAAGTCATACTGGAGGCAGATCTTTGGCGCATAGGGCCATTACACAGGGTTATTGGTGGCCGAACATGCAGAGAGAAGCTTTGGAGTACGTCAGAAAGTGCGATCAATGTCAACGGTATTCACCAAGTATACACCAGCCAGGAGGAACCCTCAATCCAATATCTAGCCCGTGGCCATTCGCTCAATGGGGCTTAGACATCGTCGGACCATTTCCTAAGGCTGTAGGAAACAAGAAGTATCTGATAGTTGGTACTGACTATTTCACAAAGTGGGTTGAAGCAGAGCCTCTGGCTAACATCCGAGATGTGGATGCGAAACGATTTATCTGGAGAAACATTGTTACTCGGTTCGGTGTCCCGCATGTACTTATCACAGATAATGGACTTCAGTTTGACAGTAAGATGTTCAGAAACTACTGCGGAGAATTGGGTATCACTAACAGGTATTCCACTCCGGCTTACCCCCAGGGGAATGGCCAGGCCGAAGCTGTAAATAAGGTCATATTAAGCGGATTGAAGAAAAGACTGGATGATGCGAAGGGAAGGTGGGTGGAAGAACTCCCACACGTACTTTGGACGTACAGGACCACACCTCGTAGGTCCATTGGGGAGACCCCTTTCTCAATGACTTATGGGGCTGAAGCAGTCATCCCTTTGGAGTCCGGGTTCCTAACGACGAGAACAAGCTCATTCAATCCAAAAGACAACGATGAAAACTTGGCGAGAGGTCTGGACTTGATTGATGAAAAAAGGGAAAACGCAATGGTTCAATTGGCTCATTACCAACAAAAGCTAAAGCAAGGTTATGATGCCCATGTAAAGACAAGACCTTTGGTCACAGGTAAGCTGGTGCTGCGCAAAGTCGTGGGCTCGGCAAAGAACCCTGCTTGGGGAAAACTAGGGCCAAATTGGGAAGGACCATATCGCATCACCTCCAATGCTGGCATTGGAGCATATTTCTTGGAAGACTTGGACGGACTTGTAGTACCCCGCCCTTGGAATGTCAATAATCTGAAAAGGTATTATTATTAATAAACTTATGTTTGATCAATATTCGTCTTTTATGTTAAATATGTATACCTCTTTTCATACCTTTCTACTGTTCTCTGATGTGTTTAAACTTAAATCCAATCATGCATGAGTCCTCGGACCAGATGATTTGGGTTAGTTAACACCCTTACTGTTCTGTGATGTGTTTAAACTTAAATCCAATCATGCATGAGTCCTCGGACCAGATGATTTGGGTTAGTTAACACCCTTACCGTTCTCTGATGTGTTTAAACTTAAATCCAATCATACATGAGTCCTCGGACCAGATGATTTGGGTTAGTTAACACCCTTACTGTTCTGTGATGTGTTTAAACTTAAATCCAATCATGCATGAGTCCTCGGACCAGATGATTTGGGTTAGTTAACACCCTTGCCGTTCTCTGATGTGTTTAAACTTAAATCCAATCATGCATGAGTCCTCGGACCAGATGATTTGGGTTAGTTAACACCCTTACTGTTCTGTGAAGTGTTTAAACTTAAATCCAATCATGCATGAGTCCTCGGACCAGATGATTTGGGTTAGTTAACACCCTTGCTGTTCTGTGAAGTGTTTAAACTTAAATCCAATCATGCATGAGTCCTCGGACCAGATGATTTGGGTTAGCTAACACCTTTACCGTTCTCTGATGTGTTTAAACTTATATCCAATCGTGCCTGAGACATCGGACCGGATGATCTGGGTTAGTTACTACTTGTTTTATTCCCCTTTTTTAACGTTCCAATACAGATAAAAGCGCATGACTCAAATTTCTTGTTTGGTTATGTGTTTAACTACTATGTCAACTTCCGAAACTTTTCAATTAAGTCGGCCATTCTTTTAATGCAAAAAAAATGAATGGAATGACAGCGGAGGGATTAGCTATTACTTGCCATAATACGTAAAACAAAAGAAGTGTACTTTCCTTAATGATTAAAACAGTACATATCTTTAAGGTGATGAGCATAAAAAAACAAAACAACAAACAAAACAAAACAAAAAGAAACACTAAAACAAATGTCCTAGGCCTTGATCTTGGGGTCTTCGTGGCCGACTGTTGGTTGAGGCTTCGAAGAAGCAGCACCCGGAGGTTTACCCTGGGAGGTCTCGGCCTTTTCCCCTTGACCGGCGTCCTGATGGGTGGCTGTTGGGCCTTCCACAGATGCTGGAGGGTCTGAGTTTGCCGCAGGAGCTTCAGGCGCTGAGGCTGGCTGCTCTGGAGGAGGAGGATCAGAATCTGAGAGCGGTTGGATTTCAGGATCGTAGTACACGCTCTCAGGCCTCCTAAGGCTGGAGTCGGCCGGGACCCCAGCGGCGTCAAGGGCTTTCCCCCACGTGACGTCGCAGTAGTCCCTGGCGACCGAAGCAAACTCCTCAGTTAACCTGCTCTGGGTTTCTTCCACCCCCAGAGCATAAGAAGCTTGCTTCTCGGCCTCGGCTGCCTCCTTCTGTAGCTGTGCAGCTTCCTTGGCCTTGCGGAGCTCTTCGCGCAGACTTATCACCATCTGCTTCTCCGTTTCTAAGTTGATCTGGCAGAGGTGCAGCTCGCTGCGAAAAGTCTCCGCCTGCTTCTCCATATTGTTCCTTCCAGCCTCAGCGTTGGCCTTGTCCTGGTTGGCCTTCTTCACTTGCTCGGCCAACTGCTTCTGCTGGGTTCTCAGCACGCTCAAATGGTCCTCCGCAGTATCTCGGGCCTGGTGAGCAGCCCTCGTCTCATCGCGAAAGCGCTTTGCCCACTCTTCGGCCACGTACACTTGTTGCGCGACCTATTATGCAAAAGGAAAAAGTGTGTTAGACTTAAGAAATAATGCACAAATAAAAAGAAATCAAACTGAAGTAACTTACCATGGCCAAGTCCCTCTTCATGGAAAGGAGCAGATCAGGGTAATCAAAGCTCCTGTACGCCGCCAGGTCCGACGGAAGTAGGAGAGGTTGTAGCAGAGCGTCGGCCAAACGACCTGCATGGCCACCTCGAAAATGCCGAAGGGAGGCATCCATCATGATGGGGCCGCCATCGACCTCCAATTCAGGTGACCAGGTTCGTGGTGGCTGACGAGCCTGGGCCGCTGGTCGCTCCTCGTGGCTCTCCACGGAGTGGGACCTCCTACTTCTTCGCTCTGGTGCAGGCCTGGCCTGCTTATTGCCCCTTGATGGGCCTAACTCTCCCTCCTCAGCAGGCTCCACCGGCCTCTTCCTCCTCAAATCTGGATTCGGTTTGAGCCCAAGGTCAGCAGGCACTTGGGGCGGAGGAGGGGGAGGGTGGGCAACTTGTTTGGATTTGCCCTTATCCTGAGAGGATGGCTCTTTATTCCTACCCTTCATCAATTCTTTTAAAGAAGGGCCAGTTCGGGGAGTCATGTCTTCCTCCTCGTCGGTGGTATCGGCAATGTAAGTTATCGCCTAAGCCGGAGGGTGCACGCTCGACTGCTCGTCCGCCCCTTCCTCGGCCTCTGATATATGTACTGTTTCCTCTTCAAACCTGAACTTGTCAATCTCTAGTTCTAGGGACGAAGAAGAAGCTGTCTCTTCTCTAAGGATGGCTTCCCCAAGTGTCACTTCGCGCAACGGTGCGACGGCGAGAGGAATTCCCTGTGGGATGGGATGGTCAACCGGCGGAAGGTCGTAGCTGGCGAGGAAGTTTGGCCGAGACACGTCTATACGCGCCAAGCGATGGTCCCCGGCTCGGATAGAGTTGCCGACGTCTAAAAAGGACCGAGAAATGGGTTCAAAATCCAAAATGAGGTGGGCCGCTCGTAGTTGCCCGTCCTCGTTCACGAAAATTTCTGACCTCAGCAAATAATTCAATGCTGGAACGTTGATCAGGCTGAGCTTCGGATTGGTAAAAAATTTGTCTGTCAAACAAGAAAGTTACGTTATTAAGCCTCGGCTATAAAAAAATATGGAAAGCCACTAACACAAAATAACTAAGCAAACTAGTGTAAAGGTAACAATCCTTAATGTTAAAGTTAGAAATCCTAGGTCTAAAGTGATCCACCTGGAGTCCCGGCCTTGGTTGGGCAGGCTAAGCCGTCGCTCCAAGGCCCCGACAAGATCAGGTAGTCGTCCTTCATCCCCTTATTTGACTTGGGAAGGCAGGATATTAGTTTGACCACATTGTTACGGGACTTAAGGTAAAAGTCTGCCCGTGTCTCTATATGGCCCTCATACAGGTGGGCGACGTCGTACCACGTCAATCCTAACCCCAGATGCCGATCCAAGGCGTCGATTGACCCTAGGACTCTAAAGAAGTTAGGAGCACACTGATGGGGACACAGCCTATGGGCACGAAGGTAGTCCCGTGTAATCCTACCCATGGGAATGGTCATCCCCCCTTCTATGAAGGCAATCATAGGGATGACCACCTCTCCCATCTTCCGGTCAAACTCCACTCCCTCTGTGGTGCAGTGACGTACCACCACCTCTTGGGGAATGTGATACTTCTCCTTGAACAACTCTATCTTGGCCGGAGTGTCCACTAAGCGCTCGAATCTACCCATGGTTAGTCTCTATAAGGTGAGGTGGTTAGCCGAGGAGGTTAGCCGAAAGCACAATGGAAGTCGGAATGCGAAACTTACGTAGAAATGAACACGGATTGCTTCTCTGGTCACTGGAAGATCGTTGAGCTCTCTTTCTTGCAAAAAATTGGTGGGCGCCTGGATATGAACACTCTGAAATTGTAAGTTCTGATAAGAAGCAAAAAGTCACGCCTGGAAGTTTTTATAGTGGGGTTGAAAAAAGAAAAAGAACCATAATCCCGCCCAAATATTGAAGTTGCGATCTGAACCGTCGGATTCGTATTTCACCGTAGGATGCCTGGTTGAAACGCAATTCTAAGCGTTTAATGATGATTGTGCGAGTTCCCAAGCGTCAGAAGCCCATACGAAATGACAGAAATGGCCCTTACGTGCGCCTAAATCTAGATACTATTATGTACTACATCGTAATTACATTTATACATCAAAATCCTAATTTTCCTCCTCGGATCAGAAAGAAAAATTAGAATTTTGAGGGGCTATTGTGGGGGAGTAAAATATGGGCCCATGATCTAGGCCCAAGAACGGCGTTTCGTCAACAATACGTCCGAGGAGAAGAAGTCACAGAGGACCGTTGTAACTAACAGTAGAACGCGTAAGGATCCAAAGAGGCTGGTCCGAGAGTAATTCGCTCCTCGGACATGACGTCTGATAGTGAGAGGAACCTCGGCTTTCCCTTAGCCCACCCTCCAGGAAGTTCCAGAGGTAAGGATAGATTACCAATGCATATGGAAGGGATAAGGATGCAGAAATATCTTGGGAAAAAGCTGCTACCACCGCATTAAATGCATTACAGCAGCTTTCCTGGCCGCATTTATGTGGAGAAGACCCCTGAACAGTGTTTTAAATCACCTTTACCCCCAGAAAATCAAAAAGCTGTAATAGAAGAAGTGGAAACTCAAGTACCAGGCTAGATGGCAGACAAGTGGACGATGTGATCGAACAATGAAGGACTATATAATGGAGTAAGACCTCCAGAGGAAGGGGATCACGAGAGAAAAAGAAGAAATATCAAGAAATAATTACTGTAGCATCTGGAAGAATACAACCTAAAGGAAAACATTCTATCTAAGATCCTACCCCTCGGATCTTACTCGAATCCATCAATTAGTCCGAAACTTGCTCCTCGGACATAAGATCTTAACTTGTTTATGTGTTTTAGTCTCCTCGGCTAAGTTCCTATCCTTCAACAACTGTTGTAAGATTCGTTATTAGCCCAATTCTCTGACCCACTCTCTCACAAATTTATTGTATTGGGCTTATTGGGCTCATCTTCTGTTTCCATCTAGGTGTGGGCTACAATTTGTGACCCTACACATTTCATTTATGATAATATAAACAACTCATTAAAATAATAAAGACAATTACCACAAAAACCAACTGCCACAAAATCATTAAAAAGTAATAGCAAGTTCATTAAAAAATAAAAGCCAGTTGCTACAGTGATGATGTTAATTTTTTTTAAATATGACATCTTTGATGGAGCATGATTTTTGTGGTGTAGGTTGATAAAATTAGCTTTTGAGTGGGTTTGACAACCTTGTTGTGAATGCCCTTAGGTGGTATTTGATTTCAGCAACTGCAAAATTTGGTGGGGAAATAATATCAAACAAGGTTTCTGGCTTCTACAAGAATATAGCATTCATAGGTGGTATTTGATTTTGGCAACTGCAAAATTTTCTGTCTAATCCATTGTACATGTACATCACCACACAAATCTCAGATCTGGAAAAGTTTACAGGAACCAAGACTGAGAAGGTTTCTTTTTTTACAAGTAGAATGAACTTCACAAACAAAAACTACAAAAGAGCTGTGGCTTTCGTTTTGTCCATTCTATCCTCTTCATCTTTTCTATCATTTCAATTTTCTATCCTCCCAATCAGACAAGGCATTAATCCCATTGATAAAAACTACTGTTTTCTGTTCCTTGTATTGCCATAAAGGTGTGGATAAATTTGAAATGCAGTGCGGTTAGGAATCATCTCTAAAACTTATTTTACTCCTTTCTCCTTTCCAAGTAGAATTTTCAGGAAAATTGATTGGAGCTTTCAAAACCGGAATTTTCTATCCTCCATAAGCATTCTTTTCTTAAAGGTGAGTCTGTAAATATGGCTTTGATGAAATATTCCACCTGCAAAGAAAACAATTATTGAATAGATACAGATTGAAAGAACATGTAAAATAAGTTGGTTCATCTTTGGAGAGTTTAATAACTTAATACTTTTCCAATATGAACTATTTGAAGGAAAATACAGAAGGTAAGAACTCAGCAATACTTGCAAATTTGAGAAAAGAAAGTAGCGCTGAATGATCTCTACCTTCCCCACCCCTCATCCCCAAATTTCTATTTTTAAATTGAACTTCAGTGTGTGTGTGTGTGTGTGTATAGATTTTGAATAATTTTTGAACTTTAGAAGTATAGATGAGATAACCAACTTAACTAAGCCTCATTCCCAACTAATAGGGTAATGATACATGAACCACCTTTTGTCATTAAGTCTTCTTTGACCAATATTTAATGTTAAATCTTTGATAATCACATCTTGGTACCCATTAAATGTATATATAAGTTTCATTAGTTAACCCACTAATTGATAAAAGCATTGTTTGTAAGCTAAATAGGAAGTATAGATGAAGTTCCATTAAATTATCTGCCAATATATCCTCTCTTTTTTATTGGTTATGCTATGCTACACACATGCACAGTGGGTTTTGACACCCACAGCCTCACCCTCTAGCCATTCCTATGGGAGAAGTGTCATTTAAGTTAGAGCTCCTGGGCAAAAAATTAATAAGAACAATAAAATAATAATATATTACATAAGCACACAAAAATAGCTATGCCCAAATCAGTCAAATCATACCTCTGATAGTGTAAAACCACAATTGAGCAGCTCTCCACTTTCCCAATCAGTTGTAATGGATTTCAGAGGCAAATCTAATAATTCTGGGGAATATTAAAGATAGAGGTTAATGAATGATATTGGGTATTAGTTGCAAGACATTGACTAATTGTCCACCAATTTAAAGAGAAAAATTTTAGCATCAGAGACAAACACATGCCTGCCAGTTTACGGATTTTACATAAAGATGGTATTAGATGATCAAGAGAGGCTGTAGAGTCCTCTTGTGGCCTCTTTTGGCTGGCAGAACTCAGGGATTCAAACAAAGAAGATAGATTTTCCAACATCAGATGAATCAGTCTTTGAAGCTGGAAACATTATAATGATGGGTTAGATAGCTTCTAACACATTAACATGAAAAGTTACAAATCCTTATACTGAAGACTGATAGACTACCTGTAATGTTTCATCTGCTGCCATATCATCTAAAAGGAGTATATCTTTTGTAATTCTAGAAAAAACTGTTTCTAAAACCATACACGTGCTTCTCTTGTAAGTTGAAGGCAGCAAGAGTGGCTCCCATATGATATGAACTTTCTCCAGAATAAAAATTACCTGCTCAAAGAATGTTTAGTTCCATCTAATAGGGAAAAGGAAAGGCTTAAATAACAAAAAAGGGGGAATTAAATTGCACCCACTAACTGTACAGAAATACCTGATCTATACTAAACTTGGCTAATTCAAATTGTTGCTTCTGATAGGTATTCTGGAAACCATCAGCACCATCTATAGCCTAAAATAGAATAAAGTTTTGACAAAGTAATAAAATAGAAGATTACAATTTATTAAAGGCAGATAAAGTTATAAAAATTAGCCAGATTTAAATGATATATACATTCAAGATTAGACTCTTACCTCTTTTAAATTATATATAATAAGTTGAATTTGCATCTGCAGTATTTCTTCTGCCATCAGCTGAAACCTTGGAGCCATATCAACAAATATGGCATGTTCCTTAATGGAATTTGGAAAGTCCGAGCGATACTGAAACAACAGAGTTCAGATGAATGAGCCAACAGAAGATTCACCCGTATATGAAAGTTAAGATTAAATCTCTCTTTCATTACTTGTCTTGATAAGAAACATTTTCTGTTAAATTCCTTTTATATGCATCCATGAGGGTAAAAGAGCCAGGGGGGGGGGAGAGGGGGGGTGTGGGGGCGGGGAGAGCATGTTGAAACCCTTTGTCATTACCTCAAATGCAAGCCCAAGTATCTCTTGAGATAGATAAATACAGTCATTGTGCATGAGAACAGCAACCTGATTGATGCCATCAAGCTGCCTTTCTAGCTAAATAAGTCAGAAAAAAAAAAAAAAAATAGAATATTAACCTAGTAATCCACATGATCAGGAAAAGGATAAGAGACATCATCCAAATGCACTGGTGAATAGGAGAGAAGTCATAGGATTTAATTTAACAAAACTTGCCTTAATGAAGATTACACATGATAACTGTAAAACTGATAACATTAAGTTAAAAAAAAAAAAAAAAAAAACAATGGTAAAAATTTATAATAGGAAAAAATAACCAAAACATATTGTATTTTGCATCTACATATGGGACCTTTAATGTCAGACAACAATTCCCCAACAATTATGCCATAAAAAGGTGTAAAAGTTAAACTATCATTTAACGCTATTGCTGCACGAACTAACCTTGACAGGCATGACAACTTCATAGAGAAGCATAGCATCCCTAGCAGCATGATAGAATTCTAGAGCAACTCTAGTGGATGACAGGCAAACATCCTGCACAGAATTGGCATTAATCATAATCAAGCTCTCAAAGTATAATACACACTGGTTGGTGATTTAACCAAAGAATTTTTTTTTTTTGGAAAAAAACTCATGAGGGTGCCTTCACTTAAACCACTAAGTTCTTTATTACAGATCAAGTTCTGTGATAGTATCTAGCACTTATGACTTAAAATAAAAATAAAAAAAATTTTCCAAAAATTATAAATTTTTTTGTATCCCTTATTTTGCATCTCAAGAGGCAAGACCGTTATTCTTTCTCGTGTGTTGAGATACATTTTCACTATTTAATGAATTTCACTGGCAACAAAAGGAGAATCAAATTATTTTATTCTTTAGTTCATATACCTTCAATGTCTGATGCACTAGCTCCATTAATTGAGTCACAGCTTTAGACACCACACAACTCTCAGACAAAAAAAGCAAATCTACAACTTGTTCACAAGAATTTACAGCCATTCCATCCTTCTTCAACATAGGACCTTTCCTTGTGTACTCCTATTGGAGGAGGAAAGAGAGTTCGTTATTCAAAAGCTAACATCTCAAAACAACTACAAATATATTAATAACAGGCCAAAGAGCTCACTTGAGGAAGGTCAAAGTCACAATGTAGAAGCAATTTTCTAGCCTTTGCCAGAATTTCTGCCTTTTTCCTAGATGCAAAATGAACCTCAACATTTTCAGCGAAGTTGCTCAGTCTTTCATCCTTGTTATCAGATGCTGAAATAAATAACATTTCCTTTAAACCAGTCTCAAACTGAGATGTACATTCGATGATCTTCTGAAAGTCGGCGAGCTTTGAAGCATCCTTAGGTACAACCTGAAACAAGAAACATTCCATAATCTAAGAAATAGCTGTATGCAGGAAAATTTACCAAAAGTAATCCTAATGGCATGAATGACATATACAAACAAATGATTCTTATCAAATCTAAGTTATCTAACAAAGAAGCTAATTCTTCAACCCGTATAAAATCCTACTTTAATTGAGTATATCCAACCAAGTTTTTAAATAAACCATGTAAAAATGTTGACCAACTCTCTCCGATACTAAAATTAGCTAACACAAACCTTGGAAAGAAAGTTAGAAATAATCATCTCTGCTATCCTTGGCCATGTCAATCTTCCAAAAGAATGAATCCAAGAACCATTTTCGAAGCATATGAATTTGTAGATAAACTTAACGACCTGAATAATCCCTGAATAGATTGCCTCACCTTCAACATTTTCAATCTGAAAATTATAACAAAGAAAATTCAGGGAAATAATTAACAAAATCCACCTCAGACACAAAATGTCAAGAGAAACTCAGAATACCACCATGGTTAAAGAAGTGAGTGCATAAAGTAATTTTTTTTTGTACAACAATGCAAATCTATAACACCTGAGCAAACACAAACATGTACTTGCATTAAACAATAATAAAGTTAGAAATCTTTTATGAATATTAGTACCTTAGGATCAATTGATGGTACTATCTTCAATATTGCTTCGGTCATTTCTTTGGAGTCTTGATTTACCTCCTCCACAAATGAAATAGGTGATCCGCGATTTACCACAGGAGTTATGACATGCTTGATTATCAAATCCGCTACTTTAGCGAGTCCATAATCCAAAATTCCAACCAGCTACAAAAGCCCCATAACAAACTTAGAGAAACAAATTCATCGCAAAGCATCTTGCCACCAACCCCACAATATTACTAATATTTTATACAACCCACATCAGTACTAATATTTTATACAACCCACATCGTTCCATTATCAAAATGCTAACAGACATCTCTAGCTTATAGAAAACTAGACATGGGCAAGTGTGAGCAATGGAGCATGCATGTATCATCATCACATACAAAAGTACACATAATGCATTGATTTAACTTACATCCATGGCCTTGAAAACTGTTCGGAGCTCAATCCCATTGAGTCCATCATGACTCAACCGATATTGGACGCGAAGTCTTCTAGTCTCCAGCTCAAAACGCACCCCATTTTCCATGAATTTCACTAGCACCTCTTGAATCTACACACCCAAATCCAAGACCTCTAAAAAACAATCACAAACTCAATAAAAATCACCAATATACATATCAATCACATTCACTAAAATTCAATACATATAAAAATAAGATAACCTAATGCTCTATTTACCATTTAGTCGACATTCAATAACAAAAAAACTAAAAATTATTATATCAGTCTATGCATATGAACTGATTTTTTTTTACCATTTTCCCAAATTTTCTCAACAACCAAACAGAACCTAAGGGAAAAAAAAAAAAAAAAAAAAAAAAAAAGGGTACCTCTTCAAAGCAATCGGACCATTCCTTCTTCAAAAGTGCGTACACCAGAGGCTGATTTTCCGTCTGGTCAGCCACGTCAGCAACATCATCAACATGCAAGGCTTTCTTCAACAGCGTTAGATCCTCAGCGGCGAATCTAAACCGTCCATTCCTCAATGCCTCCCTAACTCCCTCAAGCCTGTCGTTAATTTCCGCAATTGCCCTCACCAAATCCAGCAATTCCCTCTGTGTCCTCGATTCCTTCACCGTGGCATTGACCTCGTCGATGAGGTCGCGAATCTCAACATCGACGGGACGGTCGGATGAGATAAAACGCAAGAGATCAGCGACGTTGGCGGAGATGGAATCGGACTGGGAAACGGCGTCGTTGCAGAGGGAAAAGAGGTTGGCGAAGTGTTCGTGGTGGGAGAGGATGTAGGATTGGACCTTGGATTTGATTTGGAGAGAGTGGGATTCGAGACGCTGGGTGAGGAGACGCAGATCTGGTGCAGATAGCGGGGACGATGGGTCGCTGAGGTCGCGGGCAGAGAGGAGATCGCGGACATTGATTGAGTCGAAGAGTGCCTCCATTTGTGGCTGTGGTTGTGGTTGTGGGGATGGAGGAGGATTCAGGCGCGACAGTGAGAAAAGAGACACACGCCTCAGATGTGAGAGAGAATTAATAAATTTTTTTTTTTAAAAGCTGATACAGTAATTGCTACTACTGCTAGTAGCAATTTACATTTGAAACCCCTTTGGTGTTCGGGTTGGAATGATAGCGGGATAGGTATGGGGCGGGTTTTTTATATACGTAATATTAAAACTCATAAAACATAATTAAAAAAAAAAAAAAATTTCTAAGAATACAAAATATTCTCAAAGCATAATAATACTAGTACATTTCAAGTATTAAGAAATACAAAAACAATTCAAACATAACAATAAAATAATTAAAAAAATATATAAACAATTTAAATCTTAAAACATAAAAATATAAATTCAATAATATAACATTAAAAAAAAAAAAACAGCATAAATTTAAAGCTTGAAGGCTAAAAGCACCTTTGCAGGGCTAAAATCAAATCAATTTTTAGAAAAAACTGAATAATATATCCAAGTGTTTAACAAGACAATCATAAAAAAAAAATCTCATGGTATAACACAACAAAATAAAGGCAAAGAACCACATTAGGTAGAATAAAATAAATTAATATTGATATGTTTGTTTAAATAGTAGGGTTTTAGGGTTTAAAAAATTTACAATTATAACACTTAGTAACATGGGGCGGGGCGGGGTAGGTCTAAAAAGTCTAAACCCATCCTCGTCCCGCCCCGTGGTGCAGGGCTAAAATCTTGCCTCATCCCCGCCCCACCACCTTTGCAGGGTAGGAAAAACTTGTGCGGGACGAAGCAGGGAGGGATGGATTAAACAGGACGGGGAAAAATTGTCATCCCTAATTATACTTTATAAAACAAATCTTTTTTTTTTTTTTTTATTGTTTACATATAAATTGGGTGGGTTTGGGAGAAAATGTTAACCCCCATTGCTGCTCCATTTGCTATGGGGGGCGGGTAAAACCCGTATATTAAGAGTAGGTGAGGCGAGATTAAATTGTCATCCCTAGTTTGGGGGTGCTAAAATAGCATTTTGAGAGTTTTAGCACCCCAATATAAAGGATAAAATATAAAATAAGCTAGTACATAAAACACAATAATGCATTTGTTTTTTGGGTGATGCAAAGAGGAATTTTATTTTAAAAAAAATAGATTACAAGATTATACATCTAGGTACAGGCACTTTTGTATGAGTGCCTATTTGAAAAGTGTCCCTAATATACTACTTGATGATGCCAAAATTGTCAGTTGGGTCACTCCTCCAATCCGAAACTTTAGATGATCTTGTAGAACCTACAAGAAAAAGAGAGATAGATTGAAGAGACCACCGGGTTGTGCCTGGTGGGGGAGCCTCCGATGTTTAAGTTAGTATCAACTCATATTTCTTATATTTAGATAGTGTTTCATGTAGCTTTTGACATACCTCCACAAGTGAGACGGATTGTCCCTTTTATTGGTGATTTGGATAGCCGTTGTACATAATTAGGAGTGATTATTACCCAAGTGTAACAATTATCGTATTGATTGGCGTTTAAGACTGATGAGTAATGGTCGCCATTAATGTGTTGAATGTGCTTGAGCAGTTACATCTTTTGGTTTGTTAATGATGCAAGGTTGTCCATATTAATAGATGACCATAATGATTTTTCTGGACTCATCACTACTTATATTCAAAAATAAGGCAAGTTTCATAAACAAAAACTATGTCTTCTTGTGAGACACAATACTGTATTTTAAATTTGGAAATATCATTGAACTTTGAATTATTTATGATAAAACTTTGAGATGCAAGTTAGGAGGTAAGTATAATCGAAATTTATTAGAGCATTTAGATCTTTAACACCACCATTTTACAACTCACCCTACATTCTATCTCTTATTTTTCACATCACAACCAATACTACTCATTTATTTATTCATTTCTCTCTTTTCTTCTCTGTCTCTTTCTCTCTCTTCATCATCATCTTCCTCAAGTAAACAACAACCATAAAAAAACCCAGTGCCACCCCATAACCCACCACCACTGCCACCGCAAGTATATTTTGTCCCAAAATAATAAAAACACATAGTAATCATTATTAGAAACAAAATATAATCAAAAAACAAAAAAACAAAAAACAAAATCTAATCACCAAACCCACCACAAATCACCACATGAAACTAGCAAAACCAAGCTATCCACCACAGATTTTCCAACAAAAATTCAAATGAATCACCAACCCACCAACAAGTATTCACCCAAAATCACCACCATACAAACACACCAACAAGTATTCACCCAAAATCATCACCATGCAAACCCACCACCCACCACCACAACTTAACCAAAAGCCAAAATCAACCCATTGTAGACACCCAATTTTACAACTTACATTTAACCGATATTAAGGGCAAAACAATAATTTTGCACCAAGGGCATAATCATAATTTCAATGATTAAATATTCAAATTTATGATATAAAACAAATCTTGACACTCTAATGGTCACAATGGTATGTCATGGGCCTCGATCAGACTACCCAATCAAAACTTATCATCAAAATAATTTTCAATGATTGTGGTGTACCTACACAATGGACCCCAATCACGTTTGATTTTAAACACTTAATTTTGATTGGTTCCAAAAAGAATTAATTTAAAATTAAGTAAGTGTAAATTTTGATTGGATTTTAGTTTTTTTTTTTTATAAAAAAAGAGAAAAAATGGTTTTTTATATGCGTACATTGTACAATAGATAATAAATTTGAGATTTAAATTAGATTGTGATAAATTCCTTTCTGGCACCTTATCTGATCTTTTGGAAAACAAGTTGGATATTTTGCATGGTAAAAAGATATGTTGGAGAAGTCAATTTCATGAAAAATTTCAATAAAACAAAGTTTTGGTGAAATTCGATTATTACCGATTGGTACTTTAAGTTTTCTTATTAGTACCAATCGGTATTAATTGAAAAATTATTAGTACCGATTGGTATTAATTTGAATCTAAATAATACTGATTGGTATTAATTTAAATCTAAATAGTACCAATCAGTATTAATTTGATTTCCCTTCAAAAAATGCTTGAAAAATGTTACGATTTTTCAGCAGCAACTCATTAGCTACTTGAATTGCATTTTTGGCCCAAGAAAAATTGAAATCTGGCTTTCTCTATTTCTAGAAGAGTTGGAGATAATAAAATTTCTTTTCAAAAGAGACTAATCTCGAATCAATTGGAATTTTGAGCAGAAATTTATAGCCAAAACACTAAACAAGTGCAGAAGATAACACAAGTTCAGCATCATCTACAAAATATATGAAGATAATGTAATCTAACAGTAGATTTATCAAAATTTACATCGAATTAAGAAATATAGGGTTGGGTTCATGTTACATCAAATGTAACTCTAAAAAATATTACACCACCCAATAACTTATTATTGAATTCGTATTTTGAAAATCCAACCGTTGGATTACATTTTTATATGTTCTTAACATGCATGCCAATTTTCATGCTAACTGGATGTAATTTACAATTTGATCTTTAAACTCGTCTTTTATGCGTTACTTTAAATTACAAAAACTTGTATTTAAACAATTGATTGATGACATGGCTATTAATCTTTGATCACCTTGAAATTTTGTAAGCATGAAAAATATATGGAGATAATGTAATCAAACGGTAGATTTGTCAAAATTCACATTGAATTAAGAAATATAGGATTGGGTTTAAGTTACACTTGATGTAACTCTAAAAAATGTTACACCAACCAATAACTTATTATTGAATTCATATTTTGAAAATCCAACCATTGAATTACATGTTTTATATGTTCTTAACATGCATGCCAATTTTTATGCCAATTTGGTGTAATTTACCATTTGATCTTTAAGTGGGAATGTGAGAAAAAAAAAAAAAGGGAAATTTTAGGGTTAGGAAATTTAAAGATCTATTGCGGTGGTCCAACCCGCCGCTATAACTAAGAAAAAGTGCCGCAAAAAGGAGTACATATTGCGGTGGTCATCTCAACGTTGCTATAACTTACATATTGCGGCAGTTTTCTATACTGCCACTATAATATTTGCGCAAAATGATATATTTATTGCGGTGGGTTTTGGAGCGCTGCTATATCTAAGTTACCGCTGCTAAAACATATATATTGCGATGGTTTTATGTCTTGTCGCTGTAGGATGCCGCAATAGACCCTATGTATAGTGGCGGTCCCAAAAAACGCTACAATAGGCGACATATAGTAGCAATTTTTTGCATCTGCTGCAATAGTACATATTTCTTGTAGTATTTCAAATTTCAAATGGAGATCAACTCCAAATCTATTCCAGCTTATATGAATAAACTTATCCCTTCCCTTAGCTTTAGATGAAAGCTAACAACTTAGTTTTAAAGCTAAGCCATCACTTCCTCTATAAATAGAGAAGACCTCTTCAATTTTAGAACCCCATTTCTTCTAGAGAGCTAGTGAGAAAGCAGAAAAGAAAAGTTATTGTGCAACCATTGTTCTTACTTTGATTGTAGTCTAGTACTTCTGTGCTTTCTCCTTAGCCCTAAGTGATCATTTCTCCATTTAATTTGTGTCTTATGCCAGTAAGTAGTTATTATGTTCTTTAAATTCTGCACTAGTTTATTATTTCTTCTTTGTTAAGCTTCTACACTTGTTTATGCTATCTTCTTTATTTTTCATGCATTAATCATCCATCCCTCTAAGAAACTATGGAGATAGCAATAAAGAAAAGCCATTAAATAGTTCCTGTTCTTACTTTGGCTATGGCTTAGTACTTCTTGATTTCTCTCTAGTCTTTTAGTGACTATTTCCTTATTTCAATTCCATTCTTGTTTATAATGCTAATATCTGTCTTTAATTTTCAATTATGTGTTTGGGCTAATTTTAACATTAAAATTTTTGACTTATCTTGTCCTTCATGTTCTTAATTTCATGGAGTCATGCTTATGTTTTAATACATGGTTATCTTTTTTATTCTTGTATAATGTTTCATATCTTTCATTCATGGTGTTATGTTTCTCTCATACAATTGCGCGTCTTCTCATATTCTACATACTTAAAAGAAATCTCTTGATGTAATTTTGAACACCATCTCATGATGTCTCACATGCTTAATGTTTATTATCTTTCACACATGTAGTTTTGGTGCTCTGTTACCACATGCTTAATATTTGGGTTTTCTTCACAAACTTAGATTGTTGTTTGCTATGAAATGCCCTAATCTTTGTAGTTCTCCATGATTAAATTATTAATTGTGCTTAGACTATTTTTTTTTTTTACCACATACCCCAACATCTTCATTTGCTTTCAACATGATAGATGGATTCATTCTTAGTCATATACACAAATTTTTGTTTGCTATCATATGTTTGATTTTCCTTTTTCCTCCAACATGTTCGGATTTTAGTTCTTCATCACATGCTAAATACTCAAATTCCTTTTGTATGCTAGATCTTTGATCTTTCCTATAAATGTTGAAATTGTTCTCATGACACATGTTGATTTTAACAAATGTACATTTTGAATTGTTGTCTTGTAATACAATATGTTTCCACATGAAATTGATTTAATAACATTCCCTAATCCTATGACACATGACATTTGAATTTTCTAAATTTTCAATGATATACTTAGATAAACATGTCTAGATATCTCATTGATGTTTCTTTTACAAGCTTAGATGAACACTTCTAGGCTAATGCACAATTTTCACTTAAACGCTTAGATGAACATGTCTAGGTAGTTGTTTTACTCTCTTTTTTAAAATGCTTGGACAAACATGTTTAAATAATATTATGATTTTCTCTATAATGCTTAGATGAACATGTCTGGTTGATTTTCTTTGTTCTTCTCATAATTACTTGGATGATTGGTATGCCTAAAAATATATATTTTTTCTTTGCAATTATGTTGATGATAAATAACATGACAAATTTTGTTTTCCTTTAAATGCTTAGATGAACATGTCTAGACTAGAAATTCTTTGTTTACATTAATTTCTTGTATGAACATGCCATTATTTTCATGCTTTTTCTACATTTAGACTGTGTTTGTTTCAAGTGAAAACTAGTTTAGGAAAATGTTTTACACCCTTGTGTGTGTTTGGCTCCAACAGTAAATACAATCAAACAAAAATTGCTTTACACTTTGACTGTAAAAAGACCCCATTTGATTGTAAAATCATTTACACTCTTATTTTACCTTCAATGTATTTCTAAACTACACAGCCAAAGAGAGAGAGAGAGAGAGAGAGAGAGAAAGAGAGAAAGAGAGAGAGAGAGAGAGAGAGTGAGAAGAAAGAGCAAATTGTGATGCCCCCACCGCCACCTAGCCAAGCTCCGGCCAAGCTTAAATCGTGCTGCCCCCACCACCCAGATTGTTTAAACCAAGCTTCCTCTTTTTTCTATCTTTTTCCTCAACTCTTCTTCTCCTTCTTGCTCAACATCGCCAATTTGGCTGCCACCGACCACCAACCCACTCCACTCCACCCCCAAACCCACCCGATCTGGCCGCCGTTGTCCTCCATCCACTCTGATCTCTCTCTTTCCCGATCTATCTCTTTCCCTCAATTTGTTACTCTTTCTTCCCCCTCTCATTGAGTATATCATGTATATGTTGTGAATAAATGTTTTTATTTTGATTTTTGGTTGTGTTAAAGTGTATATTTTGAAATTTTCTGTTATAAAATTTGTTTGGAAGTTAAGAAAATGACCGAGAAAATGTGAAAAATTTGTAGGAAAATAGCATTTTCAGAATGTTACCAAACATCGGAAATCGTTTTCCAAACTATTTTCCATTGCAAAATCAAACACCCAGATTTCATTTTCCTTATGGGAATTCATTTTCCCCTGCATTCATTTTACACTTGAAATTTGATTTACATAGAGCCAAACACAGCCTTACATTAACATATTTTTCTTTTTATTTCTCTTTACATTAAATTCCTTAACACATGTTTGTTTACAATTCATGCAAATTAACATGTTTATATGATATATTGTTTGCATTTGTTTGACATGACATGATATTAGCCACCTTAACCTAGGAGACTGGTTTTTACTAGGTGAGATAGGTGCTTAATCCATTCTCATCCTGTAAATTAGCCTCCGACCTAAGATCAAGGTTCTAGAATAGGCTATTGTCTATGCAATTTTACATTTTTAACAATGTAACTAGGAAACAAAGCAATGTAATTTATTTTTTTAGATTGTATCTAGGACCAAAAAGCATTGTAAATTCTTGTTACAAAATTAATGTAAATTGCCATATATATATATATTAGTACAATAGAAGCACTTTTTATAGATAATGTTTTCTTATTTTTCCATTTAATTAAATAAGTGGCGACTACATGTAAAACCCTCAATCTTGGGGGGAGTACATTATACAATGAATTCGACATTTTAAGCATCACGATCCCACCTGTTCATGCGGGTTAGGCCCAATTTGAGAAAAATTGGTGGGCTGGGGTTGTGGTTGCTCACACCCATGAAATCTAAAATCAACCCAAGAAAGAGGCAATGAGAGAATTGGAGGGAGGTAGAGACTTAGAGAAAGCAGGGATATTTGATGACTGATGAGACTAGTGAGAGAGAAGATAGAGAAAGTGGGAGTCAAATGATGTGAGAGAGAGAGAGAGAGAGAGAGAGAGAGAGAGAGAATTAAAAACTCAAAAAAAAATTGTAGCAACTTCCTACAATAAGTTGCTACTAAAATGACTTGCTACTACTAGCAGTTTACTGTAGCAAATTGCTAATTTAAAAAAAAAAAAAATTATGTAATCAAATAAAGCATGGTTTTTAGTTGTTTGGGTGCTAAAATAATACCTCCAACATGAATGCTCGAAGGAGAGGGAGAGAAAGAAGTGGATTCAAGATGAAATGCTATAAGATATTATATGAGAAATATGGTGGTATTGGTATCTTCTTCTAAAGAGAATTTTAGTTCTTATCTAAGTTTACATTTTCTATCTTTCTCCTTTAATATTCATTGTCTTTGATTATCTTATTGACTTTATTAGGTTTCGTGGGGTTAAATTTCCTTAACGGTTAGTATTGCTAACTTACCGTGTTGGTGTGGACCATTGTAAAGTGACACCAGGCTTAATGGGCAAAAGTTTGCATGAGCTTGTTACATCATAGTTGATTGAGATTTTTATATTTTTTGGAATCATAATTCATTTAGATTAAACTTCAATTTGTGGTCTCTCTCTCTCTCTCTCCTATTAAGAGAATGATTTCTTTCACCTTTAATATGAATTGTCTTTTTAAAAATAAATAAATAAATAATACAATATAGAAATTCTACTCTAGCCTAATATAAGTATATATGTGTGTGAAACTCTCTCTTAGAGACTTGAACCCCTACACTCCACAAGTACTTATACTTATGGAGTAACCATCGCGCCAAAGGTGCGCGGTGGTAATATGCATTGTCTTTGATTGTCTTATTGAATTTATTAGTTTTTGTGGGGTTAGCTTTCCTTAAGAGTCAATATTGCTAACTTACCGTGTTTGGTGTGGACTCTTGTATTGTGACATCGGGCTTAATGGGCTAAAGTCTACTTGAGCCCGTTACATCATAATTGATTGAGTTTGTTTTGTTTCTTTTGGGAATCATAATTCATTGAGATTAAACTTCAAGTTTCTATCTCTCTTATTTAAGAGAATGATCTATATATATTGTTAATTCTTTTTTTTTTTTTTTTAAATAAAGGCTTACACACAATTTTTATTTTTTATTTATTTTTATTTTTACATTTTGCCAAACAGACAAAAATTGTGTTTGAAGAACTTGATTCTAGTATCAACTAGAAGAGATCTAAGAAAGTGCAACAATAAATATTTTTGTGTGTGTGGTGTGTGGAGAGAAATGTGAATTTGACCACAGTACTAAATATGAAATTTGGAAATATTCTTGAACTTTGAAGAAACTTTAAGATGCAAGCTTGGAGGAAAGTATAATTGAAAGTTACAAGAGGAGAGAGAGAGAGAGAGAGAGAGGTGGATTTAAAAATATAACTAGAAGAGATTGTAGGAAGAAATATGGTGATATATTCTTCTAAAGAGAATTTCAAATCTTATCTAAGTTTATGTTTTGACTTCCAGTAATTTGAGTGATCTGATGCTCAAACAAAATAGACCACGTTGTTCTAGACATTCTCACTATCCCCAAGTAAAAAATATGAAATATTTTTTTTGGGGTTTGGCACACAAATCTATGACATACAAAATACAATATTGACAACTGTCCATTCTTTGTTTGATATGTCGATTGGAAAGAGTATTGAAGTGGATCTATGGGGTCTATGTTGGCGTTGCTGTGAATGGGTGTGGAGATGAGAATAAAGTATTTATTTATTTATTTTTGGTGAGAGAAACAATAATATTTAAATAGAGTAGAGAAATAAGTATTGATGCTTCGTAGTTAAAATAACAAAGTTAGAATTTTTTGGTATTAATTTAGCTAAAGTTATGTAAAGGCTACTGTAAATGCTTTTATATTGTAATTCTTCTCACCCGCTACAAAGCCCCTAAAAGCATTAGCATTAGGTGTGCTACATGTTAAAATTTTAGCATTTAGTATTTGTTTGGCTCCAAATTAAAAAGTCAGCTTATTTTACTATTCAGCTTATTTTTGCAACTATTCATGGTGCCGCTGTACTATTTCAGCTAACTTTTATCTCTATCTATAATACTTTTAGTAAAAAGTTTTCAGTTTCAGCAAAATAAGCGGATCTTAAATAGACCCTTAATGCACCAAATACAAAAAACCTACCTACATTAGGTGTGTCAAATCTAAAAAAAATTTAGCATTAAACTATAGTGATGTTCTAGATTTGAGATAGTATGGAAAAATGTTCTAAAATTTTTACTCATTTTTTTTTATTCATCTCTCTATCTTCTCTTTGTCTTCTTTCTCTCTTCTATGTCTTCTCTTCTCTCACCTACAACACACCACCACAAAAAGTGACAACATCAATCATACACCCACATGAATTACAATCGAAATTAAAAAAACCGCTATAACAAAATCACTTAAATACATAAAAACCAAGAGACCCACATGATAAAATTCTAGAATTCGACTAAAACACGCACCAAAACAGAGTTATACAAAAAACAACCACCAAAGTCAAATACCCATATAAGAAAAAGCAAAGAAATTAACAAAGCAAACCTGTTCGGGTTGTCTTCTTCGTTGGTTTGAGCCCCACTCACTCATACTACGTCCGCTACCCATGCTAGCAAACCCAAAGAGAGAGGCAGGTGAATGAGAGAGGAGGAGTTGGTTTAGCTCAAGGGGTTTAGAAACGTTTTTGTAGGGGTGTGGCTGCTGAGGTGGAGTATGTCCCAGAGAGAGAGAGAGAGAGAGAGAGAGAGAGAGAGAGAGAGAGAGAGAGAGAGAGAGAGAGAGAGAGAGAAAGAGAGAGAGAGAGAAACGAAAATGAAAAAAAAAAAAAAAGAAGTAAAAAAAAAGGAGATGTGATGCAGTGTGAGTTGTAAGATAGTGTGTTATAATAGATAAAATAACTTTTTGACATGTCAAATGCTAAAATTTTTAGAAGGGTTGATACTAGTGCTCTAAAGGTATTATAACTGGTCATGAGAAACTACATTGTGATCCTTTAGCATTAGCATTGGGTTGTCTAAAACACCCAAAAAATTATTTTAAAAGACTAAACTACAAAGACCAACCTTTATCCGAGTTCCTATTTGTTAAAAATTTAACATACTTGCTATAGTAAAGTTCTACTAAAAGAAATTACTGTAGATTAGCTCTATTCTTTTTATATTAATTTCCTCTCTCTCTTGCACTCACTTTGAGTTTTCCATCTCATACTCACCCCCTCTCTCTCTCTTTTGTGGTCTCTTTCTCATAACTAAACCCAAACCCAGCCATCTCTCCTTTTACCGCTCACTAAATCACCAATTAGTAAGGCTAGCCACTGGCTTTGACATTGGTATTTCATTTGATAAGCTCGATGATAACCATCAAAACCTCACTTGGTGAAGGTGTGGGTTTAGGGGCGTGGATATTTGGTTGGCTTTCCACATTTTCTTTTTTCTTGTCTCTCTTTTCTTCCTTATCCTTATTGCTCCCTTTTTCCATTTTTCTTCCTCATCCTTGCAAAGGAAGTTTCTACCTATTAAAACTCAAAATTTGAGATTTGTAGAGGTTAGGGGTGTTGTGGTGGGGGGGGGGGGGGGGGAGGGTGTTTGTGATTCTTAGGTTTCGATGGTTGGAGGTTGCAGTTGTGGGAAGTGATTGTCGGCATTGAGATCGGTCTTATATGGCTGTCGGTGTTGAGTTTTGATCGATTGTTGGCATTGGGTTTCAATTGGTTTGGGTTGGTGGTTGTCAGTGTTGAGATCAGTTAGGGGTTGCAATTTTTTTTTTTTTTAGGATTGATATGGCTGAGATTGGTTAGTTTTTTATTTTTATTTTTTTTGGTTTGCTTTGGAAGTGGTTTTTTCTAGTTGCTGTGGCGAAGATCGGCAGTAGCTTTTTTGTTGTTATTGTTGGGGGATTTTTTTGGTCGAAATTATTTTATATTATTTTAATGAGTTGTATTTTAAAAGTATAAGAAATTGGATGTTGTGTGAGTTGTAAAATAATGGGTCCGTTTGGATATAGCTTATTTTGCTGAAAACTGAAAACATTATAGCAAAATAAATTTTAAATGTGTGAACAGTGCCGTGAGACCCATTTTTAATGAAAAAGTTGATGAAAAGTGAGATTTGTGGGTTCCGTGCACTGTTCACGGGATCTAATAGCACGTCCAAAAAAAAAAAAAAAAACGCTGAAAACACAAACATGTAGGAAATAAGCCCAATCCAAATGGGCACAATGTGTTAAAGTAGATAAATTAGTCTTTTATGGGTAGAAATAAATATATTTTTACATACTCAAATGCTAATGCTTATGTACCTGTCGGCCATCCCATATGACGATGATAGAAGGACCCACTTAGAAATATACATACATGACATGTTTTCTTATATAATTATACATTGCTTAGGAGAGTGTGGTGTGTGTAGTATAACTTGTCTCACTCTCTCTTAAAAGTTACCATGGCTTTTGAGTGGAATTGTGGTGTACCTTTATATTAGAACTCCTTTCCCTCTCCCTTATGTGTGTTTGTTTCTCAACAAAAAAAAAAAGAATTTGGCTTTATCTCCAAAATTTTAACTTTTTTAGTATTTCCTTTGCATTTGGTGTTGAAAATCACGTCTGTAGGGGGTTCCATTTTAAGGTGAACAGTAAAAAAAAAAAAAAAACCCCTCTTTGTGAAGGCTTTGCCACCAAAATATTCCCAAATAAATTTTATTTTTATATATTTTAGAATCACTCCCAAATAATTAAAAAATTATTAGTTTACACTATACACTAAACAAATGTATATAATATTGTATAGTTTTATACAAATGGATACAATGTTATACATATTTTACTATATAAATCTTACATAAATAGTATACCCTCTTTTTCCACAACATTTTTGAAACTACTTAAATCTTCAAATTGTCTTAAAGCAAAATTGAATGAAATTGCAAACCCATTTGAGAAGGCTCTTGGAACCACTACACATGGTAATCACTCTCATCTACTCTACATAATTTCTCTCTACAAAATTTGTAACAAATATATTATTAATAAATTCTATTCAGGAATTTACAAACATAGAAAATGGTAAATTACAATATAAAAAAAAATGTAGCTATATAAACAAGTTCTTTGTTTTTTTTTGAGAAAGTATATAAACAAGTTTTGATTCAATAATATAAAGTTTAAAATTTAGCAATAACAAAAAATAAAAAAGAGTTTACAAAGATCTCAAAATTTATAAAATCGCGCAAATAACGTTGTCTTTAAAGGTTGATTCTTACGGAGTAGAACTCAGTACGAATAACTCTCTTTACCGAACAACCTCCCTAAATTAGACTATAGCAATAATCTTCAATTTGGTCACACTAGGAAGCACCAAGAACCTAGAACAATTACTATGTCTTTCCTTTAGAACCAAAAAGATAAGACCAGAAAGACATTGTCATAATTGAAAACATTAGTATTATAGCCAAGAAAAAATATTTTACAAAACCCCCCCCACTGATGATGCTGAAAAAATCACCAATAAGTCACACAGTTCTCACGTGCTTGAAACAATACCTGTACAACACAAAAAGAGAAGACCCAACAGAGAGCATCGGTGTGGTGCCGGCCAAATACCCTTCGAAGGTTAAGTTAGAACCTCTCACAACTCTAGAGTGCCAGAGCTAGGGGGAATTATGCGTACCTTATTTTCTGAGGGTCTTTGGGTTTTTATATTAGTGTAAAACCGACTTTTGTTTCTTACATAGGAAGGCATTTCCATATAGAGAAGATCATCATTAATGAGCCTATATTACGGAATCCTCCTCATGTTAGAATTCCATTCATAATGAGACTCTATGAGCTAGTGTTAACCGTGAGACACAAATTGTTTCCATTTAGGATTCCTTAGAGACTACTTAAACTAGGTGGATGCCACGTGGCCTTCTAAACTCGTCCACCTTGTGTCTGTGCACTTTGGATTCATCCACCATCAGCTCACCAATCCAGAGCTGTCAGGCTTATTTAAATGGATTCGTCATCCATACTTTTACCCTCTTCAGTTGCCCCCTTACTCTATGGGTCTGTGATCTCTGAGTGGACGGACCCGTGGGAGTGACGGTTTGATTTGTCTCCTAAGAAACATACATAGCTTGACAGGCTAACTTAGGGTAATTAATGTCGTAAGGATACATGGCATCTACTTAGTGGTCAATCTCTTGGAACGAAGCGTCTCTTCATCTTCCATGCCATTCCCTCTATATAAACCTATTTCCACCTCACTCAATTTCCACTTTCCTCAGAAATTTTACAATCAGAGCGCTACCGTCACCCTTGTCAGACAAACATACCATTCACTTAGTGCACCCATCATCTACACCTCTTTGTTGCTTATCTCCAACTGGTAAGTACCCTTCTCCTTCCGTTCAAATTTCTTATCTTTTATACTTTATACTGTCGTCATCTATTTTAGATACATCAGTGTCTTAGGGTTTACTGTCATGTGTAGGTGACAGATGTTTAGTGCGTCGAGTAACCAATCGTTTGTTTGCAATGGGGCGGGCTACGATGAAGTGTTCCTGTTAGGTCAAAAAGACCCTGATAATTCAGGTGAAGAGAGGAATCTGTTTGCCACTTCTCCTTCCTCAAGGGATGAGGGTTTGGAGATGGATAGGCCAGAGGGTGATTCTAGTGATGGTCTAGACGATGCTGAGCCCCCAATCCAATCCGTCATAGGTCCTGATGGACTTAGGGAGTTCATCATGCTATGTCGACGGTTAATGATTTTAGGTCCACAATCAAAGAATTTCACTTCAAAACACTTAGGTCTAAGTACCAAATACTCAACAACATACCTCTCTGTCTACCTTATAAGTTAGAGAAATGTTATTACAGGGGCGTTGATGGTGTTGGGGTTTACGAGCAGATGCTGAAGGCAGGGCTCAGATTCCCCCTAAGTTCACTCCATCGTCACCTTCTGCAATACCTAGGTTTGGCCGTCACCCAGATTTCCCTAAATGCCTAGAGGGTCTTTCTTAGCATGGAGGTCTTGTACGGGGCTATGTCCAACGGAGCCAGGAGGTTGATAGTGGAGGAATTCTTTCACTGTTACGGTCCAGATGAGATAGCTCAGTCAAAGGGCATGTATAGCTTTGTGCCTAGGAGCCCATTGTTGAGGCTCGTGTGTGAGACCCCCAACTCCAACAGGAACTAAAAGAGTCGGTATTTTTTCATGGAAGGTGACGAATGGATGTGTCGTCCTGATGACACTGAACATATGCCCGTCGACACAACATGGGGTATAATGCCTCCGTCTGGTATGCATCCGTCTATATTCAGTCCAGTTTATAATTAACATGTCACTAACCATCTTCTTTTACAGTTCAGGACTGTCCACAAGTCTCACTTGAGTAGTGGAGTTTTTTTGGTGAAAATTTTCAGCAAATCCAAGCTAGAAGAGAGGACGTGGTCTAAGTTGGTCACCCTAGATACTCTCCACTGGTATTGTGATGGGCTAGAGCCAACTCCAGCCGCCTATCGATACGTTGCTCAAGTTCGCCAACGTAAGTCCGTCATCCACACTTTTGGTTTCTTTGTTTTCAATTTTATTCAAAAATGTCTATTTGCCTTCATGCAAAGATGGATGCTGCCAGGATGAGGGCATATATCAAGTAGCAAGCTGCTTTGAAAAAACAAGTTGAGGGCCAACCTTCTAAGGGGATGGGTTCGTCCAACCTGTCCACTAAGAGGAAGCAGTTGGAGAAGACTGACCGTCTTCCTAAGAAGCCCAAGATTGCCTTTGAGCCTATTGTGGGGTTGAAGGCCGAAACCAAGAAGACGGTCACTCCCCTTGGCTTGGGAAGGGGTAAGGGTTTAATGAAGGGCCCCTCCGTCACTGAAAAGCCACCAGTCCTCCTCCGTTAGGATTCAAAATATGCGTTGGAGCAGTTTTCGTCCATCATTACATTCGACGACTATGAGGACTTGGGCAACCACGCTACTGAAGCCATGGGGGAGACAGGGTTTTTTAACATTGCTCAGGTAATCTTGTCCATCCCTTTTCTATCTTTCTTTCCTTCATCTTGCCTTGTTACTAACCCATTTGTTTTCCAGGCAATGTTAATGATGAAAGGGTTAATGGGTCGTTGTCTAAATCATGAGATGACACTAGACCATATAAGGGTGAAGGCGACCTCAACAGAGGATGAGTTAAACGAGTTGAGGGCCTAGAAGACGGTCTAGGAGAAGAAGCAGGCATTATCAGAGGAAGTTAAGGATAAGCTAGAGAAGCAGACAGAGCTGTTGAAGTGGGCCTTAGAGGACAAGGAGAAAGAAATCCGTGACACCAAGGACCAGCTCCGTCAGGCGAAGGAAGAAGCGATATGTGAGTATCGTGATTCCAAAGCCCTTATGGCAGAGCTCAGAGGCTCCTTTGCTGAAGGCTTCGATGACGCCCTCTGTCAAGTCAAGGCTTCCTATCCTGACCTGGATGTATCTCATGTTAACATTGATGCCCAAGCCCAAACCTCAGTTCAGCTCGTCCACTCCGAGTGCACAGACAAGTTGTTCGCTAATGATGCCCCTGTCAAGGCCCTGTTGGTGAAAGCCAAACAAAACCCGTTATGGATCACATCCGTCATTCTGATGACCAAGTGAAGGAGAAAGAGGAAAACACCCCCGTTCAGCAGTAGTCTTTTTTTTTTTTTTTAAATTTATTTTTTTAATGTAAAGATGTTAAAGAATAGTTAATGTTTAATTTAACCGTTGTCTTCTGTAACTAAACTTCTTCCTTTATGGGCTTCAACAATATTAGAGTACTCATTTCGTATTATCCGTCTACTTTTGTTATGGATGGATCTATTTAATGTATGGCCATGTATGAATATAATCGTTCTCTAGATGACTCTGTCCTCTCATGGGCTTGTAATATTAATGCGACGTGTTGTTGAACCCTTCCATTTTTTGGACTTTTCAATTTGATCATCCTCTTGGATGAAGTTGTCCTCTTATGGACTTATACTTTTAATTCAACGCATTGTTGAACCCATCCTCTTTATGGACTTATAATTCGATCATCCTCTTGGATGAAGCCGTCCTCTTATGGACTTGTACTTTTAATTTGACGCATTGTTGAACCCGTCCACCTATTATTTCATTACGTGTCTGTCCACTTGTGAACTTAATCATATTAACTCACCCTTATGGGATGGACTCGTCCATTTATGAATAATCATGTATACTTGTGGACTTAATTATACCAGCTCATCCTCATGGGATGAACCCGTCCACTAACGTATACTTGTGGACTTAATTATACCAGCTCATCCTCATGGGATGAACCCATCCACATATGGACTTAATTAACTCGTCCAGTTGTGGACTTGATAACGCAAGTAGTTCAGTAGAGAAAATATAAATAGCTTGTATCTGAATAACTCCTCTTATTTTTGGTAAACGCATGCATAAGTAAAAGATTGTTCTCAAAAAGAGTAAAAAACTTGACCTTTGGGCTTAAAAAGTACTGTAAGCAAAAATTTAATTAAAAGAAATAAACCGGAAATGAGGAGTGTCACTCTTCGTGCCATCTTCTACTGGTAGTACTTTCGGAGGTGTTTTGTGTTCCATGGATGGTATAACTTCTATGTTCATAGCCTGGAGGTGGTCATCCATCTCCATCATAGCTATATAGCATTTGCGTGCAGCCACATAATTTCTGCGCAACTCCCTTACTTTATAATCTGTTAGGAACTTGATCATTAAGTGGTAGGTTGAGGTTACGGCCTTCCATGAATTGAGATTAGGTCGTCCAAAAATGACATTGTAAGCGGACAAGCAGTTGACCACAAGGTATGTTATGTCTTTAGTGATCTGCTGGGGGTAGTTGCCCACCATCATAGATAATGTGACTGCACCGAGGGGGAATACCTTTGTTCCTCTGAAACCAACGAGCGGAGTGTTTGTCAGAACTAATCGCTTTTATCAATTCTCACCTGTTGAAATGCTGGGTAGTAAAGGACGTTAGCTGAACTACCATTATTAACTAGAACCCGGTGCGTGTTGTAATCCCCTACTTATATGCTGACGACAAGGGCATCATCGTGTGGGTGGTGAAGATGTCAAGCATCTTCTTCCAAGAATTTAATGACGGGGTTGTCGATTCGTGGCATCTTCGGTGTGGAACTTTGAACTGGACATTGTGAACCATCCTGAGGCAAGTCTTACGGGCCTTTTTGGACGACTTGGTAGCCGTTGTGCCCCCCACAATCATTCTTATATCTTCTATGGGTGGTCTAGGACGCTTGTTTTCCCATCGAAGAGCCTACTCTTGGGGTGGATCTGTTCTTTCCTTGTTGATGAACCTCTACAGCTTCCCTTACTTGATAAGGGCTTTAATTTGTTGCTTCAAGTCGTAGCAGTCAGCTGTGTCATGGCCATGGTCACGGTGGAACCAACAGTATTTGTCCCTAGATCTCTTGTTAGGATCTCCCTTCAGCTTGCCAAGGAAGGTTAGGCTTCTTCATCCTTAATTTGCATTAAAACTTGGTCGATCGAGGCAATCAATGAGGTAAAGCTTGTGAACTTCCCTGCAGGGGGCTTGGAGCGTCTGTCCCTTTGCCGTTCTCCGATTCTAGTTATGTTTTGCCCCCTATCTTGTCGCAAGTCTTCCTGCCTTTCTTTCTTCTTAGGCTTCTCTTCTCGAGCCAACAACTCATTTTTCGCGTTCATGTACTTGGTCGTTCTGTATAGCACATCTAACATAGTTTTTGGGTCGTTCTTGTATAGGGAAAACAGGAACTTACCCTTTTGTAGTTCATTCGTGAAGGCAGCCATGAGTATCTTGTTGTCTACTTCATCGATTAAGAAAGCCTTTTTGTTAAAGCGAGTGATGTAGGATCTCAACGTCTCATCCTCCAACTGCTTAATGTTCATCAGGCACGCAATGGACTTCTTATACTTGTGCCCCCCGATGAAGTGTGAGGCGAACTAGGCGCTTAACTCCTTAAAGGTACCAATAGAGTTAGGCGTTAACTTGCTGAATCAGATCCTCGCGGATCCCTTCAGCGTGGGGGGAAAGCTCTGCATATGATCTCGTTTGGCACCCCTTGAAGGTGCATCAGGGTCTTGAAAGACTCTAAGTGATCTAAGGGGTCCTTGGATCCATCGTAATTTTCCATCTGCGGCATACGAAACTTCGGTGGAAGGGGGAATGAAGTGACGAACACTGTGAATGGTGAATCAGTTCGATGGACCAAGTCATTGAGGTCACTAGACACTTGTCCTCTTAGGGCATTCATCATAAAGTCCATCCGTTCCTTCATCATCTGCATTTCGGTAACTATATGAGGTGGAACCGTATTTGTGATGGATGGGCGACTCGTGTCCTGTCGTTCTGGCCTGCTCGGGGCGTTGCTACCTTCCGGCTCTTCTTGGTTCCTTCTCTCAACACTGGTGCCTTTTTGGTCTTCCTCTTGGGTGTCCATCATTACGTTCTTCTGGTGCAACTGTTCCTCTAGGACATGATTCTGCTTAGTGAGACGTTCCACTACTGCTATGAGGGTTTGGACTTGCCTCTTTAGGGCAGTGGGTCGTGGTTCGTCGCCTTGATTATTGGTGGTGGTTGCCATTAACCGAGTAAGTACCATGCAACTTTTGTCTGGAAAGCAGTGAATATGGCTTATCTCTTGATTGTGTTCCCCATAGGTGGTGCCAGCTGATGATGCTGAAAAAATCACCAGTAAGTCACACGGTCCTCACGTGCTCGAAACAATATCTGCACAACACAAAAAGAGAAGACCCAATAGAGAGCATCGGTGTGGTGTCGGCCAAATACCCTCTAAAGGTCAAGTTAGAACTTCTCACAACTCTAGAGTGCCAAAGTTGAGGGGGAATTATGCATACCTTGTTTTCTGAAGGTCTCTGAGTTTTTATAGTAGTGTAGAACCGACTTCCGTATCTTGCATAGGAAGGCGTTTGCTTTTAGGGAAGATCATCATTAACGAGCGTATATTACGGAATCTTCCTCATGTTAGAATTCCATTCATATTGAGACTCTATGAGCTAGTGAGACGCAAATTGTTTCCATTTAGGATTCCTTGGAGACTAATTAAACCAAGTGGATGCCACGTGGCCTTTTAGACCCGTCCACCTTGTGTCTGTGCACTTTGGATTCGTCCACCATCAGCCCACTGATCTAGAGCCGTTAGGCTTATATAAATGGATCTGTTATCCATACTTTTACCCTCTTCACCCACCACAAAAAGAAAAGAGGGAGTTGGTAGGGAAAACAAGGATCAAAGAGTAAAGATGAAGAAAGCAGAGCTGATCTTCATCCCAGTGCTAAGAATTAGTCACCTAGTGTCAACCCTTGAATTTGCAAAATGCTTAATTGATCATGATGATAGACTTTTCATCACAATCCTTTCCATGAAGTTCCCTTTTAATACTGCCATTACAGATGATCAGTCACTACTTCACAACCTCGAATACAAATTATAGAAGTAGACCGTCCTCTAAAAACTACTTTGCTCTCTTCATAGAAAAAAACATACCCAACATCAAAAATATTGTGACAGAAATTATTGTATCCTCAAATTCTAACAACTCAGGTTCATCCCAAGTTGTCGGTTTGGTTCTTGACTTTTTCTGCTTGTCCGTGATTGATGTGGGCAGAGAACTCAGTGTCCCATCTTATTTGTTCTTAACAACCAACACATGATTTCTTGGTCTTATGTTGTATCTTCCAACTCGTCATAACCAAATAGGCACTGAATTTAGGAAGTTAGATCCTGAGTCACTAATCCCAGGCATTTTCATCCCAGTACCTTCAAGTGTTCTACCTTTAGTTCTATTTAAAAAGTATAATGGCTATACTGCTTATATGAAGCTAGCTCAAAGGTTCAGAGACACCAAGGGAATTATAGTGAATACCTTCACAGAGTTGGAGCAATATGCTCTTGATTCATTTTTGGACGATGGCCAAACCCCTCCAGTCTACCCTATTGGACTGGTGCTTGATCTTAAGGGTCAACATAACCCTGCTTTGAATTGGGCTTAGCAGGACAGCATCATGAAATGGCTTGATGCCCAACCTCCATTATCAGTGGTGTTTCTATGCTTTGGAAGCATGGGGAGCTTTGGTCCAACCCAAGTGAAAGAGATGGCTCTTGGACTTGAGAGCAGTGGGCATAGGTTCTTGTGGTCCTTAAGGACATCCACCTCCATGCCAGAAGGTTTCTTGGATCGGATCAAAGGGAAGGGGATGATATGTAGAGGGTGGGCACCATAGGTGGAGGTTTTGGCTCATAAAGCAATAGGAGGGTTTGTGTCTCATTGTGGATGGAACTCCATATTGGAGAGTTTGTGGTATGGTGTGCCTATTGTAACATGGCCTATATTTGCTGAGCAATAGCACAATGCATTTAGGATGGTGAAGGAGTTGGGGTTAGATTATAGGAGTGGTCGTGATCTTGTAACGGCTAATGAGATTAAGAGAGCTGTAAGACGTGTGATGGGTGATAATGAAGTTAGGAAGAAGGTGAAAGAGATGGGAGAAATGGCCAGAAAAGCAATGATGGATGGTGGATCTTCGTTCAGATCTTTTGGACAACTAATTAAGGATATGATAGGCAGCAATTGACATGGACTATGCATAACTATATTTTGGGTTAATTTCTTATTCTTGTTGACATTGCCGTGGACTATGCATGACTTTACCAGTTAGCTTGGGTCGTGTAAATATTGATTGTGCAATTTATATCCCTAATTCCTTAACTTGTTGATTTGTGTTTTTCTTTTGGTACTTTATGTCTGAAATTGCCCTTTGTTCAACAAATGTCTCAAAACCATTTGCATGGATTGCAGTCCTTTTCATCACCGGTGCTTTGCTCCGTGGTTTAGATTGGAATCTAATTCAATAATTTCAGTATTTATGCCTGTGATATGAACCAATATTTGTTAATGTTAGAAAAGAATGGAGGAAGAAGAGAAGGTAGGAAAAAGGAAATAGATCAGAAAGAACAGACATAAAACATAAACTGAAAGTGCGGAGTACTCTTCATTAGTTTTTAGAGTGGTGAAATTGAGTAGGAAGCAATCAGCTCATTGTATATTTAAGTTCATAGCTAAACATCATATCAGATTTTGTTTAAGTTCTTTCTAATAGCTCATGATTCTGCAACCATCTAATAGCACACATTTCCCATCAAAATCGTTTCAAGCTTACTAGAGAAATTATTTGAATATTTTTTTTGGCATCATAATGAATCTCTTGATGGTTTCAAGTCTTGTTCATCCTGCAACCAAATTGTGGGAAATTAGGAGGTTGAAATAACTATTTGATGAAGAATCGGTGGAAGCAGTTAAAAGAATCATAATTCATAAAGCAAGCTTGGCTGATATGGATAAAGAATCCTTTGGGCAAGTCAGCATACAAGACAAACCAAGAAAGCAGGACAATAGTGAATAATGATGTCAATTGGCAAAAACTGTGTGGCCTGAAGCTTCATGGAGGAACCAAGATATTCATTTGAAGGTTATGCTCAAATAGTTTGTCGATCATGCAGAACATTGCACAAAAAGTAGGAGAAATCGACACCAGCTTACCTCTATGTCATGTGAAACTAGAAACTAGAAACTAGTCCACATATCTTTTTCCAATGTGATATTTCCAGGCAATTTGGTTTGGAAGCTTTTGGGTATTATGCCCAGAGCTGGTTTCTATTACCAACAGAGCTGACATTACAAAGTGGGTAGTAAAATCTCTAATCATAGGAACTTAGGATAGAAGTGGTTGCTATGTTTTATTGCTGTTTCTTTTAACTGGGTGAATAGGGAAGCAAACTTTGTGGTTCATTCCTTAGTCAAGTTTGCTGCCCTCTAGAAGCTTTCTTTTTGTTGTAACAAGGATTCTCTCTCTCAACGTGACTGGGAGATCTCCTTGCTTCTTCTTGAATAAATATTTACCATTTAGCCCCCAAAAAAAAACTTCTACAAGTTCGCAGTGCTGCAATTGCTCTTAGTCTTGGGAAACTAAACACCTGTTTGGGAGAGATGTTCAAGTATTGTTCTTCGTAAGGATGTGAAAATTATAGTTTAAAAAGTGTTGTGAAAATATGTGTTTAAAGTACTCATAATGTAAAAAATGTATTTGGTATTATGTTTCAAATAACATATTTTAAAATATGAAAATACATAGTGGTAGGTCAATGAGAGAAAAAAAAAAGTTTGGTCTTGTCAACGGGCTCCACGATTTTCAACTTATTTACAAAAAGATTATTCAGCAACATTAGTTGAAAACTAAAAATTGGTATGCGTTGAAACCTCATTTTGCAACTTACATTTAATCTCACATGAAGGGTAAAAAGGTAATTTCACCTTGGGAATATGCATCTTGATTCTGGCCATTAGATCCTTAATCTCATTTCCCAAAAATGATCTTTGATGTTATAATGATCAAATCGATTGGTCATAAGTCTTAATCAGACCATCAGATTGAAAGTTATCATCAAATCAAGTTTTAATAGCTGAGATGTACTATCACAAATTAAGTCCGACTATATATGATTATGAACAATTGATTTCAATTGATTATAATTATAATCAATTTGGGATTAATGACATGTCATAATTTGATTGGTTAGGACTACATTTTATGGTAATGTTGCACATACTTAATTAATTAGAAAGTTAAACATTAATTAATCAATAAGTAATTTGTGCAATTATCTTTTTAATTAGGGTAAATTTGGAATTAATTAAGTTTGAAATGGGAGTGAACCTATTAATGTTAATTGGAAACTAATTTGAGACCTATTAATGTTGATTGTGTTGAAATTATTTTCTAACAAATGACCTCTGCTCACCATTTCGTTGATATTTCTCAGAATATTTTGAATATGTGAATGAGGTTAATTTTTCCAGAAACTAGACATTCAGGGCTTCAATTTGAGCATAATAACGAGGCAATTCTGATTAGAATTGAGTAAGATATGATTTTTTAAATTTGGCTCTACAAGTTGTTATAATAGTTACGGAAAAACCGAATTTTACTTGCTCCTCACTCTCACCAATCTCTACATTTAATGCACTATATTTCTCCAAAGTCTAAAATAAGGTTTAGGTTCATGATTCTTTTTTTATCCTTTGTCAACCCTCATTAAATGACATTCCGTTCATATTTTCTCCACCTCTACTCTATAAATCCTCCTCCTCCTCCATTCCAAAAGACACCAAAACCCCCTCCTCTTCTTTTAAGTTCTAATGAAGTAGAGTAGTCCTATCATATTTTGGTTTTCTTGAAACTTAAGGTATTAAATGAGACTCACTCTCCTTCTCCTAGTTCTTTTTTTCTCCTTTACCCTTAGGACTTCCACAAAAAGCCTCCTCCTCCATCGTGTGGATCTTGCTAGTGTTTATAACTCATTTTTCATGTTACTATAATGTTAATTTATGATTAGAGCATGCTAGTGTTTATTTAAATTTCTTGAATATGTTTGAATGTTCTTAAATGTTCTTAAGTGTTTTTCACATGTTCTTGGTTGTTCATCACATGTTCATGCATAACACTAGTTTTGATCTTAAATTCACATAAAAAAATATGAAAAAGATATTTGTTTTATAATTCTTTCAAATCCTTAAATCTAGGATATCACCATCCACACACATTTACTAGGATTTATTTTTCAATCCAAATGCAATGCTTAATAAATTGAATTAGAGTTTATCACATGCACACACATTAAATTCAACATGCAAATTGATTGATAACATATTGGATGATGTGATATGAATGTTGGCCATCATAGTTTAGAAGACTGGTTTCACCGGGCAAGTTGGGTGCCTAACACCTTCCCACCTTATAACATAGCCTTCGAGTTTAGATCAAGGATTGGTAGATCAATGCTTATCATTGTAATTTTCAATTTCTAGATTGTGACTAAAAACAAAGTCATGTACTTTATTTTAGATTGTATTTAGGACCAAATCCATATAATTTCCTATAATCAATGTAAATTTAATTTCAAATTAATAAAATGAGGAATTTTTCAATTTTGGTTTTCTTATTTATTCCAATAATTAAATAAGTGGTAACTCCATTGTAAAACCCTTAATTTAAAGGGGAAAATATAATCAGTTGAACTTCTATTTTGAGAGGCAATAACACGACTCTATCCATTTACGTGAGTTTGGCCCAACATTCAAAAAAGGGGCCGGTGGCATGGTCTCTCACAGTATGGATGAATTTTCAAAATACATGTTTTAAATACCTTAAATTGAGAACTGTGAATCAAATACTCTAGTTAAAAAACTCCTAACAAACAAACTTTTCTTTTTGGGTCCACAATTTCTAGTGTTTAAACATTGAAAACTGTTATTTGAGCTTATATACCAAACAGGCCTTAAAGACTTCAGACTTCAAAGTCTTGGTTAACTTAACAAAGTTTGTAAAGTATAGTCATGTTGGTGACCAGTGAGCAATGTTAAAAATCCATTATTGCGTGTCAATTGATCAAAGATGTATCTGGTTTGGACTTTGTGTCCAGTTAATTTAAAGTTTATTGATAGTTTGCATATCAAAAAAAAAAAAAAAACACAATTATTTTTTACAACTTATCAAGGTTGTAAATTGTTATTAGAGAAATATTATTTCTATATGAGCTAATTATTAACATCACTTTTATTATGTACTAATCAGAAGGAAAAATTTCATTGCTAAATCTATTTAGAAATAAGGAAAAGAGTAAAAGACAATTTTTTTTTTAATCAAACTTAGAAAATAATTTGGCATGCGGATGCAGTGTAGTTCTTCTTTTTTGTCTCCTTCGTTCTAAAATAAAAATGGCTAAAAACATTTTTAGGAAAAATATTTTATTCTCTAGTATTTGGTCGCATTCTTAAAAATGCTCCGAAATTCATATTTTATTATTTGGCATGACTTGAAATAATTTTTTTTTTCATTTTTAATATGAAAAGAAGTGAACAACCAAGATACCCAACAAAACTTCCTAAATGACCAAAATACCCTCAAAGAAATTCCAATATGATCAAAATATTTCAGCAACCTCCAAAATTATTAAAATTCCACCAAAACTACCAAAATAATGAAAAATAACGAAAAACACAGAACTTCCAAAATGATCAAGGTATCCCTAAAATGTTCAAACTTATCAAATACCCCTATAACTCCCAAAATAACCTTAGAATCTTCAAAATTACCAAACGTCTCAACTGAAATACCCCTTGAAATGTCCAAATTGACCAAAATTTCATTGGACCACCAAAATATCCCCAAAACCTCTAAAATAAAAAAAATAAAAAAAACCAAAATATCCCAAGAACCACTAAAATGACAAAAATATTTGTGAAATATTGACAAAGTGAAGGAGTTTAACCTGAAAAATATTATATGTTCTTTTTGGTGTACGACACTCCCTCATAATTACATTTTTTTTTTTGGTCAATAGAATTATATTTTTAATTTTTTTTTTCAATTTGACTAGGAATTTACACCCTAAACAATGAAAATTTGTACGTAACTGAAACTTCATCTCATTCCCTCAAAATATTTATATTTGACAATAAAAAATTGAGCATTTGAAGGAAAATGGAAAAATGGATGTTTCATATTAGCTATTTCATTATCTTCTACTTAAACTTTTAAGTAAAAAGTGGAGAGAGAGAGAGAGAGAGAGAGTAAAGAAATGCACTTGTTAAAATAAATTTTCCGAATGAACACCTGCTTGTTTAAGCGAGATCTTGTATAGGGCTCCCTAGTTCGAGTTGTGGCAAGCTAGCAACCTAAGGGGAAGGCATTAGGGGTAGATTTTGAACTTCTAAGTTCTAAATGATCAAGTTGATTAATAATAAGACTCTCCAAATGATCAAATGGTTAAAGGATACAGTTTGAAACCTTTCAAACTCCTCATATATTTTTTTATTAGATGCGAATATCTGTTGGATTTCATAAAATTTATTTTCTTAACATGCATGTCAATTTTTTTTCAAATTAGATGTTATTTACTATTCAATTAATATACTTATTTTTTATGTATAATTTTGGATCACAAAAACTTGAAATTTAAACATTTGATTGAAAAAATAGCTATTGATCTTTGATTTTCTTGAAATTTTGCAATCATGGAGGATATAATAAGAACATGCAATTCAACGGTTAGATTTTCAAAATTCACTTCCAATAAAAAAAATATCGACGTAGTTTGAAGGATTTATCTCCAAACTAGTTTAGAGAGAAACTTTTTCCATAATTAAAACTAGCATTTGAGCATGCGTGTGAGGCACTTCTATTTTTTTTCAAGGTTAATAATTTTTATTCTTCATAATTTGGGGTTGCTATGTTTTCCAATCATTGAAAAGAGCAAGACTTATGTATAGTACTTATGTGCTGTTCTTTAAGTTCCCCTTTTAAGATTTTATCATGTGGATTTTTTCTCATGAGATGCAAGTGTATTTTTTAGTTAAGTAGCCACATGACTGAATCTTAAAAGGAGAACCTAAGAAACAACATCTAAGGTACTATATTTAAGTTTTGTCCTGTTGAAAAACTTAGGGTGTGATAAGATTTATGTGTTTATGGATGTAAAGTTTTTGTACTACATCTCATCACACCCCTAGATATTTTTGTTATTGGAAAATGTAACAACTTTGAATTATGAAGAATGAAAATTTTTTTTAAAAAAAAGAAGAAGAATCTCTGAATATGTGAGTTAGTTTTCCATTAAGTCTTTTGTATTAATTACTTTGCTTTAATCAATCTATTCCCTAATGCAGGTATTATTTTAGGAAACAGTTTAGTTCCAAACCGATTTAAAATAATTTTTCTCCAACTCACTATGTAGCGATTGAAAAGATCATCCATGTATAGTTTTACTTATATAGCATTTTCAATGAATAGTTTGTTTGTTTAAATAATATATATGATAGTATCATAGATAGTCACATTGGTTGTTTGGAGGAGGTTCCTCTATATTGATATGAAGTTAAACTTTTACTTTGTTATAAATTTGAAGAAAAAGTTAACCGATGCTCTATATACATTAGTTTAAGAAATATTTGAAGACATTTTTTATGAAAAAAAAATTAATTTTTTTGACAATTTTTTATATTTCTCATAAAAGTTGTATCAAAACTCTTCTAAAATAATTTATCAACCCTTTTCCTAAGAGCATTTGTTAACATGACTCTTAAGAGATATGAGTAGAAATGGTAGTAAAGGCCAAATGGAACGTACAAAAAGAAAAACGAAAGAATTATTGCGACTTTTATGATTAACTTCCTAAATCTCTACACACGTGAAGACTTATCATGTGCATTACAACCCAAATCCATGCTTTCAACAATACCCCAGCAGGGGAAAAAAAACATATAGTGCTGTGATGTGGTGGATGACAACCCCAACACTATTAATAGATATAGAGTCATAGACTCAACAAAACTTCTCTATTATTGCATTGTCACAAAACATCGAAGCATATGTTTTAGTTGTGGTTCCTCCAGTCCTCTCTCTCTTTTCTTTTTTCGCTAAAGTCCTCCCTTCATCACTTGAGAAGAAATAACTTCATAACTATTGCGGCATCAGTATTGGTAGACTGGGACACATCTCCACCTACTCATTGGAGAAAAAATAAATAAATTGCTATTTGTATTTCAAAATTTTACATCAAAAAACGAGAATCTAACAATAATTAAGTGATTCCTCCAAAACTATAGTTAAAGGGCATACCTATGACACTTCCATTGCCGATTAGTGGCAGCCCATGAACCTGAAACACTCAATCCTTTGTTCCATAAATCAATTGCACATCCGCTGCTGGAGTTCACCAGTGAGTTACTCTCTGAATTAGAAGTTGATTTCTCACAGACCCAATAAATTGAATTAGTTTAGATTATTGAAAAAAATATAGGAGGTAGAATGAGAAGTGAGAAATGAAAGTGGGTATAGGTGTATTGTGTATAACCATATGATGATTTGTTACATTAGTATTAATATCCTGCATTAGCATCTCTTTGCCGTTGTGGTAGAATCCATTTCTTTCTCTCTTATGTGTGTGTGTTTGTTTCTAAAAAAAAAAGGTAATTATCTCACATTATTTAAAAAAGTGTTGTATGTAGTATAATTTGTCTTACTCACCCTTAAAAGTTATTATGACTTTTAAGTGGAGTTATAGTGCGCTTTTGTATTAGAGCTATTTTTTCTCTTCCTTTTGTGTGTGTATGTTTCTTATACAAAAGGAAAAAAGCATGTATGAACCATCAAATCTACAGCAATAAGCATAACAATAACAACATAATGCATACAATCAAAGTTAGACTTATGATTTGGAAAACAACGTAATGATTAAACACAGTAAAAGTGGCATAACAAAAATCCCTTGGATTTGAGGCAATGAAATTGGGGAGGAAAAAAAAAAAATAAAGACAAAATGTGAGAGATCAAAAACTAAAGCAAGATATAACATAACACACTTTTAACTTTGTTTATAATTTAAAGGGTAAAATATTATTTTAGTCTCTAAATTTAATAAAAAATTTTGGTTTTTATTCTTAAACTTTAAGAAGTTCATTTTTTGTTCCTAAACTATTAAAAAATCCATCTTTTATCTTTAAACTATTAAAAATGTTTTATTTATGTCCTTAAATTTTACCAAAAGTTTGTTTTTATCCCTAAATTATTTTTAAAAAAATTTCATCCCTATTTTTGTTTTTAAACTATTGAAAAAAATTCTTTACAAAGTTTAAAAATGAAAAAAGAATTTTTTAAAATTTAAAGATAAAAAATAAACTTTTAACAAAATTTAAGTATCAAAATAATATTTTAGCCTTAATAATTTTAAACAATAAACCTAAAACTTTATAAAGATCTTAATTGTTGAGTCCCAACACAGTCCAGTGGACACCGTAAACAAGAAATTCATCTTCACAAAGTATAAAAAAAAGTAAATAACAATGACTTTCAAAACAACATTAATGATTAAACACATTAAAAAAATCACATTAAAATCCCTTGGATTCGTGACTTCCAACCAATTGATGGATTTGATATTGTTGATGTAGGTTGAGTGAATGATTAGCTTCAATTATTCTCTGCATGAATGCACGATGAAGAAGTGTAAATACAAGGGTCTGTTTGAATATTGCTTATTTGTTAAAAATTGAAAATACTGTAGCAAAATAATTTTTAAATGTGTAGATAGTACCGTGAGACTTAGTTTTAAAGTTAGATTTGCGATTTTCTGTACTCACGAGTTTGTGAACAATGCATGAGACCTAGCCAAAATAATGTAGACGCATGGTCTGCTACTATCCAAACCCAACCTAAAGATCTATTTGTTTTTTCAACAAATTTTTCTAAAGAAATTAAAAGCAGTTGAATTTGTAAAAGTTGTGATTTAAGGGTCTGTTTAGATATCATTTACTTTGTTAAAATTGAAAATTTATTGTTAAAAATACTGTAAATAAAGAAAAAAATTAACTAAAATAATATAATAGGATTAATAAATAATATAAAAAATATAATGAATCTTATAAATAGTAAAAATAAGCTGGATATGAAATTTATTTTCATTTTTTTGTTGGTATCCAACCAAGCTAAAATAAATAAGTTAAATGTGGCAGAGTGGAAGTCAAATGTCGGATAACGTGACTGTGAGGGTGGGAGATTTGGTAAAGTAGAAGAAGAAAGAAAGATCAGAGTGCCGATATGAAGAAAGCAGAGCTGATATTCATTCCAGCCCCAGGAATTGGTCACTTGGTGCCGACACTTGAATTTGCAAAGCGCCTAATTGATCGAGATGATCGACTTTTCATCACTATTCTTTCCATGAAGTTCGATGTTTCCCTTTATCCCTTTTCAGATGCATACACCAAATCACTCACAGCTACACAACCTCGAATCCAACTCATACATCTCCCTCAAGTCAACCCACCTCCATCGGAGCTTTTGAAATCACGTTTAAACTATTTATCTGTCTACATAGAAAATAACATTCCTAATGTTAAAGATACAGTCACAAATATTGTCTCCTCCAACTCTAACTCAGATTCATCCCGAGTTGTTGTTGGGTTAATTCTTGATTTCGTTTGCACGTCCATGATTGATGTGGGCAGAGAACTTAATCTCCCATCTTATTTGTTCTTCACTTCTAACGCAGGATTTCTTGCTTTTATGCTCTACCTTCCAATTCGTCATAACCAAATTGGCAATGAATTTAGTGAGTCAGATCCTGAATTGTTAATCCCAGGGATACTCAACCCATTACCTACAGGTGTTCTGCCTGCAGCTGTGCTTGACAAAGACGGTGGCTACACAGCTTATATGAAGTTTGCTCAAAGGTTCAGGGACACCAAGGGAATTATAGTAAATACGCTCAAAGAATTGGAGCAATATGCTATTGAGTCATTTTCAGATGGTCAAACCCCTCCAGTCTACACGGTTGGACCAGTGCTGGGCCTCAAGGGTCCACCTAATCCTGCTTTGGATGAGGCCGAGCGTGACAACATCATGAAATGGCTTGATGATCAGCCTCCATTATCCGTGGTGTTTCTATGCTTTGGAAGCATGGGGAGGTTTGATGGAACCCAAGTGAAAGAGATGGCTCTTGGGCTAGAGCGTAGTGGGCGTAGGTTCTTGTGGTGCTTGAGGTCACCCACTTCCAATGATGTCTTGCCAGAAGGTTTCTTGGATCAGATAAAAGGGAAGGGGATGATATGTAGTGGATGGGCACCACAGGTGGAGATTTTGGCTCTCAAAGCAGTAGGAGGGTTTGTTTCTCATTGTGGATGGAACTCCATATTGGAGAGTTTGTGGTATGGTGTGCCTATTGTAACATGGCCTATGTATGCTGAGCAACAGCTTAATGCATTTAGGATGGTGAAGGAGATGGGGTTAGCTGTGGAGCTGAGGTTGGATTATAAGAGTGGAGGTGATCTTGTGATGGCTGATGAGATAGAGAGAGCTGTAAGACATGTGATGGACGATATTGAGGTTAGGAAGAAGGTGAAGGAGATGGGAGAGACAGCCAGAAAAGCTTTGATGGATGGTGGATCTTCGTTCAATTCTATTGGACAACTTCTTGAGGATATGATAGGTAGCACTTGATATATATGTACGTCCTGCGAATTACTATGTATTCTGGGTTGATTTCTTATCATTCTTGTTGAAGAAACAGAAAAGAGTGAAGGTCTCTTTAGACTTCAGACCTATGAGCTTATCCACACCCAATTACTGTTTACCTATTTTCAATTCATATCAATAAACTTGTTAGATTGTGCTTGTTTTTATTGCTCTTTGTGGCTGAGAACAGTATTGATTAAATGGAGCTCTGGCTTTTTTCACCATGTGCTGATTTGCTCACTTGTTTATACTATTTTGATTAGACTTAATACACCTGTAGCATTTTGATACTGGAGAAGAATGGAAGAAAAAGTCAAGTTAGGAAACAACATATAGATAAGAAAAAGTTCTTACTCAATAATTTTGAGGTACTAGATATTACTCAATAACTTAAAGTCAGGGGGCGGCTTTACTGTTAGTTGTATGCAGTGATTTCGACTTTCGACTTCGTTGCTACTTAGTCGCATAGCTGCTAGTTGTTTAAATTTTTTTAAAATGTCAGATTGTTTGTTTTAAGTAAAATTGGTTGACTAGGCTTAATTTTTTTTTTTTTTTTTAAGTTTTACTTATTTTTTTGGGCTTGTATAATTTTTTTTTTTAGATTTTAGACTTATAAATATTTTTTAATGGTCTTTAAAATGTGGAAAATGTTTGAACTATAAACCTTTTTACAAATTGCTGATAATGTAAGTGGTGAGCCTAAATGCGAACCAATAAGAATTTGCTATCTTAACCGTTTGTAAAAATGTTATAGAAAAATTTGTGACTATAATAATGTTCTTAAAAGAATCAATGATATTTTTAAGGAAATAAAAGTGTAATTTTCTAAAACAAAATTGCTAAAATTAGTACCCATATATTTAATAATATTTAAAAAAAAAATTAAGGGGGGCCATTGCCCCCAAGTCCAACCATGGCTCCGTCCATGGCTGAGAACAGTATTGATTAAATGGAGCTCGGGCTTTTTTCACCATGTGCTGATTTGCTCACTTGTTTATACTATTTTGATTAGACTTAATGCACCTGTAGCATTTTGATACTGGAGAAGAATGGAAGAAAAAGTCAAGTTAGGAAACAATATATAGATATGAAAAAGTTCTTACTCAATAATTTTGAGGTACTAGATATTAGTAGATACAACTGAAATAATGTTGAGTACAGTTCATTTGTATGGTAAATTTGAGCAGTAAGCAATCAGCTCATTTAAACTCGAAAGATATTTCTGTCTAATAGCACATAATCCTGCCATTACATCTTTCTTCGAATTTTCATTGAGCAAAGAACTCCAGTTCTTAGTGCATCTTGGTAAAACCATAATGGTCTAGCCTTTCTTAAAAATTGCTATCATTGGGTCCTTCCTAGTTGTAATAATCTCCAACAAAAACATTTCAAAGCTGTACACATTTCCTAGCTTTGATGCCATGCAACTTTGTCCGTAGTCTGAAGATTTTCTACATATTTCATATATAAAAAAAAGAAAAAAGAACAAAGAAAAATTCTCCATACATCATTCTAACTTTTTAACCATTGCTTACTATCAATTTATTTTGGTGGAAAATATTTTCTAGGTAACGTTTTTGCTTTAGCTAAGTTTTAGTAATGACTAGAATTTCTATTTTGATGTGGGAAACCTTTCTTCTTCAGGCCTCAAAATGGAGGCAGTCCCCTGGCAGAGTTCTCTGTTTTCTTTTCGAAAACTAAAAATTTGGTATCATTGCTAAAGAACCCAAATCTACCGCTGCCAGTCTTCGGTAAAGTGACAAGAATAAGAACAACACAATGCAACTGGCTGTGTGGTTTTATAGGATTTGAAATTGCCTTTTAATTTTTGAAAAATTAAGGGTGCAAAACAAAACATATAATGGTTAAAACAGAGCAAGATTACAAATTTTATTGTTTAATTTTCACTAAATTTCATTAATATTTTTTATAACTCCAAATAACTTTCATTCACAAAAACAGACAAAATAGGGAAATCTTTTTCAATTTTTGGGCCACTTATCAGGAGCATAAAAAGCAAAAATAGACCCCAAATTTGAAATCTATTTTGAAATAATAAGTGGTAAAGCGACTGGTTTGTGGGAAGAAAAAAGTTATTTAGGATAAAGTTAATGATCCATCAACAATTAGTCAATGGCGATCCATAGTCAATTTGTGGAGAGAGTGTGTACTATGAATAGCGAAAAGTTATTATTGGCAAAGATTTTTGCTATGTCGAATTTATTCCTATGGTTTGTTTAGTATTTGATATTCCAAAAAAAAAGTTTTTCATTCTATTGGGCTTTGTTTTTGTTAATCACAAATTTTTTATAATAATTTTCATTGTACAGAACACCAAAAAAAGTAAAAAGAAAAAAACCAAAGGAGGGTAGCAATCCTTTAATTCAGAACTTGCAGATAGAATTTAGGTATATTTTTTTTAATAAGTATATATAAATAATAAATCCCATTGTCCTAGCAAAAGTTGAAAAAAAAAAAAAAAAAAAAAGAGAGAAAGAAAAGAAAGATTTTTTTTTCCCCTGAGCATGAAGAGTAACATCACATGGGCTCACTGTGCAGGGACAAAAATCACTGTTCACGAACTGTTTATTACCGTTCACAGTACTGTTCATGCACTAAAAAATATTAAAAATTGATCCCACGATATTATTCACATATTTAAATCGTGAATTGTAGCACAGTTTACACATTAAAAAATATTAAAAATTGGTCCCATGATACTATTCACATATTTAAAAATTATTTTATTATAATATTTTCAGTTTTTATTTTTCAATTTTTAGTTATTAATTTTAGCAATAATAAGTTTAATCCAAATGTAACCTCTATATATTTGAGAAGGGGGGAGAGAAAACCATTCCCTTTACATATATTGTACGCTCACAGGCCACAGCCCAAACATAAAAATAGGCCGAAACACAATCACTCCCTGAGCCCAATTTCGCGATCCATAATAATCCAAAAACACCACAATGCTTCGCAGCTGTTGGTCCATACTAGCGCACCTTCCGTTGGATCACAAATCACCAATACCTCGAGATCTGTTCTCTCTCATCAATAAGCTGTTATGAACTGAGTGAAGCAGTTGCACCGAGAAAGACAGAAACTCAAATTGACAAAACAGAACAGAATGCAATTCTCACTTCAGACTTTACAGTTTGCGATGTAAAAGTAAGCTCTTATTATTTTCTTTTCCTTTTCATTTCACTCTGTTAAAACTTTGTTTTCTTAGCACCCAAACAGAACTTAGTTAAGGGGGAAACTAAACTAGTGTGAATGTTTGGCTAATCTAATGTCATAGTAGTAAGTTTTTTTTTTTCTTCTTTTGTACGTTTTGTCTCTTTGTTTGTTAATTAATCTAAACTAAGTCCTTAGATGACTAAGAATAGTAGAATAAATTAACATGATAGGTAATTATTTCGAAGTTCACCATTGTAGATCACTAAGAATAGTGAAAAGAAAATTGTTGAAAGTTTTGCATAGAAACTAAGTGAATTCCAATTTTTTTTTCCCTGTTTGAGGTAAATTCCCCATTCAATTGCTAATTTGTTTTGTTGATTTTGTTTGATCTTGATGTTTTGGAGCTTTTATTTTAGTTTAAAATTTATTTTCCAGGTCTATCAGAGGGTTTTTACTTATTTATTTATTTAAATATATTAATTATGTAATGCTTGTTGGAGTTGAATCAGATTTGATACTTGTGATAAAATGAATATGCAGATATGAACTAAATGTTTAGTGTCTACCTTGGTTGGAGGCAAAATCCGTACTCTCTGAGAGTGGAGATATTAGTTGAATATTGCATTATGTAGGAATGTAATGGCGGGCGTTGCGGGTATACATGACTTTCTAGATGGTGATGGTGGTTTTGATGATGAAATTGTAGAAAACTCTGGTGAATGTGATGAAGCCACAGAAGACGGGCTGTTGCAGCATTGTAATTTAAATAATGTTGTGAATGATCACCTAGGTATGATAGAACGGTCAGAAGAGGGTTTAAGTGCGGAAATTTTGGAACCATGTATTGGGATGACTTTTTCTTCGTTAGATGGTGCAAGGGATTTCTATTATGATTATGCTAAGCGTATGGGTTTCACCATAAGAACAAATCGGATTAGACACTCACTAAAGAACATGGCTATAATAGGGAGGGACTTTGTTTGTTCGAGAGAAGGTTTCCGTGCTGCAAAACATACACTTAGAAACGACAGGGTTCTTCCTCCGAGACCAATTACGAGAGAAGGGTGCAAAGCAATGATCAGGTTGGCAGCAAGGGATGGCGGTATATGGGTCGTTACCAAATTTGTCCGAGAGCACAACCACAAGCTAATGACTCATTGTAACTTTCCTGGTGAACTGCCAATTGTCAATATACTTAGTGAGGTATGTCTGATGACTCATAAACTAAAATATATGGTATGGATAGATTAATTTTATTTCAAATTACTTTATAAGCTTCTAGTGGTCTTATTTTGAATTGCTATAATTTAGATGTTATCATTGCTCAAAAATTTATTTGGAAATCCTCTGGGAGAATTACACCCTCTAGTGATTGTCCAATATTATTGGTATATAGGGCTTTTTGTCAATTGGACTCTATAGATAGGAAGCACAGACACGTACATATATATGACATGGCAATACGGCTATTTCGGAAAAATTAGGACACAACATGGCGGGGATATGCATATTAAGTAATTATTAAATATATTTTCATATATTATTAAGAATTTATTTTTCATATAATATTAAAAATCTGTCAATAAAAGAGCAATAATGGATAATAATTAATTGAAATCATAAGTCCATTGGAATCTAGTAAACTTAGGAGTTAGGACACAACACAAACCGAAGAGAAACAAGCATAAGTCTATCCATCTCAAATTATTTGAAATCATAAGTCCATTGGAATCTGATAAATTTGGGTGTTAGGACATAGCACACACACCAAAGAGAAATAAGCAAGGAGAGAGAGAGAGAGAGAGAGAGAGAGAGAGAGCTTACTGTTGGCTGTCGCAGCTGTTGCCTTTGATTTTGTCACAAAGAGAGTGAGAGTGAGAAGATGGAGCAAGAGAAGGAGAGAGATCGAGTTTCAGCTGTGGGTTTGAGTGAGAAATGAAATTATGGTTAGGTTTTCAAGTTTTGATCTCTAAACAGTGCATTTCAGGCTTTCAGCTCTTTTTATTTTATTTTTATTTTTTTTAGTTTTAAATTTTTGGTATGGGTTGTGTCCTGACTGTGTCTTGTCATTTTTTCAACAAAAAGAAAAAAGGCTGGGACATGCAGGCAGCCATGAGTGTCCAATATGTACAGGATGGCCAAAGAGGAGTAAGCAAGACATAGAGGATTTTCATATGCTTCTTATATAGGATGGCCAATTTTTAGGTTGAGTTCGTCTCGTTAACCGTAACCCACATCATAACTATGTGAAAGCACATAAACCAAGATTTTGATGGGAAAATGAAGATTGCTCACTGTATTCCTTAGGGTGGTTCAGTGTTTGTTCGTGCAAGTGTTGTTAATCAGCTGAAAACATGTAAACCAAAATTTAAGTTCAAAGTTTTTATATATATATATATATATATATATATATTCTATAAATGAAGATTTTGAATTTCTTGATTGGTCAAACTTGCCTTGAATAAGATTGATGTTGAGTTTCCTATAACTGAAATTTAAATGAAGCTATTTGGAGGTTATAATACAATGTGATTAATATCATGAGTAGCCAGGAATCTGGAAAAGTTTCAAGCACATCCATCTGCAAGCAATGGTCATCACAAATAGTGCTGTTTCATCAATTAAAGCTTCAATCCTTTGTTTCTATTTCCATTCACCCCACCATCGAGTCCATCTCTGGATGATATCCTCCCTAGTGGGACTTCTATATTGAACCTGTTGCTTCATTGCTTCATTCACCCAGTCTTGACAGGTTCTAGTTATATGATTGGTTTGCTCTTACCCATGGTGCTTTAATGATTGTAGCTTTCTTTGCACTTTTGGACTTTCGGGGATTTTATATGGAATTATACTGCCATATTACTTATTGTCACACTGACTAAGAAATTCATCTTTGTCAACAAGGTACCTTTACATTTTGTAGACTTATGGGAAAAAAAAAACCTTACCAAAAGAAAATTACTGAAAAGAGAGATGGTGGAGAATATTCACCACAGTGACTGTGATAGGTGTTGGTCCAAATTCACTTCATTTTTATTATCATCAGTTTTCTTTTAATTTTTTTAATGCTATTCTTATATTATATTAAGGCATAGCAGCTGCCAACCCATTGTCAAGTGTCAACATTATATTATATAGACACACAGCTGTAATAAATCTTATCTCTATATAGTGAACAAATATAAAATAATGGATGCATATCACACTGGTTTCAGTCTTTACCATGGTAAATGTTCCGGGATTGAGATCTGTTAGTGAAGCAAGGGGTAAATGAATACAATTTTGGTTATATGTTAAGTAGGAGTTAGGACAAAGGTGTAAGATAAAGTGGAATAAAGTCAAATCTGATTGGGAAGTTCTGGGCATCTGGGGTTTTGAAAAATTAGGGATAGGGTTTGTTGTAAAAAGGACTGAAAAATCATAGAGAATACTGGGTTTCTAATGGGGGAAAGGAACAGTGGGATTTGGAGATTAAACAAAGACGAAATCTAAGGTTTGGGTTGCTGTTACTGTAACCCGAGAACAGTAATCCAATACTTGGCTGTTTGTATTTGGGATTTGGGACTATTTGATGGATGTCTGGTTTATGTTAAGTACTGGATATTAGGGTTTTAAAGGTGACAAATCAAGGTTTCAGGTTGGTATTATGGCTTTTAAGTGGAGGTTGTGGTGTGCCTTTATGTTAGAACTCCTTTCCTTCTCTCTTTTGTTTGTGTGTGTTTCTCAAAAAAAAAAAAAAAAAAAAAAAGTTTCAAGTAGGTGGAAATTTAAGGATGAAGAAGAAAAAAGATAAATATCTAGGCATCACATCATAGTTTCTGAAAAATTAGAAAACTTATTCTCCATATTGAATAGAAAGCATTACATCCATCATAGTTTTTATTCCCTGTGGAACTTGGACTTCTTGAAACCCTAATAAGAATTGGACTATTTGGGCGCTACTTTGAAGCCCAAACTAAATAGCTTACCTAAATTAAAACCCAAAGTAATACCCAATGGACCATTAGTACAACCCATGCCTACTGCCTAGAAACCAGAAAATTATAACAATGCACACTGCATTGTGTTCCTGAGTAACATGGGGCACTTAATTGTTAGTTTCTTAGCATTAAAAAGTGCTCAGGTTCACGAGGAAGTGACTGGAAACATACTTAATAGACTGTGATAGAGTTAAATTAAAATATTAAGAAGGATTCAGTAGGTATTTCACAATTTTAAATGCTTCTATTCATATTCTTTATGTTACTATTTTTATCCTCGTTTGTTGCAGCTAACATTTTAAGTGTAAAATTTATTTTTAGGAAGAGAAGGATAAGAAGATCAAGGATCTATATGATGAGCTTCAGTATGAAAGAGAACGGACTGCAACATTCAGACAACAGCTATGCGTGATTCTCAAAGATCTTGAGGAGCATGCTCAATTCATGACCTTAAGAGTTGAAGACATTGTTAATAGCATGAAAGAAATTGAACTTGGTGATCTATAATTTCAAATCACTTTGTCTAAAACCATTTCTTTTTTTTGACCCAGTTGCCAATTGAGAGCTTTGAATTACTTACCATAACTTGGTGCCGCCTGAAGCTTAATCCTGAATTTTTGTATGGAGCATAAAAGAAGAAATACAGTGCTGCTGTTACACAGTTACATGGCAATAGAACACCCCAGAACACCCCCACCAAAAAAAACAAAAGGTCAGGCTTTAGTCTAGTGTCCAGTGGCACTGGACCTAAACTAAGTTCCCCCAAAAAAATGGAAGAATAAAGGGCTTGCAGCTAAATTCTCTAATGTTTGAATTGGAAAACGTTAGTTTTTAGTTTTTACCACAAAAGAAAAACCAGAGCAACCAAAAACCGTAAGTTAACAAAAACTCTACAATTGGTGGGTTATTTGAACACAATTTATCCCTGTAGCAACAAACAAGGAAGAAATAAACAATTTTTGATAGGCAGACAAACTTTTTATCATATTTTTTTAAGGAAATCCAAGCTTGTTACTGTTCCTCAAATTTGGTTACTAAATTGGAATTATTGACAAATGCCCCGAAAGTTTATCCATTGACAAATGCCCCAAAAATTGATCGCAATTCTAAGCACCCCATCAATCTCTCTACCATGAGCATGCCACTCTAACTTGGACTAGACATAATTGGACTTGAATCCATTAACCTGACAAAGAGAAATATTGGAGCTGAACTCAAGACTTTTGGACTTAATAAGGAAAAGCGGGTCAACTCATTAAAATGCTGGGTTGGGTTGGAAAAAATTGCGACCCAACATGTTTTTCAAAGAAGGGAACTGAAAAAAAAAAAAAAAAAAAAAAAAAATTTTTTGTTTTGTTTTGTTTTGTTTTTTTGTTTTTTTTTTTTTTAATTTGCATGCAATATCTTGAGCATTTCTATAATTTTGGTCGTTTTTTAATCAACTTTTAATGTTGGAGGTAAAATTCTTACCCAGTGTCGATTTTGTCTTTTGCCCAAGATTGTTGTAGTTTTGATTTTCACTAAAAGTTGGTTATATGTATTTAAAGATAATATTAAATACATTTAGTTACAAAATTTCAATTCTTTATTGACTTGCTTTGCTAAAATTTTATATTTTAAATTAAAATATTGAAGAAATTACTTGTCAACTTGAGATCTAATTATCAAGTATAAATATATCCATAGCTGGATATACTATTAACATTGAGTAGATTGAATTGCAATTCATATTAAATATTTACTTTTTATATTATCTAATATGCTATGTTTTTTTTTTTTTTTTTGGATGGAAAATACTAAAAACTTTATTAAACCAAAGAAGAAAAGGTTACATCTTGAATTAGAGCTTGATTAAGGAAACACGGTTCCTCCTTTAACCAAACTGAAAAATCATCTATACCAAAGGCATATTTAGCTAATAAATAGGCTGGTCTATTACCTTGCCTACGGATATATGAAAAAACAACCCGTCTAAACTCTTGAGAAACAGACAGAGCTAGAAATAATAGCAGCCACAGATGATGGTGGCGGAGAAAGATCCTTCAGAGCTTTGATCACCAAAAGGGAGTCACCTTCAAGAATAAACTCTTGTACACTATGGTCTTTAGCGAATTGTAAACCCACCTCCACTGCTTTCGCCTCAATCTCCACCGCTTTTAGGGGGGTTGAAATCTTCTTGCTAAGGGCTCCAATAACATTACCTTCCTCATCCCGAATCAAAGCATCCACACCTGCAGCTCTCTGATCAGCAAAAACAGCCCTATCGACGTTAAGCTTGAACATTCCTCTTGGTGGTGGCTTCCAATCCTCAGGCTGAACGTCCCTCCCCAGCTTCGGCACCGCTACGCATTCCTGGTATTCAGCCAAATATTCCAGTGCATCAGACCCTATTCTTGTAGCAGATTTCATCACTCCCCCATTCCTTCGTTCATTCCTATTCGACTAGATAGCCCACGCAACCACAACTACTTTTTCAATCAGTGCCGAGTCCCACTCTGCTTCAACCGCTCCGAACCAGAGCAAATCCTTGAACGAAGAGAAATGTATGGATGGTTGAAAACTGAACAGTTTTAAACTATCTCAAACCTCACGTGCTCGGCTACACTCCCAAAACAGATGACAAGAGCTTTCCAAACCCGAATTGCACACCTCACACATTCCATCATTCAATACTTTCCGACGCACCAAATTTTCTTTGGTAGGCAGTGTGTCTTGGCAAGCACGCCAGGCAAAATGGCGTACCTTATGAGGGATGTTAAGCTGCCATAACCCTTTCCAGAAACTCCTCAACCTGCTATCATCAGAAGCAGCCCCAGCCGAGCCTTCAAAGGTGAGCTCAACAGCCACTCTGTAGCGCTTCTAACACTGAATTTTCCGTTATTTGTAGGAGCCCAAACCTGCCTGTCCTCGGGAAGTTTTAAACTCAATGCAATACTACATATGTCATTAACTTCATGTGGGAGAAAGATGCTCTTAATCAGATTGGTCTTCCATGTGCCAAAAGTTGGATCAATAAGCTCACACACCCGAGCCTCCAAAGGAAGACCAACCGGAGGAGATACGATCTTGTATGTTGAAGGGTTGAGGGTCTATTTATCTGTCCAAATCCGAATACTTTGACCATTGCCTACCTGCCATCTCATTCTTTTTTTTACAACGTTCTGCCCCGCCATGATACTTCGCCACGCAGACGATGGATTAGCTCCTAAACCAGCTTGTAGAAAGTCACTCCTAGGGAAATACTTCGCCTTAAAAACTCTATAGAACAATGAGTCTCCTCCCATTTGTAATCTCCATCCCTATTAGCTAATAAAGCTAATAAGGCAAGATTAAATTGTTTTAGCTGTTTAAACCCCAACCCCCCTTGAGCTTTAGGAGTGCAGAGTTTATCCCAACTAATCCAAGCCATCTTCCTTTCATCTCTTTGTTGCCCCCACCAAAAATTCCTCATAAGACTAGTCATCTCATCATAGAGTTTATCCGGGATCTTGAAACAGCTCATAGTATACGTAGGAATTGCCTGTGCCACTACTTTGATCAGAATCTCCTTACCTACTTTTGAGAGTAGTTTTTCCTTCTAACCCGCCAGCTTCTTTTCCAGCTTTTCTTTAATCACCTTGAAAGAGTTCTTCCTATTCTTCCCTACGAGAGATGGTAGACCCAGATACTTTTCATGTTACTTAATAACTTGTGCCCCAAACCTGTTCTTGATTTCTTCTTGAATCTCAGTGGCAGTATTACTACTGAAATAAAGCGAAGTCTTCGCCCTATTTAATTGTTGTCCTGATGCATATTCATAGACTTTCAAAATTCTCTGAAGGGACTCACACTCTTCAATAGAAGCTTTGCAAAAAATAAGACTATCGTTAGCAAAGAATAGGTGTGAAAGACAAGGACCATTCCTGCAAACAGAGATACCTTCCATAGATCCATCATTAACAGCTTTCTTAATTAAAGTAGATAAACCCTTAGCATAAATCAGAAAAAGATAGGGAGAAAGGGGGTCACCTTGTCGAAGACCCCTAGAAGGAATAATATGGCCCTTAGGTTTACCATTAATACGGATGGAATAGGTCATAGTTGAAACACACTGCATCATCAGGCTCCTCTAGCGAGGGTGAAAACCTACTTTCTCCATAATTTTCTCCAAGCGCATCCATTCCACCCTATCATAAGCTTTGCTCATGTCTAGCTTCAAAGCCATCTCCCCTCTACTCCCTAATTTCTTTTGACTAATGTGATGCATAGTTTCAAAAGCAACTAAAAAGTTATCAGTGATAAGTCTACCATTAACAAAGGCACTTTGAGTATCACTGATTATAGCAGGAAGGATTTTCTTTAGTCTATTAGCAAGGGTCTTGGCCACCATTTTATACACCACATTACATAAATTGATCGGTCTAAATTCATTTACTTTCTGTGGTTTATTAATCTTAGGCACTAAGACAATCTAAGTATCATTAAAATGAGGAGGAATAATACCAAGATTAAGAAAATCAAGGACAAATTTGGTGACTATGTTACCCACAGTAGGCCAAAAATGCTGGTAGAATAAAGGAGGCATTCCATCAGGTCCAGGTACCTTGAGGGGATACATCTGCTTCAATGCTTTGTGTACTTTATTCGGTTGGAACTCCTTTATCAGCTACTCATTCACCTGCTGAGATACTTTTGGTTGGATTGCTTCCAAGATTTCAGTGAAATCTGTGGGGTTTGATGAGGAAAAGAGCTCCGAATAATACTTCACAAAAACCCTCTTAATTTCGTCCTCCTCTTCCGGCCAAACTTCATCAGAATCAATAATCCCTTCAATCAAGTTTTTCTGAAACCTTGAAAAAGCTTTAGCATGAAAAAAACCTGTGTTTCGATCCCCTTCTCTAAACCAATCAACCTGAGATCTTTGCTTCCACATGGTTGCCTCCTTCTCCAACTAACAATTTAGCTCCACCCTAGTCTCCCTTAAATGTGTAATGACCTCCGGATTAGTTGGTTGGACCTCCAAAAGCTTTTGAAGTCGAGCAATCTCTTTTCCCACATGCCCAAACTCAGTCCAATTCCACTCTTCTAGTTTTTGCTTTGCATGAATTCAAGCATGACAGCAAAGGATGTGAATTGGCTGCCACCAAACCTTCATTCCAAGGTTCGGTCACTACTTCTTCACACTTGGGTTCTTTCAACCACATAGATTCAAATCTGAAAGAATTTTTAGACTTGCCCTGTTTCTTGGTAACCTTAAGCTGAAGCAACAATGGATTTTGATTTGAAGTTGAAGAAGACTTATGGATCAACTTTGCTGAGGGAAACAATGAAGCCCAACCCGGACTCACTAAAGCCCTGTCCAACCTCTCCCTAATTTGAAACCCATCACTTGGTTGGAAAAGCCAAGTAAATTTTGGCCCAATAAAACCAACCTCCTACAACCCACAAGAATTTATCACGCTATTAAACCTAGCCATCTATTGCTTGGGTCTAGGAGCACTACCCCTTTTTTTAGAGTCCAACTGAATCTCATTGAAATCACCAATAACCACCCAAGGCAAAGGACACATAGTAGAGAGAGAATGGAGAAGCTACCATGACTCCACCCTCCTAGAAGTCTCTGGATTACCATAAAACCTTGTCAAACGCCATCTAGCAGAATTGTTACCCTTATCAATAATACCATCAATATGGGACACCAAAGAACCCAATACTTCCACCTTAATCCCAAACTGCCAAAATAAAGCCAACCCCCCACTTGAGCCATTACTCGGAACAATATGACTTTCCTGAAACCCATATCTTCCTCTGACCATCTTCAACCAATCAATATCAGACTTTGTTTCCATTAAGAAAATAAAATTAGGCTTCTCTATCCTAATGACCTTTTGCAAGGCACTAACTGTCTGAGGGTTCCCAAGTCTTCGACAGTTCCAACTTTATAGACTCATTGGGCTCGGCGGGATTGCTTAGCAACCTCCACCGCTCCTAAGTGTGTAGCAAAAAGAGAGCCCAAAGCTTTAGCTTCCTCCTCCAATTTCAACCTCTTTTCTTTCCCAATCATCTCATTCTCCATCTTATTCCCCATGACATTTTTCCTTCTAGAACCCACTTCGTTCTCACTCATAATCTCATAATTTGATCCTCATTACCCACGAGTCTAGTTGTCAATCTAGTCCAGCTTCCCTTCCTCACTTCTCTGTTTTGAGCCAAACCGTGACCCTCCTTCCCATCATTAACCACTGCTCCTTCACCCTTGTCTTTTGGCTTCTTCAAGCCTTTATTCTTGTTTTTTGGTTCGGACCAACCTATTTTGAAACCAATGTCTTCCACTCCCAAAACATTGCCATTGTAGTCTTTCAATCCTTCCTCCACTAAGGCCTGTACCGGTGTGTCACCATGTGCCTCTCCCTCCACCAAAAGCGCCTTACCCGACCCTTGAATCTCCTTTAATATTTCAGTAACTACTTGGTCTGCTACAGCCCCCTCATTCCGAATTCCTTTATCAATTTCCTCAATCATTGCCTTAAAGTCTGACCCATCTGCAAGGGTTTTAGTAACACCCAACTCTGATTCACCTCTACTCGGACCTAACCCTTCTGTAATGCACTCTGTTCCACAGCTTCGCACCAACTCCACTTCACCTGTCTCCATCGTACCAGTCAACAAAGGTTGAACCTCTACATTCTCCATTTGATCCCTTAACTCCTGTTGTCACCTTTAGACAAAGTTTGAGGCCCCCTAGACTCATACCCCTTAACCGCAACATATTGACGACAGACCGGACTAAACTGAGAAGCTCTAATCCAATGGCCATATTGTTGCTGCTCCACAGGAAGGGAACCTTTGCTCTTCAACCAGATTTCACAATCTTTGTCGTCATGTGATAACATCCCACACCAAAAACATAGATTAGGCAGCCTTTCGTATTGGAAAGCCACCCACCCTTCCTCCTTTCGTCGAAAACGATCTTTCTCCCTCGGCAAAGTGGTTGGGTAATGTCCACCCTAATCCGAACCCTCATAAAGGTACCACCTTTCAACTCCGTCGGATCATTCGACTTAATTACAGGACCAACAGTTGCCCCAATAAACTTAGCCGTCTCCGGAGTCATGAACTTGAAAGGCAGATCATGAATCTGAACCCAAAATGAATAGAACCTAAACTCCAACTCCTTCACTGACTTGCTGCCATCAAACCTCGGTAAAATCACTAAATGCATATCAAAAGACCAAGGCTCACCCTGAAGAACTTTCTCGGCATCAACTTCCAGATCAAACTCAAACAATAACACATTATTCCCTGCATTAGTAACACCGAAACTCTCCCTTGTTCTCCCCAGCGGTCGAAACGTTCTCGCCACTGCTTCTATATTCAGATTCCGCTTGGTGAGAAACTTTGCAGCCAAAACGTGGTCTGTCTTAGAAAGTTTCTTCGGCAAACTCAACTTCTCCCCTTCCTTCGCTGATAACGATAACCCATCACACTTCCTTGTCAACTCCTCCATGCTCTGAACAGAGGACCCGCTGCTAAGGCTAAACGGAAACACACTAGAGCCCTACTAGCATTAAAGATGCTATAGGGAGCACCGTCTTTCTCAGGGAGAAAGGTAACGTATTTACTACAGACTAGGGTTTAAGAGAAAACCCTAGACCGAGAACCACACAATACTTTATGGAGGGGGATTAGAATCAGGAATATTTTGGTAATTAACTTGTGCTAATAAGCTATGTTTTATTATCAAAGTTTTATTTATATAGTTATCTTCGCAGGGAATTTAACTTTATTGTTATTTTATATGCAACAAGTGCACATGAGGAAGTTGATTTCAACCAATGCCATAGTAAAAAACACTAAAAGTAAATGCACAAATGCTCTGTACAAGCTAGCCTCTAATTTGTGTACAAGCTAGCCTCTTGTTAGACCCTTTTTCAACTAGCAAGCTCATCACATCACATGAAACAATCTCCTCAAACTTGTCAATTTCACATGTAAAGGCACCGTTAATTATTCAATTTCATATGTACTTTTAACGTAAGTTGGAAAAATCTTTCCTCTATAGTTATCTTCGTTCACTTGAATCTCATTTTAAGTTTCTGTAAGAAGCAGATGAATGACGCGTTTCATACTCTCATCATCACGATCACCAAAGTTCACTTTCTATTTTCTAACATTGAGAGGTTCACAAATCTCTTCTTCAAGTTCTGGTTGGTTCAGATCCCTCTGTTGCCTCTTGACTTCTTTTAGAACTGATAGGGGATATTTTGCCTAGAGAATTTTCCTAGAGAATTTTCAAAGTCGTGTACCCTTCGGGATTAAGACAACCTTTGGGATTAGAGAGTCCGACAGGTCCAAAGCCTCTCTCCATACATTCGCTCACCTTGCCCGTCGGGTAAGAATGCACACGTTGGGATTGAAAACATACCGACAAGTGAGCACACTTAACCCATACTGTTTTGTGTGTTTCCCACTCATGTTTCTGTATATGGAAAGAACTTGTGCACCACGTCCAAAGCCCCTCTTTCATATTTATGTTCTCCAAGTATGGAAAGTAAGACCCTAAAATCTCATAACATTAACTCCATATATTCCCTATATAGAAAAAACCTACGTTCATGGGATCTCGGTCAGCTCTAGACCACTATATATATACACCAAGCCTTCTCCTCTACGAGGTACGTTCTTCTGTTTTTTAGGTACTCTCATTGGTGCATGTGAACAATCAGCTTATTGAAGATTTTGTGCATCATCAAGAACTATCCTTTTCGAGTAGAAATGAGGATTTTTAAAGAAAACAAACTACAAAGTAACTATACGAGGAAAAATAAGTTTAGAAACATAACAACCGGCTTTGAAGGAAATTGAAAAGACATGGCCAAAACCATGACAAGCATGACATTATAAGAACTACTACTTCCTTGTGATGAAGAAGTACCAGAACAAAAATTATTGTTTGAAGGGTAAGAATTACCTTGAGCCTTATCAACAAACTTCTCCCAATTAGCATCCACAATTGTTCTTTTACTTCTAATATTGCTTGCCATTGGAGCTCTCGTTAAGCCTTTCCTTTTAAACTCTTCTTCCATTTGCTATGGAACTTGAATTGCATCAACCATAGTATAAAGCATACTTTCAGCCAAACACGAAAGAAATATTAGGATTCAAGCCTTGGTAATACATAGAAATAATCATATTTTCATTCCATGGAAATCCTAATCTCATAGCCAAGCTATAGAACTTATTAGTATTCTCTTTAATGGATAACTGCCTTACACCATATGTGTAAAATGCAAGTGAGCTTGTTGCTTGTAATTAGGTGGTACAAAGTAATGAGTCATAACACTTCTCATGCCCTCCTATGATCGAATGGCTACATAGTGAGTTTGTTGATACTTTTTCGACCCTTTGAGTTTAGCCTAGGTGAAAAATGTTTTTTCCGCTATTCACTTAATCAACTTCCAATTTAACACCTCTACCTGCATTAACCAATCTAGGCTTTCCATGTGTTGGTGCAACACAATAATAATGTGAATCACACAAAGAGAAACTAACCATGTGTTGGTGCAACACAATAATAATGGAAATAACACAAAGAGAAATTGAATAATACTTCTAAATATAAAAAAATTACACAACATTATTTGAACTGAAGCGCGATACTCGCTCTATTTATTTCCAATTTTGACACTTCCTCCCTTCACCTTCCCCTTGCGCACATATGTAGCCTAGTATCTGCTTTAATACGTACATATCAGCCCATTAATCATCACACCTAAAAAAATAAAAAAGTTTCTTTCTTTTTCGACATGGGATTAAACATTTCACTAACTTCTTATCTTTCATATTAATTTCCATATCTTTATATTTATGTTGTAATATCAATTCATTTTAATTAAATAATATTAAAATGCTCCAAAACCATAATATCAGACCTATGATGGATGATAAGGTTGATTCTCCATAAAATTAGCACCTTGATGTATGAACACAATATTGGATTGTACTTGTTGTGGGGGCATTTGGCTAGTGCTTGGTCTAGGAAGAAAAAGGTATTGAACATGAGGGAAGTATAGGGGCTACAACTAAACTTGATTTAAAGGATTTGGGGTCTTGATCAATCATAGCAGGAAATTTGCCAAGGACAACGGTTGGCAACCTATCCAAGGTTCCTTTCATGGTGGATAATTCCTTGAGCTTTGCTTTTATTGAATTCACCTTCTCACATAATTGGTTTAATGACCTGTTTGTTCCTTTGTAATCTTGAGAAAAAGCCTTAAACTTAGACTTTAATTTCACGTTAGTCACCATTATCTTGGATGAGAATTTTTGTTGAGCAGCTAATTGAAGAAGATTTTAGCCACAAAAAAGAAGAAGAGGCTTGTGGTAGGATTTTAGCTCTAATACCAAATTAATGTAGAACAAAGTGGGAAAGTTATCTACGTGTAGTTTGGTGGGTTAAGGTTTAGGAGGATTCGTGTATTTGGACATTTTGAAAGGTTAAGGTTCAAGAGAAATGATTTGATTTAGGATTGAAAAGTGAAGAAAGAAAAATAAATAGGTTAAAAAATATATACGTGAATAGTGAAAAATAACATGAATAACGCCTATGAATAGTACCAAAGAAAAGAAAGAAGAAAGAAAGAAGAGAGAGACAGGAGAAAAGAACCCTAAGCTCAATGTGCTTCAATAGTTGAAACACTCCATAATTTTAATAAGACGTAAATGCATTTTTGGTTCCTATATTTTGAACATTTTTCTATTTTGATCCTTACATTTTCATTTTACCACTTTTAGTCTCTAAATGAAAAATGCATTCCATTTTGGTCCTTGCCATTACTCACTTAACGGAAATATCCTATGTGGTAAATGTAGTATAGTGTTGAGACACTAAATGCTAATGTGGCCGTTAAAATAATAATAATAAATTTTATTTGTTATTTAATAAATGCTATGTCAGATCCATATTAGCTTAGAATTTTAAAAATTAATTTATCAATTTTAACCCCCCCAAAAAAAAGAATTAAAAATTAAATAACACATGAATTTAGATCTGACATCCTCTTCATCAAGAACACAGAAGAGCACAAACCCAAAAAAAAAACATACAAACCCAGAAAATCAAACACAAGAACACAAGAAAATCAAACCCAGAAAAATCATAAATGAATATTGTACAAAACAAAATCAATCCACATATGTACATAAACCAAATTATCCAAAACAAAATCAATCTACTTATACCAACACAAACCCAGCTTAACCATACCAACACAAAGCAAAATTAAAATTAAAAAAATACTTAAATTTAGATTTGGTAACAAGAACACTAAAGAACACAGACTTAGATTTTCTAGGATTTTCTTACCCTTTCTTGTCAACCAAACACAAACACAAATTAATCTCCAACAAGAACACCAAAACATCTCAAACCTACCAATCAACAATCAACAAACCCATCCCATGACTCACTCCAACAACAAACCCACCTTTCAACCCAGAGGCGGAGCCAGGGGGGGTCGAGGAGGGGCACTTCCCCCCCCCCCTGGCCCCACCTAAAAATCTATTAATATTTCTTCTATTATATATTATATAATACAATAAATACATTTAAAAATTATATAAATAAATGGTTAATAAATAGAATGGTTTTTTAAACCAAAACCAAAACCCTCCTATATAACATTTTTATAATTACAATTTCAAAATGATTTTTTATGTAAATAAACCCTTAATAGATAAATAATATAATGAATATGTTATTTTATTTTGAATTTTCTTGCATTCAAATATTGCTTAATATACACATGAATGAATTGTTATTTTGCAAATTGATCTAAAATACTATATATATATATATATATATATATATATGTATGTATGTATGTTCGCCTATACGTGCATAAATGTGATATCAAATGTAATTTTTGCCCTCTTTCAAGTCAAATCCTAGTTCTGCCACTGCTTCGACCCACCACTGGATCCAATTGACAATTGCTTCACAACCATCGACCACCACTATTGATTTTTGTTTCATAACTACCACCACTCCAATCTTAGCCTCTCTCTAAACCTAGATCAAAGCTATGGAAGGTTGTGGAGAGGGGAGGAAACAAGAAGGGGCGAGTAGAAAGAGGAATCGGAGAGGGAGAGAAAAGGTCAGAGAGAGAGAGAGAGAGAGAGAGAGAGAGAGAGAGAGCAAAGCACTGATCTGAGAAAGGAGTTTGAGGCATTTGGGATTGGGTTTGGGTTTGAGCAAAATCAAGAGATAAAGAGAGTGGGTCAGTCAAAGGAAGCACTACAACTAATTGTGGCGGTATAGGTGGTGATGAGCAAGGGGGTAGAGCTCGAAACTTTTAGGCATGAACATGTTTTGGAAGAGAGAGGAAGCTTTGAGTTTTTGAAGAGAAAGAGAGGAAGCTTTGAGAACATTTTAGAAAGGTTGGGGAACCAGTTTTTGATAAGGAAGTTTTAGGGTTGAAGTTTTTCTTTTGAGTGTATGAATTTTTTTTGGGTTTGTAATGAATGAAAATTTGTCGCGTTTGGTTGCCAAGAAAATGCTTAATAAAATGTAATTTTGTTTAACCCATATTGATCTAAGAATATGATTCATGTTTTGGGGAAGAACACAAAGAACATAAAGATGTTCTTTAGAAAAAATAATGAAAGGAATAAAATATTTAAATTTAATTATCTTATTTTATTTTAAAAGAATTTAGAAAAAACATGAAAATGTCTTTTTTAATTATTATTTTATGCTAATGTGGCATTTATTAAATAACAAATAAAATTTATTATTATTATTTTAATGGCCATGTCAACATTTAGTGTGTTAGCACTATACTTCGTTTGTCACGTAGGATATTTTTTTTAAGTGAGTAACGGCTGAGACCAAAATGTAACATGTGCGCACCAAGGATGAAGCCTATGGGCTGGACCTCACTTGGGCTCACAACTTATTTATGAAGTGGGCTTAGGATTTCCTACTTTGGGTTATTCATAGAGACCTAGCTTAAGTGTCTTTCCCTCTAAACTGTTTTACTCTCTCTCTATCCTACAACTACACTAGCTTAATGTTTTCCCTTTTTTTCTATAGTCTCATTTATCTTGTACTCCTTTCAACAACCTTCTTCTTCTCTAGCTTTTCTTATTTATATCCTTGTAATTAGTGGGGAGTTATGATTACTATCGTGGATAGTGGCATAGGAGGTCCAATGTTATTACTACTAAGTGGGTGTTTAGTTGGGAGTGGGGTGTGGTGAAAGTCCCATTGGAACTAGTTCCTTACTTCAGGAGATATTCTCAGCAGCGTTAATTCCTAAGGCAATATCGGGCATCTATGAGTCCACCTTCCTAGGAGATTTGTCCTTCCTGATCGGGCTAGAGTTGATCGGTAAGGAATTACACTTGCAGTTCGTGTCATGATGGTATCGGTGTGGTCCTTGAGTTTTAGAAGGTACCAAGGTTAATTAGGGCTAAGGCCATGAGCCTAACAGAGCACACAAGTGCACTCAAGATCCTGAGGTCCAAGGCTCAATGCCCAACAAGATTAAAGCCTCATATACGTGGTGCCAATATATTGGATCATACAAACGTAGGAGCCCTGGGGGGGAATTGTCCCCCGTACATAACACATTTTTCATTTAGGGACTAAAAAGCAGTAAAATGAAAATGTAGGAAGCAAAATAGAAAAAAGGTCCAAAATGCATGGACCAAAAGTGCATTTATGCCTTTTAATAATCAACTCTTGCTTGTTTGAATACTATAAAACACTTATATTAATAAAACTCTTGACTTCTCCTAGTAGAATTAGGACTAAACCAACCTTAATCATCAATCAATCAATCAATATATATATATAATAACTAATAGTCGAAACGTTTGACTTTTTGTTGACCATGTCTCATTGTGCCATGTGACTACATAAACTTATGACGCGTTTACTTTTAAAAACACTGAATAATTGTGCCTTTTCGTCTTACCTATTGATTAAGTTTTGGTATTGTGCACACTAAGGATGAAGCCTATGGGCCAGACCTCACTTGGGCTCACAACTTATTTATGAAGTGGGCTTAGGATTTCCTACTTTGGGTTATTCACAGAGATCCCAACTTAAGTGTCTCTCCCTTTGAACTGTTTTACTCTCTCTTTATCCTACAACTACACTAGCTTAACGTTTTCTCTTTTTTCTACAGTTCCATTTCTCTTATACTCCTTTCAACAACCTTCTTCTTCTCCAGCTTTTCTTATTTATAGCCTTGTAATTAGTGGGGAGTTATGACTATTATCGTGGCTAGTGGCATAGGAGATCCAATATTATTACTGCTAACTGGGTGTTTAGTTAGGAGTGGGGTGTGGTGAAAGTGGCATTGGAACTGGTTCCTTACTTCAGGAGATATTCTCGGTAGCGTTAATTCTCAAGGCAATACCGGGCATCTATGAGTCCACCTTCCCAGGAGATTTGTCCTTCTCGGCTGGGTTAGAGTTGACCGACAGGGACTTACACTTGTAGCTCATGTCATGATGGTATCAATGCGGTCCTTGAGTTTTAGAAGGGTATCAAGGTTAATTAGGGCTAAGGCTGTGAACCCAATAGAGCACACAAGTGCACTCAAGATCCTGAGGTCTAAGGCTTAATGCCCAACAAGATTAAAGCCTTATATACGTGGTGCCAATACATTGGATCATACGAATGTAAAAGCCCTGGGGGGGAACCGTCCCCCGTACATTAGCCCCCCCTTGATTCATGCCTAGTAACTGAGAATGAATCAAGGATACCAAATGCCAGACACTCCCTGGGAGTGTCAGTGATCAGTCATTAAGTGGAGAGGCTTATCATTAATACGCCCTAGAAAGAGACGCTATGCCAGACTGTCAGGATGGAACCGTCATCATGATTTGACAGTTTGCATCCCAATGCCACGCGTGTGGGGGTTACGAAAGGGTTTCCCGCCTTTCACCCATTAACTCCACCCCATTAAATGCATTGGCTCTATAAATATCTCCCCTTTCTTTCTCAAATCACTTTTTTCTTTCCTTCGCTCTGAAATTTTTCTCTCTGCTGTGCATTCTTCTGTGCTCTCATCCTTCAGCCGAGAATTCCCATCTTTTCCTAGAACCCAAAGTAAGTTCTCTACCTCTTTCTTTTGTTTTAGTTTCTTCCTTCAAGTTTCTAGAGTTTAGGATGGGTTATGCTCACCTTTTAAACACTAAGGCGTTCCTAGCCACCTTTAGGCAACCATTCAACATCCTTGAGGATGTGGATATGGCGTACTGCCATGAGAGCGAATTGCTCTCCATAGAGGGTTTGGTACTAATTTTTTTCTTTGATGGCAATCTTGGTGGGGTTAGGTTTCCCGTGGATCCCCTCTTACTTAGCACCCTTAGTTTTTATGGTTTGTGTCCGAACCAACTTCCTCATAATTTTTACCGGGTAGTTAGTTGTGTCAGTAGGTTGAATCAGATATATGATTTGCAATTGAACCATCACGATATAAACTACATGTACAATCTGTGCGGGAATAAGAAAACCAATTATTACTTGAAAGTCAGAGATATACAGGTACGACTAATTTCATGCCTACCTGACTCTAATAGGAATTTCGTCAGGGAGTTCGTTCGGGTGCGTGGTAACTGGTTTGCTGATGAAAACCCTTACCCTCTTTCACGATGCAAAGTTGGTTTGTATCGATGACTGACTTGTTTTCCTTTTCTTTTTCCCTTATGATTATTTTGCTTATTTGAATGCTGACTCATTGTATTCTTCAATTGCAGAAGGTAGATTATTTACCCTGGATCTTAGAGTAGTGCACGTGAGGGACCTGAATTTTGTGCTCAGGTCCAAAATATTTGTTCATACGGGCAGGCAGCTCCGAGCATCGCACCTTATACTTGGTTGCACTCCTGTGTACAAGACTTGGTAGCCCTTCAGCCAGGCTCTTTCAGTAGACAGTCCGCTATTGTCTTACATTGACGTTAGGCACGCCAACTTCCTCCCTCCCTTATTGACTACTGCCAAAGCCCGTGATCTCGACCCCCACTACATAACAGTCGAAGACCTCGCCCCTATCAGGGATGAGTCAGCTGAACGAGTTTCCCAGGCTCTTAGGGAATGGGGATATGTTCCCGTAGAAGAGAACGAAGGCCAATCCTAAGTAGCCTCAGCCCAAGTAGTTGAGCCAGGAGAAGAAGAAGCCGATCAAGACGAAGCCATGGTGACCAGAAGAAAGATTACCATTGACCGGTTCATACCCAACACACAACCCATGGCCCAGCCTCAAGGCGGGGACTATGCTCCCCCTCTCCTTGCTGCCAGTCATCCTAAAAATAAACAGAAGGTTGGTGACCATCCCTCCAAGGTCCCCGATGACATTCCCGCAAAGACCCTTCCCCGGGGAGGGATTACTATTCGAGAACCGATGGGTAGTTTTGAGCCTTCTACCAAGGTTAGTAAGGACGTAGCATCCTTATCCCGGCCTGAGAATATCTAGCAGCCAGACTTCAAGTTTAGTGACGGGCCTCTGCCATCCATCGAGAGCATAAGGACATGGGAGAAAGGTCACGAGGGAAGGGTGACCTAGAGTTTAGTGCACGAACTCCTTCTGCCCGAGGATGTTCGATTCTTCATGGAAGGCGACGAGGACTCCCTAGTGCGGTGATTACAATGGCATATTGTGGTAGTAATTTTCCTCTCCTCCATTTTTTTTTTTATGCGTGAGTGATCTCCCAGTCTTTATACTCATTGTTTTCGTGATATCAATCCGCGCAGATAACATATGTACTCAATGATAGACTGAAGGAGCTCGCCGAGGATGCTGATCGGGAAAAGGCGCTGAAGGACATTGCCAATGCCATGGACAAGGAGAAGGGTAAGGCTGCTGAGAAGAAAGCTCAAGCCGCGGAGAAGGCCCAACAATTAGCGAAGGGGAAGTTGGCCAAGGCAGAGGACTGACTGGGGGGTATTGAGCTCAAACTGGTAGAGGCTGCCAGCCTGAACTTGGCCCAGGCCAACCAAATAGCTAATTTGAATGCAGCCCTTGAAGCTTGCGAAAGCAAATGGTATGATGAAGGCTTTGCGGATGTCGAGAAATCTGCGGAGCCTGTTGTCCATTAAGCGTGGTTTCATGGGTTTGGGGAGGGATGGCTAGCGGCCTTCCAGGTGATGGGAGTTCCTGAGGACTCCCCTTTGAGGAATCTAGCTCAAATTATTTATTTGGCTCCTCCACCCCTCGCCCAAAGTCAGGTTGATGCTGCAGATGAGGAGGAGACTACTAGCATGAGGGAGTTGGTTCAAGCGATCGACGCCCACAGGGATACTGCCGATGCTAAGGTCACCAACAACCTGGATGTTGTCGATTATACGCAAGGCTAGCAGCCAACGATTAAGGGTGTCCCCAGCCAACAAGCCGATGATGCCTAACTCTTGCCCACCGATCCGGCCTTTTAGTACCCATGTTTTTAACTAGCTTTTTACCCGTGTTTACCTTTACTTTTGACATGCCCAAGGTCACCGGGTTGTGGTGACCGAACACTGTTTTAATTATTGTTTTACTAAGTTTCATTTGCCTAACCACTGGGTTGTGGTGACAAAAAATTGATTTAACCTTCATCTGCTTTAATTATAATTTTGCTCTAATTATAACCCTTTGTTATTAGTTTATCCTTTCTATCACGTTCTTTGATTATTTTTCTATTTTATATATGCATTCCCAATGACTGGGCGATTCAATCTCGGCTTGCTATTGGTTGGCTGTTGGAACCACATTATTTGCATATAAAAGGCCAGGCAGTAACCGGGCAAAATTTGAAATCTTGTTGTTACTTGTCCGGTGATTGGACTCGCATCGAGACAGTTCCCTTAGAAAATTCGAGAATAGCTGAGTGTAAGGTTTCCACCTGCCCAGTGTTAAGAAATGACTCGAGGACAAGTTTCTGTCCTTAGGAAAATCTAGAGTAAGGTTTCCACCTGCCCGGTGTTAAGAAATGACCTAAGGACAGGTTTCTGTCCTTAGGAAAATCTAGAGTAGGGTTTCCACCTACTCGGTGTTAAGGAATGACCCGAGGTCAAGTTTCTGTCCTCAAGAAATTCTAGAGTAAGGTTTCCACCTACCCGGTGTTAAGAAACAACCTGAGGACAGGTTTCTGTCCTTAGGAAAATTTAGAGTAAGGTTTCCACCTGCTCGATGTTAAAGAACGACCCGAGGTTAGGTTTCTATCCTTAGGAAAGTCTAGAGTAAGGTTTCCATCTGCCCAGTGTTAAAAAACCCGAGGACAAGTTTTTTTCCTTAGGAAAATCTAGAGTAGGGTTTCCACCTGCCCGGTGTTAAGGAATGATCCGAGGTCAGGTTTTTGTCCTTTATTAAAATTTGATAGTTCTTCACTTGTTTGTCGATCATAATGAATTAATAATGATAGGATTATAGGTAAGAATATATCAGCACAAATAGGTTTCACAATTGTATTAAGTTAAAAATATGCACATAGTATATTACATTCAACCCATGCCCTCTGGTATTGGTTGTCAGTGGTAGAATTTCTTCAGATTGTGGGCGTTCCATGGCTGGGGAAGTTGTCTTTCATCCAAATCCTTTAAGTAGTATGCTTCTGCTCCTGCAACGGAAGTTACCCTATAAGGCCCTTCCCAAGACGGGGCTAATTTCCTAACATTCGTATCCCGCATATTCCCTACAACCTTTTGTAACACTAGGTCTCCAGTACTAAATTCCCTGGTTTTTACATCCTTGTTATAGCGTCAGACAAGTTTTTGTTGGTACTCAGCTAGTCGTATAGTCATCGCTTCTTGGTACTTTTCCAACGAATCCAAATGTTTCACTAACAGCCTGTCATTTTGGGCAAGGGTGAACTCCGCAACCTGCGCACTACATAGATTTACCTCGGCCGGTATTACAGCTTCTCCACCATACGTGAGAGAGAATGGAGTCTCCCCTGTAGACCTTTTAAGGGTCGTCCGATACGCCCATAAAATGTTGGGCAGCTCCTCGGCCCACCTACCTTTTGCGCCATCTAATCTTTTCTTCAACCCATTCATAATTGTCTTGTTAATGGCTTCAGCTTGTTCATTGCTTTGAGGATACGTTGGGATAGAGTACCTATTCTTGATGTCGAGCTCACTACAAAACTCACGGAAGGCCCTGCTGTCAAACTGCTACCCATTATCGGATATAAGAGAGTCCGACACCCCAAATCTAGTGACTATATTCTTCCACATGAACTTCTTAACATCCACGTCTCGAATGTTGGCTAACGCTTTTACCTCCGCCCACTTGGTGAAGTAATCAACAGCCATTAAAACGAACCTTCGATTGCCCATCACTCTGAGAAATGGGCCGAGAATATCTAGCCCCCATTGTGCAAAGGGTCAAGGGCTGCTAATCGGATTCAGATGTCCCGCTAGCTGGTGGATCAAGGGGGCATGCTTTTGGCACCGCTCACACTTATGCACATATTCGATAGCATCCTTTTGCATCTGTGGCAACCAAAATCCTTGAGTCATTGCCCGGCGAGCTAATGAGCGTCCCGCCACATGACTGTTGCACACCCCTTCATGTAGCTCGGCCAAGAGTTTGTTTACTTTCCTGAGGTGTAAGCACAAAAGGTATGGCGCTCCGATAAAGCTTCCTATCCGCCGAAAACCAATACCAAAAGGCTATTCGACGAACCCTGTTAGCCTCTTTTTCGTCATCCGAGACCCGATCCTCGGCTAGGAAGTCAATGATTAGGTCCATCCAACATGACTCGGTTGTTGAAATTACTGCAACACTAACCCTGGTGACACCAACATCAGTCGTGGTATTAATGCTTGGTTCCATTAGGAGCTCCACTTTGATTAACCAAGGAACGTCCTTAGTCATTGCTGAAGCTAGTGTAGCCAGAGAATCAACGTGTTTGTTTTGCCCCGGGCCACTTGGGTCACATTTTCCATACAAAACTTACCCATAACTTGCTTTACCACTCGTAAGTACTCTTTCATTTGAGAATCCCAAGCTTCAAAACTGCCCTGTACCTGGCTAACCACCAGCCGTGAATCTGAATAAATCTCTACATCCTGGGCGCCCATGCCTAAAACGGTCCTCAATCCAGCAAGCAAGGCCTCGTACTCTGCCTCATTATTAGAGGCTCTAAACCCCAATATAAAAGAATGCTCCAACCGTATTCCTTCCAGAGTAATTATGACAATCTCGACACCAGCCCCCTTGGCGCTTGATGCATCGTCCACAAACACCCTCCATGGATGGCTCTCCACATGAAAAACCATTTCCCCTTTGTTCTTAGGAGAAAATTCCACCACAAAATCATCCAACACTTGCCCCTTCACCGAACTCCTTGGCTTATACCTTATGTCAAAGGCTCCGAGTCGGGTCCCTCATTTAGCTATTCGTCCTGTGAAGTAAGATCTTTTCAATAATAACTGCATGAGGTGTTTGGTTAATACGTATACGGTGTGAGCTTGAAAGTAATGGGGTAGCTTTCTTATGGCATGAACTAGTGCCAACACCAACTTTTCCAAAGGTAGATACCTCGTCTCGGCATCGATCTAGGTTTTGTTGATATAATACATGGACTGCTGCACTCCTCGGTCCCTCAGAAGCACAACACTTACAGCGTGATCGGACACTGAAAGGTACATGAATAAGTCCTCCCCGGGCTCCGGGGATGTTCACATAGGTGCCTACATTAAATACTCCTTTAAATTTTGGAAAGCTTTTTCACATTCTTCGTCCCATTGAAATCCCCTCTACTTCTTCAAGAGTTGGTAGAATGGGCGGTAGCGAACAACAAATTTAGAAATGAACTGGTTAAGGGTGGCCAGCATTCCGGTCAATACCTGCACCTCCTATGGATTGCTCGATGGCTTGAGATGCTTCACGGCTTTGATCTTATCAGGATTGACTTCAATTCTGATAGGCTACAAACTGAATGACCCCTTGTGATAGAAATTAATTAATTAATTAATTAGCCAAGTTATTAATTAATCAATTTATCATGCAAATGCGTGATAGCACAAAAAAATCACCAATAAACTAATTATGTAGTGGAAAATAAATAACACGATGATTTGTTTATGAATAGGGAAAACCTAACGGCAAAAACCCTACCGGGTGATTTTTAGGTCACCACTCCCGAAACTCCACTATTATCACAATAAGCGGTTACAAGTAAAGGAATCCCAAGTACCTTACCAACCTACAGTTGAACCCTTACCCCAATACCCAATTGGACTTGTTCTATAGTAACAGTTCCCCTTTCTGATGCACGACTCCCAAGTACGTGACTAACCAATTGCGCGGATCCCAATACGCGACTTCAATCACCAACTAAGAAGATTGTCGGCTGCAAAGTTCTTCAGTTCATCCACACGATGAAGATCAAGAAGATGCTTGGTCATAAAACCCTATGGTGCGAATACATAACAACTTCTTCAAGAGAAAGAGATGAACTAGGTCAAGAACTTTGTCTTCAGTCATAATTTGCTTGAACAAAATTTGCTCAATGCTTGTGCAACTTGTGTACCATTTGACGGCCCTAAAAACAATCCTTTTATATGTCTAGAATTAGGAGAAAAGAAGACCCAAAGACATATTCATGGATCCCAAGAAAATCATATTTCAATTATGAAATTCTTAAATCTCGACAGATAGGAGGTGTCGAGAAGCTATCGAGCAGCTGTCGAGATTTAATGAATTTGCACTATTTGCTTGATTTCTTGAACGGACTTGAAGGTTTCAACACTTGATCTTGAAACGTGGTTTCTTGAAGTATTTAAACATATCCTAAGTCTACCCAAATACAAGTAAAGTGTGTTTTGTCAAAGGATAAACTAATTACATAAAATCATGATATATGTTCTTAACATGAGAAACACATATGTCCTAAAAATCTCCCCCTTTGGCAATCTGTGACAAAACCACAACAAACAAATGAACAAACAAATAATCCAAAAACTAACTCTCCCTCTAAGAGTGACTACTCTCATATCCAAAACTACTTCCCCTTTTTGTTATGAGTGACAAAGGGTAGAGTGTCAAGTAGACATTTCATCGGTAGAGCTAGCATCTCCATTAGCATCATCGTTATCACTATCATCATCCTTCGACTCAGAAGCCATAAGAGAAGGTGGTGAAGGGGTAGCCTTAGGAGCAAAACCACCCATGGACGCTTGTCGTCATGCAATATGATCGATATGAACGTTCACCTGATACAACTCCGTAGAGAGTGTATCTAGATGAGCATCCATGTGCTACAACTACACCATGACTTCTCCTAAAAACACATCACCCTAAGAAGAAGGAGCAGATGTAGATGGAGTAGAACAGGATGGTGCTGAATGGGAGGAAGGTGCTGTTGAATCCGACTGCCGCGACGTCACACAGTGACCGGGATGTCATACAGGTGACCGGGACGTCACACAGTGACTCCCATCCCCTACTGTGAATGACAGATGGAAGGTCGGTGTCGGCAAAGTCCGACAAGACGACTTGGCGTTCCGAATGAATGCCTCGTCTAGAGAAGTTCTCTGAAAATTCCTTAAAGGCATCATCATCACGGAACCGAATGTTAGAAGGTGAAGGATCAGAAGACGAAGAAGCACCGGAACGAAGAGGGTTCCGGGCTAGAGTGGATTTACATTTAGGTGCCATAGACACGACTAACGTAAATAGAAAGAGAGGGAGAGAAAGAAAAAACAATAAAAAAAGTTCCAAGCAGCAACAATAATATCATATATAATGAAAAGAAGGTACGTGTGCTTGGGAAATGTATGAACATGTGACATGCAAAACAAATTGCATCATGGGCTCAGCCCAATCCAAACCTATTAGCACACAAACAAATAGCACACATCTAAATGCATGACAATACTGTTATAATGCTAATGTGATGCAATGTATGAGGTTTGAAACTCATTTAAGTGAAAACCCATCCCAAAATTTAAAAAATAACTCATCAATTTTCAAAAACCCCAAAATTTTTCAAAAAACCCCAAAACCTAAGTTTCAAAATATGAAATACATGAAGAATAAGAGATTAGAAACTTACCAAGAGAAGAAGAATCTTGAAAAAGCTTGAAAAATCACAAAGGAAGAGGTTTGGAGTGAGAGAGAGAGTGTTTGGGAGATGAATAGGTGCGGACAGATCGAGAGAGATCAAAGAAATGAGAATCGGGTTGCGAAGAATGAATATATAGACCCTTAGTAAAGCTCGATAGATGCAGGTGTCGAGAGGTATTAAGGAAGCTATCGAGGTCGGTATTGAGGAAATGGTCATCGACAGCTGAGGTATCGAGAAGGTATCGAGGAACAACTCATCAGATCCAAGAACAGAAGCTCGATCGATCCACCAAGTGTCGAGAAGCTATTGAGGAGGCAGGAGCTTTCTCGATCGATCCACTAGGTATCTAGAAGCTGTAGGGAAAGCGATAAGAAATAGCTGAAGAATCTCGACAGACAGCAAAGTGTCAAGGAGGTATTGAGGAGGTGTCGAGTCACTTTTTAAAACCAGTTTTTCGAGAGTGAAAAACACAGACATAAATGCAATCCAACATGCAACTCAACCAATGATCCAATCAACACAATAATCTCTCAAAATCATCTCTCAATAAAAATTTTAAGCACATGGATTTCAAAAACACACACACACACACACACACACACACTAAATAAGTCTAACCAATTTTATATTTCAAAAACCAAGTTAAAACAGTTTAGTGAGCATACATTAACACATGTAAAACCTTGTGATGGCCAAATCACATTGTACCTGCACATGTATCAAGAATAGCAAAGAATATTGTGTGTTGTGTGTGAAAAACATAGCAAGATTACATAAGTGTATACATGTTATGACGATTTGAGATATGAGAAAATCACTTTAACTCACACACAATCATAACTGCTTGATGGGGACTATCACTTTTAAGGTACATCCTATAACTTTCACATCTCCTAGAATACACGCTTGCAATTATTTTTAAAGTATTTTTGATCTTCTTGCTTTTGATTTTTCTTTGCATATTTTTCTTTTAAACATATCATGCATGGGCATATTAGAAAGAGAAAAGAAATACCCAATGATATTTGACATTCCAATTTTGCTATGCCTAAGCATACAAATGTCATTGACACTGCACTTTTGCTATGCCATTTTATGATTGGCGGGCAACAGTGGTGAGATGGTTATTAATGCCCTTCTCTTAGGATTTTTAATCATTCCCGTCAAAAAGAGTGATACGAGTGTTAAGTATAAGAGACAACTCAATCTTACTCGTCATAAACAAGAGCCACAAAGCTTATTTGCTTAGTTGTGCAAAGAGATGCTCATCTAAGCTACAAATGATACAAAGTATAGAAAACTTTGTTTCAATGGCCATCCAAGGTACACAAGTACCAATGTACACAAAACATACACTGTTTATATATTTTTTGGATTTTTCAAAATTTTTTTATTCTTTTTATATGTAAAACAAAATAAAGCAAAGCTGAAAAATAACCAAACAAAAACATGTGAAACAACACGAAAGCATGAAAGAAAGATGCAGATGCATGAAAGCATGATTCCAAAAGCAGATAAAAAATCAAGCAAAGAGAGTCCTACTTTAGATAGAAAGAATCAAAGTAGAGGACAAACAAAAAAGACAATTAAGTCTTAGGATCCTTTATCACCCACGCAGCACGAGTCTTTGGCCATGAAGATGAAAAGGCACATGTCCTAGTATGACTACTAAAGGACATAGAGGAATTAGAATTCTCCTGAAATTGAGTTAAAAAGCTTAAAGCTTTTAGTAACTCACCAAGAATAGGTACAGAACCTTTAGACAAAGGATAAGACCTATTGGACACTCGCTTATGAGAAAACAATTTGCAACAATTAGGACAAGTGTGACCTGAAGCACCACAATGGTTACAAACATGAGTAGTTTTAGAACTACTCGGTTTCCTAGAAGGAGGTCTAACCTTAGAGGTTGGCAAAGACCTCCACTTAGGACAATTTGGCCTAATATGACCAACAATATGACAATGATGACAAGTGGGGACAAATTCAGAATTTTTATTCAACCTAGGAGGAGTTTTAGACATAAGTTTAGAAACTTCAGCGTTAACATCAAATTGTTTACTTTTGTCTATCCTAGCAATATTAGCCTTCAACTCTTCATTATTCCTTTTAAATGGGGGAATATAAAAATCTTTTTCTTTTGAGTTAGGCTCAACAACAAGTTTGACACTAGTTAATTTTTCAACTTCAGTTTTAAATTCAACTAGTTGCTCTTCCAAACTCTTAATTTTATCCACCTGAGATGAAATTTGATTTTTAAAATTCTCATTCAAATTATTGGCTTCATCCAATTTTGCAATCAAATCATCTTTTTCAAGTTTGACTTTTTTAAAGTTAGCTTTTAATTTTGTAGAACATTCAAGAGATTTCATACAAAAATTATAAAGCTTGCAATAGGCATCTTGAATATCATCATCATCATTCAACATAAGATCATGCAAATCAAAACAATCAAGAATTTCCATGACAACAGGGGTCAATGGATCACACAACAAAGATTAAAACCTAATCAGAGTGTGCCTGCTCTGATACCACTTGATAGGCCACAAATTGAATGACCCATTGTGATAGAAATTAATTAATTAATTAGCCAAGTTATTAATTAATCAATTTATCATACAAACGTGTGGTAGCACAAAAAAATCACCAATAAACTAATTATGCAGCGGAAAATAAATAATACGGTGATTTGTTTATGAATGGGGAAAACCTAACGGCAAAAACCCCACCAGGTGATTTTCAGGTCACCACTCCCAAAACTCCACTATTATCACAACAAGCGGTTACAAGTAAAGGAATCCCAAGTACCTTACCAACCTACAGTTGAACCCTTACCCCAATACCCAATTGGACTTGTTCTGTAGTGACAGTTCCCCTTTCTGATGCACGACTCCTAAGTACGTGACTAACCAATTGCACGAATCCCAGTATGCGACTTCAATCACCAACTAAGAAGATTGTCGGAAAATTCTTCAATTCATCCACACGATGAAGATCAAGAAGATGCTTGGTCACAAAACCTTACGAGGCAAATACACAACAACTTCTTCAAGAGAAAGAGTTGAACTAGGTTAAGAACTTCATCTCCAGTCACAATTTGCTTGAACAAAGTTTGCTCAATGCTGGTGCAACTTGTGTAACGTTTGCCGGCCCTTAAAAAAATCCTTTTATATGTCTAGGGTTAGGAGAAAAGAATGCCTAAAGAGATATTCACGGATCCCAAGAAAATCATATTTGAATTCTGAAATTCTTAAACCTCGACAAATAGGAGGTGTCGAGAAGCTATCAAGCAGCTGTCGAGATTTAATGAATTTGCACTATTTGCTTGATTTCTTGAACAGACTTGAAGGCTTCAATACTTGATCTTGAAACGTGGTTTCTTGAAGTATTTAAACACATCCTAAGTCTACCCAAATACAAGTAAAGTGCGTTTTGTCAAAAGATAAGCCAATTACATAAAATCATGACATATGTTCTTAACATGAGAAACACATATGTCCTAACAAATTCCCCGGCAAGTGATTAAATACCCCAAAAACTTGCCAGCTCCTACCCCAAAAGCGCACTTCTCCGCATTAAGGTAGCTTATGTTGTCGAAGTACTTCAAACACCCCCTGAAGATCCTCAATATGCTGTATTTCTTGCTTGCTTTTTACTACCATGTCATCAATGTACACTTCAACTGTACGCCCAATTTTATCTCGAAACATCCTCGTCATCATCTGTTGATACGTTGCCCTGGCATTCTTTAATCCGAAAGGCATCACGGTGTAGTGGTAGTTGGCATTAGGAGAGATGAATGTCATCTTCTCTTGGTCCTCAACAGCTAGCCCTGAAAAGCATCCAAGAAACTCATCCTTGGGTGCTCGTAGGTAGCATCCACCAACTAATTAATTTTTGGTATAGGGAACGAGTCCTTCGGGCATGCTCGGTTTAAATCTGTGAAATCTACACAAACCCTCCATTTGCCATTCTTCTTCCTGACTACCATGGTATTCGCCAGCCACTTTGGGAAGAAGACTTCCTTTATCGCCGCGGCCTCTTTTAACCTCTTAACCTCCAATTTAACTGTCTTGACGTGCTCTTTGGCTGACCTCCTTGGCTTCTGCTTCTTGGGAGGAAATGAAGGGTCAACATTAAGCCTGTGGACTATGAATTTGGGATCCACCCTAGGCACCTCATTCGGGGTCCAGGAAAAGACATCTACATTTTGAATGACAAACAACAACGCTCCTACCCTATCCTTGTCCTTCATACTTGCTCCTATTTGGAAATACCTACCAACGTCTGGTAATATCTTAACTTTGAGTAGTTCCTCTACACAACCAGCCCCTATTTCTTCTTGGGGCTCCTATAATTGCTATAAAGTTGCCTCCTTGGTGGTTTCCTTTTGATCAGCCCGTTCATTCTTCCAATTAACTACTGCGATCAAGCACTGTCTAGCCACCTGCTGGCTTCCTCTTACCACGACAACACCTTGCTCAGTGCGAAGCTTAACCTTCATATGTAGGGTGGACGGAACGGCTCCCATTACATGAATCCATGGCCTTCCCAAAATCGCTGTATAAAGAGAAAACGAGGCTACCACAATAAACGTTACAACTACCTCCTTACCTTCCATATTCACAGGAAGGGAGATTTCCCCTGAGGAATCACCACCCTACCATCAAACCCAACGAGAGGCTTATCATACTTTGAGAGGTCCTCCTTTTTCAGTTTGAGCCCTTTGAACAGGTCGGGGTACATCACGTCGACCCCACTCCCCTGATCTATCATCAGCCTTTTTACTATGAAACCTCTTATTTGAGCCGTCACCACCAATGCATCATCGGGCGGCTGAATCGTTCCCTCCAAGTCGTTGTTGTCAAAAGCAAGTGGTTCCCGAGTAAATCTCATTTTCTTTTCGTGGGGCTGTTCATTCGAGTAATTTACTATGGGTACAACAGTTAATACCCCCTTTCTAATCATCGCCGTACTTCCTGGCACAACATGGATGACTTCAATAACTCCCAGTGGCGGTGGGAGAGGATTTCCCCTTTGCTAGGCTCCTTGCTCGGTACCCCAGTTCCCGGAATCCACCACGAACTCCTTCAAATACCCTGCTTTCACCAACTGCCCTAGATGATCTTTTAACACCCAGCACTGCTCGGTGGTATGCCCCTTATCTCTGTGATAAGTACAGTACAAGTTCTGGTTCCTATGAGTTGGGTCTCCTTCCATCTTATTTGGCCATCTGAAGTACGGTTCATTCTTAATCCGGCCTATGATCTTGTGCACCGGCTCCTTGAATGCCACGTTCACCTCCCCCATTTATACTTCTGACTCCTGCATTCTCAAATCCTTTCGGGGTCTTGATAGAAAAATGCCCTATCAAGGACTATTTATTAATGGGGCCTTGCCCTTACTCTATAGCCGATCATCCTCGAGGCGTTTATAATCCTCAATGCGCCTCATGACTTGCCTCATATCCTCGAAAGGCCTTTTAGTCAATGACTCCCGTAGTTCGAAATCCTCGACCAGCCCCATCCTAAAAGTGCTTGCTACAATCTTCTTGTTACCCCCACCAATCTCATTGTAAAGCTCCCAATATCGATTGGCATAATTGCGAAGGGTTTTGCTGACCCTCATCTTCATAGACAGTAATGCGTCCACTGACTACGGCACCCGGCTGCACATTACAAACTGGGCACCGAATTCCTGAATCAGCTTGGCAAAACTGTGAATGGAACTTTTTTGTAACCCATTAAACCATTTAAATGCCCTGGGCCCAAGGCTTGAGGGAAATACCTTACACATCAGAGCGTCATTGTGTCTGTACAGAGACATCATATGGATATAATAATTGACGTGCTCCACCAGGTCTGTTTTCCCATCGTAGGAGTTAAATAGTAGCCGCGTGAATCTGCTCGGCATTAGGGCCTATTCAATGTTGTTTGAGAACGGCGACCAAGCGGCTCTGCGTAAGGCACGACTCATAACATCCATAGTGGCATCGTGAGGCCATCGCTCCTCTGGGAGTCTGAACCCCGGTCGGCATTCTCACGTGAACGTGAACAGTCCCAGTGTCGATGCGACTCTCGAGAATGGGAACGGTCCCTACGTCGACGTGACTCTCGGGAATGGGAACAATCCTGTGCCGACATGACTCTCATGAATGCGAATGGTCCCGACATTAATGGGAATCGGACTAATTAGACCTCGCCCCATATCGATTCCCCCCACTATCATCTCTTTTTTCTCGATCATCTTGGTCCCTTTTCTGGTGTCTACCTTTCGCCTCTAACTCCAAATTTCTCACCAGTCTGTGTAATCGCTCTAGCTCCTCATCTTTCTCGTCAAATTACCCGTGCCCCGAAGCACCTGATATTGTTCGGTGAGTTTGGTACGACCCCTCTCCAAGGCCGGACTGCTTTTCCTCTTGTTTGTGATCCCTATCTTCACACCTCTTATGCCTTCATTCTTGCCAGGTGGATCCCTGAGAAGACCCCATGGAACCACTTTCAGCGTAGCTTCTCGAACGTCTTCCAGACATTTTCTTGAACGTGAGTTTCAGTTGAACCACATCATTGTAGGAGATTCCCACAGACGGTGCCAATTGTGTGCACCAAGGATGAAGCCTATGGGCCGGACCTCACTTAGGCTCACTACTTATTTATGAAGTGGGCTTAGGATTTCCTACTTTGGGTTATTCACAGAGATCCAGCTTAAGTGTCTCTCCCTCTGAACTGTTTTACTCTCTCTCTGTCCTATAACTACACTAGCTTAACATTTTCCCTTTTTTCTATAGTTTCATTTATCTTGTACTCCTTTCAACAACCTCTTCTTCTCCAGCTTTTCTTATTTATAGCCTTGTAATTAGTGGGGGTTATGATTACTATCGTGGCTAGTGGCATAGAAGGTCCAATGTTATTACTGCTAAGTAGGTGTTTAGTTGGGAGTAGGGTGTGGTGAAAGTGGCATTGGAATTGGTTCCTTACTTCAGGAGATATTCTTGGCAGTGTTAATTCTCAAGGCAATACCGGGCATCTATGAGTCCACCTTCTCAGTCGGGCTAGAGTTTACTAGCAGGGAATTACACTTGCAGCTCGTGTCATGATGGTATCAGTGTGGTCCTTGTGTTTTAGAAGGGTATCAAGGTTAATTAGGGCTAAGGCCGCGAGCCCAATAGAGCACACAAGTGCACTCAAGATCCTGAGGTCCAAGGCTCAATGCCCAACAAGATTAAAGCCTTATATACATGGTGCCAATACATTGGATCATACAAACGTAGGAGCCATGAAGGGGAACCGTCCCCCGTATAGGTATCTATTCACCGTTTCACATAAGATATATATTAAAACAAAATAACTAAAATTAAGAAGAAATCATTTGTAAGGCATAGCTGTGTAGGGAGAGAGAAAGAGAATGAGAAATCTAACAGCTCTACTATCGTTAAGCAAACGAGCACCCACATTCAAGCCGACATCCCACAACCACAACTGGTAAAGGCATTTTAAATAGACTAAAATATAGATTTTATTGTTTTAGTTTGATTAATCTAATGGTGTCTGTGATGAAGGTTGAATCGGCACCATAAGAATCATATGCTGGTATAGGTACATTTCTTTGAATAGAAAACCAACGCTTCACTTCTTTCTTCTCCCTCTCTCTAAATATGTATAATAGTCTTCTCTGGAATAACCCCAATTCCCAAATCCAATTGTATTGTTCTAATTTAATTCAATTCTCTCACTCTGCCTTTCCTTCTTCCAGCGATAGTATTCTGCTTGGAATGTTCCATCTCCTTCTCAAAGTTGTTTTTCCGGGCCTCCCTCTAACCTAATCGAAGCATGATTTGATTACCTTGATTTAACCCTTTTAATTCAAGTTTTTTTTTTTTACTCTTTGAAGCTTTACTATTTGTTTGTCCCTCTACCAATAAACAAAATGTTGTATCAAACACTTGATTCTAGCACTTCAAATATATTTTCAATTTATATGATTCTCGATTTGTTTCATTTACTTGAATATCAGATAATTATTTCCTACAAAAGAAGTTGGGTATATAATCTCTACAAAATCCCCTTTCTCAATAATTTGCTTTAATATTTTGTTGTTGACATAACTAACCAAAATTTTTATTACTTGCATGCAAATTGTTTGATAAAATACCTGACTATTTTTTTCTTTTTTTAGAATTTGATTGATTCTGTACAATGTCCATTTTGCAAGTCTAATAAGTAGACATGTATTCTTCTTGCTATTGTATATACATGGTCTGACTAGAGTCAATAAATTAGCAAGAGGTTTTCTTCCTTCTTCATGTTTGTATCAATTTATTTTAGATTTTCTTTTGATTTATGTGTAATGAACTTCATATGGTATAATTGTTTTCTTGGTTTTAATGTTATGTGAAATTAGGAGTGTGGGCAAGAAAACAAAAGTTGAATTGTTTACTTTGTGCTAAGGCTTGGAAGTTTGAGATTTGATTATTGATTGAGTAGAGTGATAGGGATATTGGATCTTTTATATTTGTGATTGGCATTTGGGAATGGATTGATAAATTGGATTTGTTATCATTATCATTGTGGTTTAGGATATTTTAAGTTCGAATATTGTTATTTATCAAATGCATCTGACTTAGATATATATGGCTGCAAATGATCTCCTCAATAGTTTCCAAGAAGCCTGCATAATCAAAATTAGGGGCTAGCAAGACTATATAAGCAAAGATACTTAGACTATTTGTCTGCTATTTCGAAGTTTTAAATTTTGTGTTTGTGAGTTGCTTCTTATGAGAGAGAGCGGCATAGTGCCTCATGTGTTTAGGTGGCATATTATTCCTTGGTAGCAAATGCATGGTCTTGCTATGTTGTCATGAGATTGTCTACACATTTTGTATATTCAATTTATCAATAAAGTTTTATCTTTTATCGTTAAAAAAAAAAAAAAAAAAATAGTGCTTCTTAGGAGTAGAACAATTTAGCAAAGCAAGAAGAGCAAATTTATTAGTTTGAATATTTTCAAGTGCTACAAATGTTCTTTTTTTTGTTTGTAGGGTCTTTAAAATTGTTGACAGCTTGCAATATGGTTGTACATGCATAATTGTTTTGTTAATGACTGCTTCACAGCCTTAAGTTTTAGGCAAAACTACACTATTAATTCCTAAAGTTTACATTGTGAGCACAATTAGTAACTCAAGTTTCAAGTGGGTACTATTAGTCTCTCAAGTTTCAAAATTGAGCATTATTAATCTTTTTTTAACTACCATTAGTGTTACTAGTTACGTGGCTGTGGCATTTATATATTAATGTGACAACTTAAGTGTTAAATGCCAAGTCAACTATTTAATTATAAGGTTGTTGCATAATCTTTTAATTGATTATTATCAATATATATATATATATATATATATATCATATACTATATATAATAGCAGAAGCTGAGAGAAAGTTAGTTCCTACAATTAAGGAGGTGCTGACAAATAGGAAAAAAGACCCCTTAAAATGCTGCCCCGTATACAGCTTTTAAGTAAAACAACCACACGTTACAACATTTGGCCCTACAAAACTCTGCCACGCTTGCAATTAAAAAAGTATAAATTAAATAACCTGTTAAAAAAAAAAAAATGTTGCAATTAAAAAAACCCTACCGATTTCTTTTCATCAAACTGCTTAACATTTTCTCTCTAAAATATATATATATATATATATAGAGAGAGAGAGAGAGAGAGAGAGAGAGAAAAAGAGAGAGAGAGAGTGCGATCAAACGTTCGTCCTAGAGGTATTGAGAGAGAGGCGACAAAATCGAGAGAAAGGCTATGAAGACATGGAGAAAGAAACAGAAAAAGAGAGAGGCGATGAAGACACTGTGAAAAAAATAGAAAAAGAGAGAGGCGATCCTGGTACATGGAGAAAGAAGAGATTGCCTCTCTGTTTCTGACAGAACGCCTCTCTGCCCACAAACAACGCCTCTGATGGGTTCTATTCTTTCTCTGATTTTTTTTATAGGTAAATTAGATCTATTATATGCATTCAACTTTTTCAATTTGGTTCTAGATTTGGATTCAAAAATTAGGGCTAAGGAAATCAGGTTTTAATATGTGACTATTCTTTTTTTAATTTTTTCGGTAATAGATTTTTTTCAATTCATATATTTTAGAATCAAATCATTCAATTTCAAAAATTAATCGGTTAAAATACTATGCACACAGAGATAGAAATAGAGAGAGAGGCGATGAGGCTTGGAACACGGAGAAAGAAACAGAGAAAGAGGCAGAGTTTAGTTTCCCCACCACCGTCCGTTCCCATTACAAATTTAGACCACTAGATCACCAGAACTGACATCGACAACGGTACATTTTTTTCTCAATTTTGTAGGTTTGGGTATAAAGTTTACATTTTATTTGTTTTTGTTATGGGTTTTGGGATTCTCAATCAAAATGTTTGTTTTCTCAATTTTAGATATTTGCTTTTGTTTTGTTTTTTTAGATTACAAAAATCACTAAAAATATTGATTTTAGTTTGGGTACTTCTGTTTCTAATCTTAACGAAATTTTTGGGATTAAATAAGTATAGAGTTGAATGTTGCATTGATATTTATTTTAGTTTTTTTTGTCATATACCTATAACCAGTAAAGTTTTTTATTTTTTATTTTTTCAAATTTGAGGATTGAATATGATTTAGGTTTGGATTTTTTGGTTGGATTGCTTTACCCTCGCTAGACTTAGACCACTGGAACCATAATCACAAAGAGAAATAGTTCTTAAGGTGCACATCGGAATGAGAGAGGCTAAAAGTTTTAAGGAAAAAAAATCAGTTCTAATTCTTATTTTTAAGATTTGTATATTCCCTTTTTTTGTTAATTCTATTGTTCTCTTCTTTCTTTCTTCTTATTCACTGAATTCTATTTGGTTTTTCTTTTTTTCTTCTTAACTTTTTCTTTTTTTTTTGTCTACAACCATTCTATGGCAGTTTCTGTTGAAAGGTAAAACCTCAATTGCTGTAAAAAAATTGTTTCAATATCAAACAGGAAAAATTTGGGGCTTTTAGTATAACGATGTAGAGATTTGAGATTTTAAATTAGAGAAAGAAAAATCAAAGTCTTCACACACAGTCAGATTGCCGAAATCGTTACCTGTAAAGTTCTGTTTTTAATTCTTAAAATCTTTGAAATACTTTGGTTTGATAGGGGCATATTTGCATTAGATGAAATTTTTGAAGAACGAAGTGGATTTTAATCAGAAAGTGTTGAAGCCCAACTTAAGATTTTTGGTGAAAACAAGTTTGAAGAGAAGCCAATAAGCACCACAGTTTTGAAATTTTCGAATTTGCATTTTTTTAATAGAATAATTTGCATAAGTTCATGATTTGTTTCTAGCATGGCTCTTCATTAAAATTTGTCTTTATACTATTGAAAGTAACAATGTGTCCAAATTAAAATGTAGATTTGGGTGTTTTGTCATTTGATGAGTTGCCTTGAATGTGTTTGATTATGGTTGTCAATCGGACTCGCATTAGAGTTGTGACTGAGATTTATACTACTTTGATTCAAAAGAACAAAATTAGGATTTGATTTATGATTATTTCAATGAATGAATTATGTAGACTGCTTAAACTATTTTTTGGAATTGTCTTCCCAGTTTCAGGTTTCTTTTTTTCTTCTTCCTTAGGTAAACAATATTGAACTTCTTTTTTTCTTTGTTTGCAGCTTCAACTTGATGCAAACTCAGGAGTTACCCTTAAAATCAAAGGGATGTAATGTATGTACAGCCGTTCTTGGTAATGCAGCGGCTGAAAAGCACTTAGCATCAAAAAAGGATTAAAGGGAACATCCTAACAAACCTACAAGATAGCCTGAAGGGGATATTCTGTGTAGTTGAGAGGGAATTAGTAGTTGGAAAGTGGATGGATTTGGAGACTACTACCTCCGTCTTGGCTCATCAAATATGTACTAAGTACCTACTTTACAATAAGCATAAAGCATGATTGTAAATCTATATCAATGAAAATGGTGTCCTCACACACTATATATAAAAGAAACTGAGGAAACATTAAATTTTTATAGTTATATTTTTCCAATTTCTTTCATTCTTGTTGTAACAGAGAGACAGAGCTAAGTTAAACATGCAAATGGTTAAACTTTATTTGAATTTTCATGTTTTATTAATAATTTAGTTGTGTCTATTGCTATGAAAAAAATTGGAAAGCTTGGAAAGGGTACTTTTTACATCTCTGATTCCTATGTTTTTAGTTATTTTTATTTTTCGATTGAGTCAGTATAGCGTATTTAATTGTATTGTGATTGTCTAGATCAGTTATATATTTGCTTGAATGCATCAAAATTTTCCTTATAATGTCTATTGAATTTTGCATAAGATTTTGTATCATGACTATAATGTAGTAATGTTAAATTTGGTTCACCATTTTTTCATATTTTCAAGGTAAATTGTTAAAGCAATAAAGCACAATCTTAATACAGAAGTTTGATAATCTTTTACAATTTATTTCGGTATTTCATGTAATATTACATAGGCTATTGTTCTTCTTATCATCTTTTGAGTAGTAGAGTGCATGCTAAATTGCTTAGTGGAACACTATGGTGTTTTACCCATAGGGACAGACCGGATTATAATTGTTAGATAATAATGAAAAGGGTAATGATAAGTGTGAGTGATTTCTCATCTTGGTTCATATTATGTTCAGATATATAGATCTAGCAATCTAACTTTTTCTTTCCATTGCTTCTCTTCTCTTCCTTTTTTTTTAAAAGAAACATAATGATATCAAAATCTTATAACTTTATTGCTTCTAATGAAACCATTTTTACAATTATGTACAATCATATATACTCTCATCATTCCACGTATTTCTACAATTATGCATAGGTTATCATTTTCACAACTCTTTTGAAAAAATTCATATCCAAAAACAAAAAAGAGGAGGAAAATTATAAGTGAAACTCATGATCAGATATAAAAATTTTTGGTAACAAGCTTTTACAATAGATTGATTATAGTTTTTGTTTTGTTTTTGCTTTGGAATGCTCTTCAACATATATACTTGGTCATGTGTGACTTTAAATGAAGCTAAGCATTGTTGGCAATAGAAATTTAATAGCAGAACAAATGAAAACCCAAAGCAAAAGCTATTTATTTGTCTTAATTAGGGAGTGAGAACTTGGTTTTGCTGCATTACTCAATCAAGGTTTAAGGTTTAGCTACCTTTTTCCCTAATTTCCTTTTTTTTTTTTCAATTTCTTGAGTTCTGTTTTGTTCTGTTTTCTTGAACTGATTATGTTTTGTCGATGATTGCATGCTAAATACTTGACTACCCAATATCAGAACATAAGTTGGCCTAAAAATTTTGAGGAATATGTTTTTATGTTGTCACTGCTTTCACTACCATCCTTCTGACTTCTGTTTGTGCTAATGTTGGTAGCATGTATAGTTGTGCTCTTTTTTCTTTTATCAAAGAAAATCTTATTATTTCATTGTTGTCCCGTAAAATTGTTGGAAATTTGGAATTGCTTTAGTTTTTTTACCATTTTTGTAGCAGCCTAATAGAAGGTTGGATTTCTCCACAAATGTTTTCCACTACAATTCAGACTAGATCAGTGATGACATTGTGTTGGTTTTTGAGAGATTTTAGTTTGTAATAGTGAGGGTTCTATAATTGCTAATTTCAATTTTAAGCCAGTTTTGTATATTTAATTTGTGGTCTCTAGCATTTTATTTGTTTCAATGTTTGTAGGTTTTGGTGTTTTGGGCTGCTCTGAATAAGCATATGATTCATAAAGTGTTTCATGTTCACATAATTTTTCATATGTGCATGCATCCACCCTTTGGTGTTAGTTCTTGAAAATTTTGCTTCGCAACCCAATGAAGATATAAAAAGAAGGTAGTGGGCTGATTTTATATTGATGAGTAATGGAATCTTAGTGATGTGCTTTAGCAATACAACATTTTGAATCAAAAGAAGGGGTCACATATTAGGTTTTACTTTCTTTGCTAACAAAGGTTATATTTATTATATGTGTCCATTAAGGGTTGATTTTCTTAATAGGTTGTAGCTTTCTTTTAATATTTTGTTAAATACTGTTTTGCTGCATTACTCAATCAAGGTTTAAGGGTTGGCTACCTTTTACCCTAATCTCCCATTTATATTTTCCAGTTTATTGAGTTATGATTTCTTCCATTGTTGTATTGGTTAGATTTTAATTTTGTTTAGCAGATTTTTGTTAGGTTTGCACTTTTTTTCGTTTGCCTTTATGTTTTGTCAATTACTGTAGAGTGTAGATTTATTGATGATGTTCCTCAAACTGAAATTATGGTTTCCCTTGAATTATTTATTGCATTCTTTAAATAGAAACAAATAGATGACAAAATTTTTATTAAATACTGTATTGACAAAATTTCTAAATTTTTCCCCGATTTCCTTTTTTTTTTTTTTTTTCCAATTTCTTGAATTCTATTTTGTTTAGTTTTCTTGAACTAATTATGTTTTGTCAATGGCTGCATGCTAAGGGATTACTAAATCAAAGTCTTTTTTCAGTTTATCTAAAGTCTTTAACTTCTCATTCCCAACAACTTAATGCTACAAAGGGTCCTCTCACTGATAAGACCATTTATTATACTTCAATAAGAGTTACTGAATTAATATGAAAGGTCAAATTCTGTTTTCATTTTTACATAAGATCCTGCAAAATGCAGAGTGCAGAGTGACATGATTTGGAGGTAATAATAGATGAAGCTTTTTCTTTGTGTCCATTAAGGGTTGATTTTCTTAATAGGTCATAGCTTTCTTTTAAGATTTTTTGTGTTGGCCTGTAATGATTTTTCCTAAGGGAATCTTTGCCTATATATATATATATATATATATATATATATATATATATATTTAATTATCAATATATATTTTCTGCTTCAATTTTGGAGTTTGGGGAGTATAGTTATTTTGTAATTTTTTGTAAGTAAAATTATTGGTTTTTTATGTTAATTATTGAATTTTTGGTTCTCTTTAGAATAGCGTTTTGTTATTTCATGTTGGCTCTTCTTTCATATATGGCTGTTAGAGACAATTTTGTGATGCTATCTCTAATCACCTATGTTTTGTATTCTATGTTTTGTTAATAGCCATATTTGTAAGATGGATGGTTTAAAATTCGAATGTTTGTGGAGTACAGTTATTCTGTAATTTTTTGTAAGTAAAATTATTGGATTTTTATGTTAATTACTAAGTTTTTGCAGATTGAACTACATTTTCTCTGATCGCATTTGTTGTTTTTCTTCTTGATATTTAATTTTACTATTATTTCTCTATTGATATGTCTCTGATTTACTAGAATGCTTATTTTATTTAATTAATTAATTTATTTTTTTTGGAGCATCTTACGCTTTCCTTTTGCGTTAAGAATAATTTCTCATATATTTCAAAATTTTTTTATTAGACTTTGTTTCTTTTAATTTTTGTACTGCACAGGCTATTAGGCTCAGTTTATTGGCAGGTTATTTTTAATGTTGTTGTTGTTAGCTTTGTTTATTTTGTTTATTCATTTGTTTTTATTGTGTATGTCTTAGTGTTTTGGATTGAGTACTTATAGATGCTTTAATTTTATTTATTTATTTTATGAATAGATGATTACATAATAATGGGTGAAAAGCTTCATGAATTCCATAACTTGGGTGTGTGTATAATCTAATCTATCTCTTTTTGTAATTTTGAAGCAAAGCCTAAAAAATTTGAGGAACTTTAGTGTAATTAATCTTGATTCTTGTTGTCTTATTGAGTGCTTATGTTTAGGTGCTTTTTCAATAAATGTGTTTTAGTTAGTAATGATTTCTGCTTAGTGTAGTTGTTTTGATTTGGTTTGGTTTTGGATATAAGATTTTTTGGCTCTGCATATGCATCATGCTTCTTGAATGACCATTTCAACCTAAGAGTTTAAAAACTTTTCACTCAACTTTCATCCAAAACAATTTTAGGTTTACTGATCTCTCTTCATTTATTATTGATCTTTTTCCCCTGGGTTTGTAGGTGGTAAGGCGTTTCTTTAATGCAATCCAAGTCTTAGAAGATAAGGTATGACCAATGTATAGTTTTTACTTTATTGAAATCTCTTTGATTTTGTGCTTTCATAGATTGTGGTGAAAAGGTTCAAATTTGTTGAATCGGAGGGTTTTGAATCTTTTGATACAATGATTTGCTTTGATCTTTAATTTTGCATATTTATGTAAAAATAATTGAGTTGTCTATTCAAATCGTCAGGTTACGGAGAGGAATTACCATATTCATCTTGCTTAATTTGTTTCTTAATATTTTGAGTTACATTGTTTACAAAAATGGGTTTGTTAGTGGGGACTGAAAATGTTTCCAATCCTTAGATAGTCAAAAGTAGAAAACATAGACATGTTTGATGCCTACAGCTAATTGTTATTAATCTGAGTGACATCTTTGAGAAGAGGATCCCATGAAAATTGCATTATCAAAATTTAAACCATAACTGAAATATAAAAGTTGCATTTTATAATTTAAAGATATAACATTAAACCTAAATCATAAGAGCTGGACATAAAGAAATTAAATCTCCATAGACTTATGGGGGATAAACTTGGTAATAGATGTGTTATCTCATATAAATTATGTATTCATTTATTTACATTTTGTATACAGATGAATATTATGATAAGGAGGTTGTTGGAAGAGCGCATGATCTTGCTACCTTAAATAGACAATCTATATCAGTAGTTAAATGAATAACATATTTAGTTTTATACAAGGTTGAGATTTCTCAATTATATACAAAAAATTGTAATATTCAGTTTGATTTTTATACATGGTTGAGATTTCTCACAGTTAAACTGGCCTTCATTTGGGTTCTATTCAATATTTTGTTGCTTTAATACAATTGGTGTAGTAGGTATTGTCATTAAAAAAAAAAAAGTGAAATTGATAATTTGGTATAAATTAGTGGCACTACATTTTTGGAATCACTCTTATAGTGAAAATGTGAATTCTGTGAGACTATTTACTACTGTAGTTAACGTAAGTCATAGGTTATTACTATAGGATTTGAATTTCATGATATTTTAATTATTAATTATTGTTAGTTGAAGACATTGGTACTTGCTTCTAGCAAAAACAAAGACAACTATTATCTCTCTTGGACCACCTTGAATTTATTTTGTTTATCTTTTTGGAACTTTGGAACATGCTTTAAATAATTAACTCCTTTTATTTTAGAAACAAAATAATTAACTCTTGGAGTCAAAAGAAAGGAAAAAACAAATCACTTTCTTTCATTTTCTCGAGTGCATGTGTGAAGAAGGAAAACATTTTTTTGGGTCTATTTCAAATTTTGTTGAATGAGCAAGAAATTTCAAGATTACATTTAATTTTCTCTATGTAAAACTCCTTGAATTTAGGTTTCTTTCTTGCAATTTTTTTATTTATTTATTTTCTTTGTATTATCTAATTATGAAAATTTTAAATTTTCACCTATGGTTTGTCTTTTGTAATAAATAAAAGTATCCCACACATTGTGTGGGTTGTAAGCTAGTCTATATATATATAATAGCAGAAACTGAGAGAAAGTGGATTCCTACAATTATGGAGGTGGTGACACATATAACTTAAAAAAGCGATATATTAAATTATTTGGTAACACTATAACACCGTTTAAAAGAAAAAAAATTATAATTTATCCTTACGTTAGCAGAAGCTGAGAGAAAGTGGATTCCTACAATTAAGGAGGTGGTGACACATAACTTAAAAAAGCGATATATTACATTATTTGGTAACACTATAACACCGTTTAAAAGGGAAAAATTATAATTTATCCCTACATTAAACACTGTTTGGAGCCCTTTGGGTATAAAAGAAAACTAACCGCTTAAGAAAAAAAAAATTGCTATATAGAGAAAGGAGAAAGAGAGACCGAGAGAAAGAAGAGACAGAGAAATAGAGAGGTAGAGAACGGAGAAGGAGAGAGAGATCGAGAGATCTAAAATTGCAGTTTGCAATCAAGAATGAAAAGATGTCTCTCACTTCCTGTTAGATTTTCTTCCATCACCGTAAGCCTCCACTCGCTACCCAACCATCGGAATCGCTACTAGTAAGTTCTGTTTTAAATTTAAAAATTTAGGGTTTTAGGTTTTTATTTGGAGAATCAATTGGGTGTTAATTATGATTTAGATTGGTATTTTGGGTCAGATTTGGTTTTGATTAAGTGATACGAAGACAAAGGAACCAAGCAAAGTTCGTAGCAATACTGCGATACAAAGAAAGGGAAGGAGAAAAAAAACCCTAGCGATATCTTCTCATCAGACTCTGCTTAACATTCAACCATTCCCTCTCCAGACTTAGAGCACCACTGCAAGCACATAGAGAAAGAAAAATCTATGGGCATCAACACCGTTATATCTACCACCATCAGATCATCGGAATCGGCTCCGGTACGTCTTTCTCCATTTTTCTAGATTTGGATACGAAATACTACTTTTTCTTGAGTTTTTTTGTTGGATAGGTTTAGATTTGATCTTAGTTTTGATTCCTTTTTGTTTCAGGTTTTTGGGTTCTCCATGAAAATGTTTGTTTTTGGATTCCTTTCCCTGTTTTCTAATATCTGTGTTCATAGTGTTTTTTTTTTTTTTTTTTTTTTTTTTTTTCTTGGGGTTTGATTTGGAAACCCGGGTTTTGCTGTTGATTCACCACCAATCTCAGGTAACTTCGTTTCTCTTTTTTCTCCCTTTGGAGCACTGGCCATTCAGGTTTTTCTCTCTCACTCTTTGGGTTTTCAGTTTTGGTAGATATTTGGATTCTAATCGGTTCTTAATTTTTCCAATCCTACTTTGAATTTTGATTTTAGGTTTTTGAATGTTGGTAGATATTTGGATTCCAATTGGTTCTTAATTTTTCCACTCGTTACAGTTTTGATTTTAGGTTTTTGAATTTCTTGATTTTAGCAAATCAGAGAATGTTTCATGACAACATAGCTAATAAGAATGCTTTTAAATTTTCTCAATCTTTGCAAGTACCTCAGTGCTGGGAAACCATATTTATTACCTACAAACTTCTAATTATTCATGCTTACAAGTAAATGCATAAAAGAAAAATATTCCTTTCATGTTATGCTTTTTGACAAGCGTTTAGGTCCTATGCATCTTAGAATATTAAAATTTTGGAAATTTTGGCAGGGTGCTGATGATGCAGAGATCCTCTCATTGAGCTTTACTGTATCAAGTGAAAAGGAGGGCTAATTTTGAAGAAGCCGTAGATAGCCAGTTGTTCCTTGCATTAGGGGGCCGTGATTGAATGATCCATCTTTATGATGTCAATAGGTTTGCTACTTTCCTCTGTTTTTTATTTTTATTTTGTTAATCTCTGCCCACTCACTGGGGTTTCTATACTGCTGTTTATCTCTGTGAATTGTGGACTTCTTTCATTGTAATTTTGGATGGTTATTGCTTCATTTTGAACGAAATTTCCTGAATTTGCTGCAAACCTTGATGGATATCTGTCTCATATATGTAACTTCAACTTTTTTTTTTTTAATCTAAGTTTTATATCAAGGTTAGCAATCTGAAACTGACTCAAAAAACAAATGAAATAAATATGACTCTAGGCTTACTTTGTCTTGAAGATTTTTTTTTAAAATTTTTTTTTTAAGTGTATATGATATAACATTAATGAATTTTTTTTTTTCATATAGCGGGTAATTTGTTTGTCTTTTTAAGACATTTCAATGGGTAATATAATATTTTTGTCTTGGTTTGTGTCAAATTGTAATTTATAGGTCTTAATTTTATGTTTTTAGTTAGGCTGTAGTTGTTGCTTTGCAGATAGCTTTTGTTTGCAGCATATATTTTTTGAAATTCATACATATATTTTATTTTTTGGTTGGAATCACTTAGGTTTTTCAAGTTAGAATGTATTTTGAGAATGACAAGGATGTGCAAACTCAACAGGCAATGTAGGAAGGACAACATGAACTTTCAACTAAGAAGACATATGCTAGGTACATAGAACTTTTCTTCCTTCTAATTTTAATTGAGTATTTGTTTTTGTGCTCCTTAATTTGAATTATGGCAGGGCAATTGATGTTTGTCATGTTTCATTTGTTGTTGTTTTTTTGTAGTCTCTGGATTTTTGCTGCCTAGAATGTTATTTTTATGTTGATGAAGTATCTTAAAGTGCATATTGGGTTTTCATTATTGGATATTTTGTTACACTTATTACTGCAAGGCTGGATAGAGTCTCCTTGATTGCATATACAAACAGATGAATTTTGTTAGGTTCTAAAGACTTAGGTTTTATGTATTTAGAATCCTAATTTGTATTGTTGGCAAACCATGATCAAAACAATGTATTTAAGTTGTTTTAGAAGTGCTCAAAGTTGGTTCTTTGTTGTAAAGTTGGAATGTAATACTAAGCTATTTAAAAAACAGATTTAGTACATTTCGATCGATCGAAGCCTAGGCTCGATCAATTGAAAATCGTACCTAACTTTTTTTTAAATAGGTTTTCCAACTCAGCCCTAAAGAGTTTTAATTGGTTTAGGTTTCTAATTTACCCTAGGTATATAAGAGAAACCCTAGCCACGTTTTTGTGTTGCTCATATTGCGGTTTATGTGAATCTCTTGTGAGATCTTTGAGGAGTTTTCCTTCACATAAACTTAGGGCTTTCAAGGAGAAGATTTTTCTACACCTTGATGATCATTCCAGTTGCTGCCATTAAAGCTTAAAGAAAACACAAGCGAGTGTGCTTGTATTTGGTGGAGAATCCAAGAAAGAAGGAGTTCGTGGATTCGGAGCTTGCACGTGGTCGTGTCAGTAAGTTCTACTGGTGGGTAGCAATAAGAAGTCGAGCATGGGGGCTTGTAAGTCTTATTGTATGAACTTCGATTCTTTCAAGATATTGGATTCAAGTTTACCTTGAGGATAGCTAGGTTAAATCCTCCCCAGGTTTTTACCGATTTGGTTTCCTGGGTGATCATATCTTTGTGTTCTTTATATTTCCGCTGCTATACTTGATATGATTATTTAATTGTGTTAACCTAGATTTAATTAATTTGTCTAAGTAACAACTTGGCTAAATTCCTAGGTTAATCCAATTGTTTTAAGGGGTCTAAAAACCAACTAGTGGTATCAGAGCGGGTAGCTCTTTTGTTTTTGATCTTTTGATCTTTGAGCTGATCCTTGACCCCTGTTGTCATTGAACACGGACACTCTCTGGTTATTCCTCCTCACTTTGATGGGAATAATTATGCTTATTGGAAAGTAAGGATGAAAGCATTCCTGAAATCCATTGATGAGAGAGTCTGGAACTCCGTTGAATATGGATGGGAGAAGCCCACTACTCCTGTTAGTGAGTGGCAAACTTCTCAAAAAGAAGCAGCTGCATTTAATAGCAAGGCTATGAATGCTATCTTTAACGCTGTTTCTATGAAGGAATTTAAGAGAATCTCAAATGTTGAGGTTGCTCATACTGCTTGGAATACCCTCCAAACTGTGCATGAAGGCACAAAGGCTGTCAAAATCAATAAATTGCAGCAATTAACTTCTAAATTTGAAAGCATTAGGATGTCTGATGATGAATCTTTTATGAATTTTATGCTAAACTGAATGATATTGTTAATTCTGCTTATAACTTGGGTGAAATTTATGTTCAACCTAACATTGTTAGGAAGATTCTTAGATCTTTAACTGAGAACTTTAGACCCAAGGTGACTACCATAACTGAAAGTAAGGATGTGGACTCCATCCCTGTTGATGAACTTGTAGGATCTCTTCAGTCTTATGAGTTGGACCTATCTAAAACTAGCAAATCCAAATCAATGGCTCTTAAGTCAATTGATGATGTTGGAGTTGGTGGATTTGATGATGAGCTCTCTGCTATAGAGATTGCTTACCTTGCTAAGAACTTTAGGAACTTTCTCAGAAATAACAATAGAAAGGCAAGAGGTGTGAACACTGCTGAACTTAGAAATTTTAGGAAGAATGATCCCACTAAGGTTAACATTATTGACAAACCTAGAGAAAAAGTAGGTCAATCTTTTAATAATTCTATGGGTCCTCAGTGTTTTGGATGTCAAGGGTATGGCCACATGAAATCTGAATGTCCTACTTACTTGAAATTTAAGGGTAAGGCTATGACTGTAACCCTTAGTGATGGTGAAGTTTCTGATGATGAGTCAGAATGTGACGAGGATGGAAACTTCATTGCTTTCACAGCTACTGCTATAGTAAGTGAAAGCATATCTGCTGAAGAGAGCCCTTTTGATGGGGAGCTTTCTGAAGATGCAGATCTTCAAGAGGCCTACAATAAACTTTGCAAAGTTGCTGCAAAGGATGCTATGAGTGTTGAACTTGGCCTGAAAAAGATTAAATCTCTTGAGCTTGATAAAAAGAATCTGCTTGTTAAACTATTTGATGCTAATGAACTTTTGAACAATGTGAAAACTGAGAATATGTTATTGCTTGATAAAGTTAAATCTTTGGAACTTGATTTATCTGTTGCTAGATCTGCTAGTTCTAAACTTGGTCAACTGTTAAGTGTTCAAAAGTCTCCTTCTGACAAATCTAGTATAGGTTTTGTTGAAAGCATCTCTGTGTCTACTCCCCATTCCACACACTTTGTTCATTCATCTTCTTCTGAACCTTCTGTGAGTGAGGTTGTGAGTGAAACTGTCAAACCCCCTGTTAGTGAGGTAGTTAAACCCATTGAAGTTTCATCATCTAAGAAGATTAGGGTTGATCTGAAAGAGTCTAAACCTAAGGTGTCTACCCTTTCTAAGGACAAGATGCATGGTAAGCCTGCTTGGGTGTGTCATTTTTGTGGGAAGTCTAGACACATTCGTCCAAACTGTTACAAGCTGCAAGCTACTAAGAGAGCAAATAAGTCAAAAGTGCCAGTGCCTCAAGCGCAAGATCCTATAGCACTTATTGGTGAATTGGTAAAGGCGCTCAACCTTTATTCCAATTTTGGAGTTGGAAATCACTCTAATGTGAATACAAACTCCAATGCTCGTGGTGCATCTAAAAAGTTTTGGATGCAAAAGACTCAAACTAACTGAGTTTTTCTGACATGGTCCTTGTGCTTCATTGCTTTTCCTTTGAGACCATTGTTCTTGAGTTTTTGTGTTTTTTTTTTTCTTTTGTCTCTAGGATTTGCATTGCATTACATTCATGCATTTCATTCTAGGTGTTTTTTATTTAATATTAAAAAAAAAAAAGGATGGAAAGAAAAAGGAAGCACATTATTGTTTTTGCAATTCTCTTTGTTTTTGAAAACAAGGTTGGTCAATTTATTTTCACATGACATGTTTTGTTGTACTTTGTTTAGCTTTGATAAGCTTATTTATTGCACTTCACTAGTGGAAGTTTTGTAGAACATGTTGTGTGGGAAAGATGTTTATGGTGTTTATCACTTTGTCTTAATCTTTAAGTCACATGTTGTTTGACTGTCGGACTTGATCCTTTTGAGAAAGGTATAAATAACCATCTCACCACTGTGCACTAGCCAATCATGAACACCTTAGTGCATATCATAAGATTTTGTGCTCGAGAAAGTGTAGCACATCCACAAAAAGAACATAAGGTGAAGCCTCGATTTAAATGATAAATCTCTTACATTAAAATTGGTGTGTACTATTAGGATGAATGTCAAATCACTTAATTAAAACTGGTGTGTATATTATGAGGAAAAATTCAAGAAACTTACATGATTGCAAGCTTATGTTCTAGGAGATGTGGGAGTTATATGATGTAACTCTTTAGGTGATAGTCTCTTTTAAATTCTATGTGATGAATTATGTAGACTTTGTGATTGATTTCTGTTCTCATATTACCTCACATGTATCTCAAGCTTTTACTAGTTGCACACACAACTCAAGTTACTCTTTGCTAAACTTTGTACATGTAATTGTGTGTGTTTATGGTCTGACCAACCACGTTTGAAAATTACTTTGAGTTTTTATGCAAAAACTGTTTTTGTTACTTTAAAAATGGGGGAGATTGTTTAAAATCTAAATTTCTGGAAAATTGGGTTTAAATCTTGTTTTTGGGAGAGCATTTCATCTCATACTCATGCATTTGTTTTGTTATATTCAATGCTTTGAGGTAAGTTTTTCAAAAAATCTGGTTTTTCTCTCAAAAAGTTGTTTTTCCAGAATTTCGATTGATCCAATCTATTTTTCGATCAATCAAAATTTTGCTTTAAAATTTATGTGAGCCTCTGCCTGGTTCGTTTGACCAAACCTGATTTTCGATCAATCGAAGATCGTATTTCAAGTTTTTTTAAAATAGTTCTTTGACTGTTTCAAATCATCTTTTTCAAAAAGTTTTTCAACTTTTCTTCTCTCTCCGACTTGGCAAGGCAGCACATCACATTTTTTGTTGTTTTCTTCCTCAATTTTTGCAAGTTTTTCCTCCCTCAAGGCCGGTATGACTATTCTATCCCTCCTTTTTTGTTTTATTTTCATGATTTCATGCATTTTTTCATGCATTTAGGGGATATTTTCGGACCTCTCTATTTTTGGGATTTTTAATGATTCAAGGCTTGTTTTCTGAAATTGATCATTGGGTTTTGATGAGATATTGGTATATTCATGATTGATGTTGATTAATTTGATCAATTTGGGGCTTTATGAAAAATTGAAAATTCTAGGGTTCATGCTTGAATCTGATTTCGGAATTTTGTTAAATTGAGTTGAAATTGATGAAATTGGCTTGTTGTTTTGATGTAATTGATCATTCTAATTAGTTTTCTAACTTGTGTAATGGTCAATTGGTCAATTTATTTTTGAAAAATTAACAAGTGGTTGAATATTTTTTGGGTTTTTGTTAGAAACTCTATGCTCAAGCCAATTTTGTGAGTTTGAACTCAATTTGGATTTTTTTCTGCATTAGCTCATGCATCATATCATTTAATATGTTCATGCATCATATAGTTCTTCTTGTTCTATATTTTTTTTGGCTAACTTGAAGTCTGCCCTTGGTTTTGTTTTTGTTGTTTTTCCCATTTTTTTTGTGTGCTCTTGTTCCTTATTCTAGCACCATGCCTGGGAAGACTAGAGCTAATAGGGTTCCCTCTACCCCTGTTGTGTCTCCTCCTAGGGTTCAGTTGTTTAGGAATGAGCGTGCGCGTGAGGCCTATGAGAAACTTAATAGCAAACGTAAGATTTGGGTTGAGCGTTCTGTGATTCTTGATGAGGTCGATCCAGCCATTAGGGCTAATCTTGAGTCTAGAGGTTGGTTGTCACTCTTAGAGATAGATCATCCACCCCCGATCGCTTTGATTAGAGAGTTTTTCTCTAACCTCACATGTCACATCTATGATTCCAACACCGTTGTTCGGAGTTGGATACGAGGTGAGGAGTTCACCATTACCCCTAGGGTAGTGGCTGAGGCTCTTGGGGTTCCGATTGTCACTGATCCAGTCTATCCCTATGATGAGTCACCTCCTATTGATGAGGTCATGTCACACATCACTGGATCATTTATTCAGTGGGGTTCTGATCCTCGGATCACATCTTCTGCGCTTACTGAGACCGCATATTTGTTTCTTCGAGTTGCTTGTCATTCCTTGTGGCCCATTTCTCATCTCCACACCATCCCTTTGGAGCGATGTGTGTTTTTATATGCGTTTATGTCTGGTGCTTCTATCAGTTTTCCTCACTTGTTCCTTCGTTCTTTGAATGAAGTTCGTAGGAGTTTTGTCGTATGACATGCGCTTATATATCCTATTTTCATTCATAGGATACTTTTGTTTTTAGGTCTAGCTGACTTTCCCTCTAGTGAGCCTGTCCATGTTGTTGGTCCTCTAGGTGCCACTTTCCTTCGTCAGAGGGCTGCTCATTTGAGAGCTGATCCTTTGGTCTCTCGTGGTGCATCCTCTAGTAGTGCCCCCCCTCCTCCCTCTTCTACAGGTGCTGCTGAGACTTCTGGTGCTGCTGCTGCTACTAATGTTCCTCCACTGACTACTTCGGATGATTCCGACATTCAACGTACGTTGGATCATGTCTTGACCATTCAGATGGCTCAAGGACAGGTTTTGGTGGACATTTTGGATGAGATTAGAGGTCTACGAGCAGATTTGGCATGGTTTCGGAGTTCTTCATCACCACCTCCTTTTGATGATGGATTTTGATTGCCCTTTGGCATTCCATCACAAAAAGGGGGAGTACATATGAGAGATGTTTTTGGCATTCTTTGTACTTGTTTTTGTTTTAGGGGGAGACTTTATTTTTGATTGGTTGGAGCTTGTGGAGTTGTTTAGATTGTATCTAGGTGCTTCGCTTTGTATTTTATCTTTTAGCTCTTGCCACATTGTTTTTATTTTGTTGGAGTATATATGTTAAGGGGAGTATATTTTTGTGGTTCTTGTTTCAAACTTCTTATTGATTTATGATTATGAGTTCTTCATTATTATATGTCTTTATTGTTTGTGTTTGAAATCAAGATTTTATTTTTCTTTACTTGTATTTTTTCCACACATGTGGTTATGCATTTTGTTTAAGTGTTTCAGGAAATATACAGGTTGATTCATTTGAGCTGCTGTCTACTCTTGCAACTGATGGATAGTAGTTAGATTGAATTTTTGTTTTTTGAGCATTATTTTGTAAAGGGCTTTTACTTGTAAACTTTGAGTTATTTAAGTTGTGTTTTGTCACGGATTGCCAAAGGGGGAGTTTGTTAGGTTCTAAAGACTTAGGTTTTATGTATTTAGAATCCTAATTTGTATTGTTGGCAAACCATGATCAAAACAATGTATTTAAGTTGTTTTAGAAGTGCTCAAAGTTGGTTCTTTGTTGTACAGTTGGAATGTAATACTAAGCTATTTAAAAAACAGATTTAGTACATTTCGATCGATCGAAGCTTAGGCTCAATCAATCGAAAATCGTACCTAACGTTTTTTTAAATAGGTTTTCCAAATTAGCCTTAAAGAGTTTTAATTGGTTTAGGTTTCTAATTTACCCTAGGTATATAAGGGAAACCCTAGCCATGTTTTTATGTTGCTCATATTGCGGTTTATGTGAATCTCTTGTGAGATCTTTGAGGAGGTTTCCTTCACATAAACTTAGGCTTTTCAAGAAGAAGATTTTTCTACACCTTGATGATCATTCCAGTTGCTGCCATTAAAGCTTAAAGAAAACATAAGCGGGTGTGCTTGTATTTGGCGGAGAATCCAAGAAAGAAGGAGTCCGTGGATTCGGAGCTTGCACGTGGTCGTGTTAGTAAGTTCTACTGGTGGATAGCAATAAGAAGTCGAGCGTGGGGGCTTGTAAGTCTTATTGTATGAACTTCGATTCTTTCAAGATATTGGATTCAAGTTTACCTTGAGGATAGTTAGGCTAAATCCTCCCCAGGTTTTTACCGGTTTGGTTTCCTGGGTGATCATATCTTTGTGTTCTTTATATTTTCACTGCTATACTTGATATGATTATTTAATTGTGTTAACCTAGATTTAATTAATTTGTCTAAGTAACAACTTGGCTAAATTCCTAGATTAATCCAATTGTTTTAAGGGGTCTAAAAACCAACAAGTGGTATAAGAGCTACCACTTGTAGCTCTAAAAACCATCGTACGTCGAATGTTGATGAAGTATCTTAAAGTGCATATTGGGTTTTCATTATTGGATATTTTGTTGCACTTATTACTGCAAGGCTGAATAGAGTCTTCCTTGATTGCATATACAAACAAATGAATTTGAAAGAATTGGAAACGGCATTTTTTTTTTTTTTGGCCTTGGAACTGTAACTATTGTGTTGTCTGTTTCGACTATACTCTTGATTAGAGTCAGTTATTGTTGAAATTTTTATTTGATTATGTTTTGGAGGTATTATGGTATTTTATTATTGTTGAAATTATAGGCAGTTCTTTGATCATATTATATGCAGGGAATGGTTGCAACAATAATGCATGATGTGTGTTTGATAAAATGTCTCAAAAATCTGCACTGCACACTGTTTCATAAAAATCTGCATTGCAGTACACTATTTTATAAAATCTGCACTGTTTTGAATAACTTTCTGCATTTTTGTTTTTAAATAACTTTCTATAAATCAATTTTCTGTTTTGTATGTTGGTATTTACTGTTTCATATTTTGCAGCAGAGTGAAAAGAAATCGAGTAAATGTTTCTATGTCATGTAAGGTTTTGAACATTGGAAGTTGTAATTTTGTTGTTTGTTACCTTTTCATAATTTATTATATGTTAGTATTGCTTAAATTGTACTGGCATAAATTGTTTTATTTTTTTGTTTGTAATCTTTACATCTATGAATTCAGACTGCAATTACAATTAAGGCTTAGTTGATTTGTTGCCTTTTCCTTGCAATTAAGGCTGTGCTGCCATGTAGGAAAAAAGCCTATCTAAAATTCTGCCACGTTTAAGTAAAAAAGCTATAAATTATACTGTTTTACAACTTAAAAACACCATTTAATGTTTTTCAATAAAAAAAAATAAAATAAAAAAACAACCCTTGAAATTTAGAGGTAGAGAGTGAAAGAGATAGAGATCACAAGAGGGAGAACCGTTTTGGTACAACCCAAAAAAAAAAGGCCGTGATAGAGAGAGAGGGAGTTCACTAGGCCGTATGCCTGCCAAAGTCCGATCTCCCACCACCATCAGACTCTTGTGACCCCCATAGTAAAGGTTTTTTTTTTTTTTTCATTGTTAAAATTTATGGATTTGGTTATATACTTATATTTGGTTCGATTGATATCGATTTAGGTTTTTGGGTTAAATTTAATTTTGATTAAGGAATCTGGGTAAGAATGCTTTACGTTTGGGGTATATCGAGTTAAATTAGGGATTGGGTTTTTATTTTTTCCTCTTCTTTCTTAAATCTAAACGTGGGATGTGGAGTTTTTTTTTTTTGGTTGGGGTGGGAGTGTTTCTTTTTAATCTAGACATGGGAGTGTATTTCCGTGGCACTGGAGTGTTTTTTTTAATCTAAATGTGGGAGTGTAGAATTGTGGTAGTGTGGAAGTGCTTTAAAAAAAAAAAAAATCTAACAGTGGTAGTGTTTTTGGTTTTAGGTTGGCATTTACATTGTCTGAGGATTCTGCCTCTCAAGCTGTTTATTAGCATTTGGTAGACAATATAGTGTGTTGACTTTTGTTTTCGATTTTTCTATCACTCTTGCTTTGCTTCAGCGTGTCATTTGGTTTCATTGGGGTTGCTCTGCATTGTTTTTCTGTTTAATTGTGTTGCTTTTGCTTTTTTGCCATTTAGTCTCCATAATTCTCACGTTAACCCATGTGTGGGTTTGCTCCCTTTTGTTTTGTATTCTCCCCTATTCATACATAAGAATATGCATTATTTAAAATTGATGGAGGGACTCGAGTTCTAGCATATTTGGTAGTTTGATTGGTGGTGCATTATACAATTAGGATAATAATTTTAATTACTTTGAATATCCATTAGTTGAGAAAATGCAGTGATAGTTAGAGTGGTCATGGTGAGAGAGATACTATTTATTTATAATTATTATATTAATATTAGTTTGTCACTGTACAATGGTTTTTGATTTATGTCTTAGCTAATTTTATAGAAATTATTGTATTAGTGGCTTAGCCAATTTTATATAATTAAATCGTTGTATTACTTTACTCAAACATATAAATTCCAGCTGCTGCATTAAAAAATAAATAATTAAAGAAAATTCACAACTCCAAGAAAAACTCAGTGATGACACAATTTTTGCTCTAAGAAAATTGAGTCCAATGAAAATTCTACTACTCTACTATTTGAGAATGCTGAAATCAATCTAAACTACTGAAGTAAAAAATAAAAGAAGAGACAAAAAAGAAAAAAGAGAAAATCCAACTGCTTATCTTTTTATAGATTACAAAAATTATTAAAAAAGATTCACCCAAAAGAGTTCAAAATAGAAATCTTAATGACATCTTTTAGATCAAATAAGCTTTCTTTTAAAATTTTATTTTAGGTTTATTTTTGGTTGTGTTATGCATCTTTAATTATTGGTTTTTTATTTCTATAATGGACTCTGTGTTGAGGCTTCTGTACAAAGTGCTGTACTCCCTTAATTAATTTGGAATGTGTTACGGTTTTCTTAATTAATTTGGATTGTGTTGCGGTTTTCTTAAAATTGAATATTTCTTACAATAGTCACTGTTTCATTAATATCTAGTTTCCATGAAGAAGAAGAAGGAGACACAAGTGGTGAATGCAGTGTTAGTGTTGCCAATCCACCTTTGTTTCAATCAAATTTAAAGGCAAGCACTGGAAACATCTATAGCAAATCATTCAGGTCGAGAATTAGAAGAATTACCCTTAAGAACCACCTGTAAGTTCTTGGAATGAAAGAAAATATAGGGAATCTTTTTTTTCATTGGCTTTCCTTCATTTTCGGAAAAGCATATATATTAATTACTAGAGGGAATGACGAGAATGCACTTTATATTACTCATGGCAAAAAGTTGTACTTGCTAAACGAACTGTCCATGGCTTTATATATTATATTATATAGTTCTGGATTTATATTTAAATTACTTTATTTGATTGTGGAAGTTGTCTACAAATTCAAGGACTCAAATTCTCTATTTTTACCAATGTAAATTAAAGAAAACAGAATTGATGGGATGAACAATTGCTACAATGTTGTTTTGATTTTTTTTTTTAATATGTTTTTAGTATGTAATGAACAATTGAAGTTTTTAAATTCCTAACCTACATGTCACATTTTATTGTCATTTTGGAAGTGGTATTGCGTTTTATGGTGTAGAGTTTGAGGAGATCCTTATTCATATTTGTGTTTGGCCTCTTTGTACTTTGTAGCCTAACGAATTTGAAGTCATTATACTTTAATTGTATAAATACGATCTACTCAGGGAAAGGGTATTTCTAAATTTAAGTTAAGCATGTGGATATGGTATCTAATGTAGAAAATATTTGCATATTAATTAATCCTTTGAATAATTTACAAAACCATTTATTAAGGCTTAGCAGTCATAATTGGATGAAAATTGAAGAAGATTTTCATTATTTTAAATTGTGTTAGTCATGAGAGGATGAAAAAAATGAAAGACCATATTACTTAACGCAAAAAAGACCATGTGGACACAGAAGCTCTTACTGTTTTGTATGTGTTAGCATATGGGACACCGACAATGGTTTTGGATACTACAATATTGATTGTAAATTTGTGAATATCAAGACTTGATTTTACACAAATCTTTGAGTTTTTCCTGTCGGGTGATTTCACAAATGTTAGAGTTGATTTATCATGTTCATTGTGTGTGCATTATATTGTGATTGCGTTTATATATTGTTTTAAGTTATCGTACAATCTAGGATTTGTTAGCACTTAGCACAATTAGGCAATATAAGGAATTCCTATAAGGTCCCTTAAAATGCTGACACATATACAATTTATTCTTTAAAATACCGTACAGTGTGTTTGGAAAAAACGAAAAAGCCCGATCGTTACACCGTTTGAGGGCCTCAAATTTAATCCCTACGATTGTTGTGTTTTCCACAGTCTAAAACAAAACACGGTTAAATTGAGAGAGAGAGAGAGAGAGAGAGAGCCTGAGAAATAGAGTGAATATGAGAAACAGAGAGACATGGTTTAAAAAATCAGGCAGTGGTTTCATTCACTCAAGCGCTGAGAGATACGGAGATAAAGAGAGAGATAGTCCATAAGGCGCACAGGAGTAGAGATGGAGGAAGAGAAAAATAAGTTCCCTTAACACGTTACCATCAAATCGTCAGAACTACCATCGGTAAATTTTTTTTTTTTTTTTCCCCTTTCTTTCTTAGATCTGGGTATGATATTGGTTGGATTGAATTTATTTAGGTATTTGGATTACACTAGGTTTTGATTTTTTTTTTTTTTTTTGGGGGGGGGGGGGGTTTCACTGTAAAGAAACGGGATTTTTTTTTTTTTTTTTAAGATTACAGAAATCACTAAAAAATATTGGTTTTAGTTTAGGTACTTTTGTTTCTAATCTTAAACAAATCGTTGGGATTAAATGAGTATAAGATTGAATGTTGCATTGATATTTATTTTAGGTTTTTTTGTTGTATACTCATAATCAGTAAAGTTTTTGTTTTTGTTTTTGCTTTTTTCCTTTTCCTTTTCAAATCTAGGGATTGAATGTGATTTAGGTTTGAGGTTTTCACTGTAAAGAAACGGGAATTTTTTTTTTAGATTACAGGAATCACCAAAAAATATTGGTTTTAGTTCGGGTACTTCTGTTTCTAATCTTAAACAAATCGTTGGGATTAAATGAGTATAATCGAATGTTGCATTGATATTTATTTTAGGTTTTTTTGCCATATACCCATAATCAGTAAAGTTTTTCTTTTAGTTTTTGTTTTTTCCTTTTCTTTTTCAAATTTGGGGATTGAATATGACTTTGGTTTGAATTTTTTGGTTGGATTGCTTTAGATTTAGTTATTTGAGTTAAAAACTTAAAATGCAATCGAAACTCGAAAGGCTTGAGATACAGAGATATGAGAGACAGAGTTTATAGGGCGCCAAGAGATAAATATGTACGGCTGACCATAACCATCAGTTTTTCCTCCACTATCCGTTCCCTCACCAGACTTAGACCACTGAACCACAATCACAAAGGGAAACAGTTCATGAGGGGCACGCTGGAATGAGAGAGACTCAAAGTTCTAAGGAAAAAAAATCAGTTCTAATTCTTATTTTTCAGATTTGTGTATTCCTTTTTTTTTTTTTTTTCGTTAATGCTATTGTTTTCTTCTTCCTTTCCTCTTATTTTCTGAATTCTATTTGGTTTTTCTTTTCTTTCTTCTTACTTTTTTTTTTGTCCGCAACCATTCTATGACAGTTTTTGTTGAAAGGTAGAACCGCAATTGCTATTAAAAACTGTTTCAGTATCAAACAGGAAAAATTTGGGGCTTTTAGAAAAATGACTTAGAGATTTGAGATTTTAAAGTAGAGAAAGAAAAATCATAGTCTTCACACACAGTCAGATTGTTGAAATAGTTACCTGTAAAGTTCTGTTTTAATTGTTAAAATCTTTGAAATACTTTGGTTTGATAGGAGCACAATGCATTAGAAGAAATTTTTGAAGAACGAAGTGGATTTTTAACAGAAAATGCTGAAGCCCAACTGAAGATTTTTGGCAAAAACAAGTTTGAAGAGAAGCAAGGAAGCACCATAGCTTTGAAATTTTCTAATTTGCATTTTTTTTTATAGAATAATTTTCATAAGTTCATGATTTGTTTTTGAAGCAATTTGAAGATTTAATTGCGCTAACTAGCTTGGCTCTTGATTAAAATTTATCTTTATACTATTATAAGCAACAACGTGTGCTAATTAAAAAGTAAGAGTTGGGTGTTTTTTCATTTGATGAATTGCCTTGAATGTGTTTGATTATGGTTGTCAATCGGCCTTAAATGCATTAAAAATTATTTAAAACACCGTCTTATATTTTTATAGATTACAGAAATTACTAAAAAAGATTCACCCTAAAGTGTTCAAAATAGAAATCTTAAAGTTATCTTTTGGATCAAATAAGCTTTCTTTTAAAATTTTATTTTAGTTTTTTTTTTTTTTTTTGGGTTATGTTATACGTCTTTAATTATTGGTTTTTTGTTTCTGTAATGGACTCTGTGTTGAGGCTTATGTACCAAGTATTGTATTCTCTTAATTAATTTGGAATGTGTTGTGGTTTTCTTAATTAATTTGGATTGTGTTGCGGTTTTCTTAAAATTGAATATTTATCACAAAAGCCACTGTTTTCAGTGATATCCAGTTTCCATCAAGAAGGAGATAGAAGTGGGGAAAGTAAAGTAGTGTTGCCAACCCACCTTTGTTTCAAGCAAATCCAAAGGCAGGCACTAGAAACATCTGAAGCAAATATTTCAGGCTGAGAATTAGAAGAATTTCCATCCTTAAGAATTAGAAGGAATGATGAGAATGCACTATGCTAAACTTTATATTACTCATGGTAGAAAGTTGTACTTGCTAAATGAACCGACTATGGCTTTATATATTATATTCAATAGCTCAGGATTTATATTTAAATGATTTTATTTTACTGTGGAAGTTGTCTACTGATTCAAGCACTCAAATTCTCTATTTTACCAATGTAAATTAGAGAAAACAGAATTGATGGAAATAGTCATCTTCTTTAACTTAAGATTTATTTTTTTTTTGGTGGAGAAATTCTTTTACTTCAAGTTAGACTATGGCTTTATATATTATATTAAATAGCTCAGGATTTATATTTAAATGATTTTATTTTACTGTGGAAGTTGTCTACTGATTCAAGTACTCAAATTCTCTATTTTACCAATGTAAATTAGAGAAAACAGAATTGATGGAATCAGTCCTCTTCTTTTACTTCAAGTTAGCAGTTAGGACTTCTAACGCTACAATGTTGTTTTGATTTTTTTAATATGTTTTTAGTATGTAATGAACAATTGAAGTTTTATCATCATGGGTTTTATTTTGATGCCACAATATTGATTGTAAATTTGTGACTATCAAGACTTGATTGTACACAAATCTTTGAGCTTTTCCTTTTGGGTGATTTCACAAATGTTAGAATTGATTTATCATGTTCATTGCATGTGCATTATATTGTGATCGCTTTCATATATTGTTTTAATTCATTGTACAATCCAGGATTTGTTAGCACTTAGCACAATTAGGCAATATAAGGATTTCCTGTATATATCATTTTTAAATCATTTGTGAAATTATGTTTAGTTTATGAGAATATTGTGGGCAAAAGTTTTCTAATACTTTCTGTAATACTTGAAAGAGAAGGGGAGGAATGGGGTTAAAAGTGGTGATAAATTGGGTTTAATCTACAAAAACATTAAGAGATATTTCTTTTATTTTAACTTTTTATATGCTCCTTCATACCCTCACACAAATTATGATACATACCTCAAAGACTATAACTAATATTGTCATATAAGTTTAGTTTGGTGCGATTCATTGTAGTTCTTAGGAATAGCAGATATGGTGTTTGAAATTGTCATGTAAGTTTCAAATTTGTGTGTTTCAAGCTTTTGTTGGATAAAGATCATTAATATGTGATATCGCTTCGAATCAGTGGGTTGGATAATCTGGCTTCGGTGAGACTACCGACGGTGGTGGAAGGCCTGCAAAGAAGATAACGCAGTCAAAGAGGCGACCGGAGATGACCGGCCAAACCCCCTCCGATGAGAAAGTTAGTATGGAGTTTCGAATGTTTTGGAATTTTGTGTTTTTTAGAGATTTCTTACCTCCATTTGGTTCAGACCGGTCCTTTATATAGGGATCTTAGGGTAGTTATTTTCTTGGTAACTTCCCCAAGATTCACGGAAGCCAGGGAGTTCGGAGATAACTTCCTCAACGGCTGGAAACTGCTGATGGAGATCAACTGCTCCAAGAACTTTGGGCGACAGTCATGGATTTATTAACCGCTCTATCATGTCGGGTTTTCCCAAGTGGTCTGTTTGTCCGTCCGTTGTATGGACGATTGAATCGTCCACTCCTCGTTATCGTCCATGGACGAAGTCCATGGATGGCTTCACTGTGGTCTATAGACAAGTTCCACGGACAACCTAATGATCGTCCAAGGAGGACCTCGTCAACTGTATGCTTTATTCTTAGTCTTAGGAAACTCAATCTTTTGTCAATGATTCCTGTCACTGTCCACTTTTGGTCATGGACGACCCTTATGGACGAACTGGAGATGGCACAAATTCAGTATCCTATCAATATGTAAAATGATCCCACGCATTATGCGGGTTAAACGCTAGTTATATATAAAAGCAGAGACCTCATGAGAAAGTGCATAAGGTTCTGCCATGTGACATCCTATATGAGTTCTTTGCAATCCTCTTTATTATGAAACGATGTTTTCCAACCTCAAAAATTAAAACAATGAGCTTTTATGTTTAGCACTTATTGCTTCATCAAAAATCAGTTCACTTCTTCCTCTCTCCTAACTCTTCCTTCTTTCCATCAACCAAAAAAAAACAAAAAGACTCTTAACTTCTTCCGGACCCAAAAAAAAAAAAAAAACTCCCACTTCCCCGTTCAAATTTAAATGCACACTATGGATAAGCACCTGGCAAAGTGAGACCAAGTTTTGCACCATTATTCCTTTACAATAATATTATACTTTCCAAGTAATTTCTGTTGAGATCAAGCCTATATTAATTTTTTAAAATTTCATTCATTCTCTTTCTTAACTCTTCAATTCTTTCTCTATCTCTTAACTCTTCACTTCTTCTAACAACAACAACAACAACAAGAACAAAAAACCTCTTTCACTTCCCCTTTCAATTAAATGCACACTCCTGTATCTGTTTCTTTTGAAAATTATATTTTGATGGATCAACGATTCCTCTATGAGTTCATGGACAAAAGCTCCTTTCTTAGTGTCTGTAAATAAATAAATATTGCCAACTCTCTTTCTCTCTCTCTTTGTTTCTTTGTTTCAATTTGTTTTTTCAAAATTTTATTTGGGATACTGAGTTTCCGATTTGCAATGTTTGAGGGAAGACAGACTCGGGGAGATTGAAGCTTCAACTTTACAAATTAAATTAGCTACGGGTAAGAAAGTTGTTATTATTTTTAGGTGAATAATTTTCTTTTACCTATTGATGGGTTAAGTATTATCTGGTAGCAAAGTTTTAAAATAATCACCGCAATCTACACTTATTCTATGTCCTATTAAATGATAGAAACTCAATTGTTAAAAATAAGAACAAAGAAAGAAACAATAGAATCGCAAAGGTACAAATTAAGAACTAAGTGGGCAGAAAAAATTATGTGATGTCTCCTTTACAATAATATTATACTTTCCAAGTATTCCTTTACAATAATATTATACTTTCCAAGTAATTTCTGTTGAGATCAAGCCCATATTAATTTTTTAAAATTTCATTCATTCTCTTTCTTAACTCTTCAATTCTTTCTCTATCTCTTAACTCTTCACTTCTTCTAACAACAACAACAACAACAAGAACAAAAAACCTCTTTCACTTCCCCTTTCAATTAAATGCACACTCCTGTATCTGTTTCTTTTGAAAATTATATATTGATGGATCAACGATTCCTCTATGAGTTCATGGACAAAAGCTCCTTTCTTAGTGTCTGTAAATAAATAAATATTGCCAACTCTCTTTCTCTCTCTCTTTGTTTCTTTGTTTCAATTTGTTTTTTCAAAATTTTATTTGGGATACTGAGTTTCCGGTTTGCAATGTTTGAGGGAAGACAGACTCGGGGAGATTGAAGCTTCAACTTTACAAATTAAATTAGCTACGGGTAAGAAAGTTGTTATTATTTTTAGGTGAATAATTTTCTTTTAAATTTTGATGGGTTAAGTATTATCTGGTAGCAAAGTTTTAAAATAATCACCGCAATCTACACTTATTCTATGTCCTATTAAATGATAGAAACTCAATTGTTAAAAATAAGAACAAAGAAAGAAACAATAGAATCGCAAAGGTACAAATTAAGAACTAAGTGGGCAGAAAAAATTATGTGATGTCTCCTTTATTTGAAGGTTAGCCTAGAATCTATATAAACTCAAAATGGTATTAAAAAATTGTTAAATATATTCTACTGGTATGCCTTTGTTAAAAAATTGTTAAATGTGTTGAATCATGTCTACCTCAACCATCATTGAAACTACTTGCTTTATTTATTTATTTATTGGTCAAGTATCATGTATGGCAGTCCGCAAGAGCCTTGACAACATCAAAGTGTGTTTATTGCTTTGCCTAGACATGAATCACTATGCAACCTTAGCACTGCTATACTTAAAATATTACTGAAGATGCTTCATAAGATCAACGCCTTAGTTAGACATTTTGTATGAGAAGGGATAGGTTCAAGGAGTTTGATATGCATAATGTATGCTTGCAATTAATTGGTTTATGATCAACTAGTGGTAGGCAACAAAATATGCCTACATGCTCTAAAGCTTCTACTATAATTGTAGGTGATTTTAGTAATGAAAATATCCACCATTTATGCTATAATATGTACAAAAATTTCAAATACCATTTTACATAAAAGTTTACAGCATTATATGCGCAACGCGCGGGCAACCTTCTAGTTTATTATAATGGAAAAAAAAAAATTGATTTGCTTCAGCCCCCCTTTCTCCTTTGCCGCTTTCAATTCTTCAATTGAATCACCAGAGCACCTCAAAGCCAATAAATATTGTGAGTATTGAGTTGAAGAGATCCACCTTTGAGCAAAAAAAATCTTATAAAACTCTCTCTCTCTCTCACATTCAAATTCATTAACCATAAATCCTTTATTGTTAATGGGAATAGTCTATGATTGGGTGCAGCCATGCAGGAAACCCAACATAGATCTATGCAATAAAAGGAAATCAAGCACCCAAACTTAGATTTGTGCAATAAAAGGCAGTTGGTGATCCCCACGAACGTTGGTTGGAGGAGGGGAAAATGAAAAGGATTAAAGATTTCTAATGAAATGGATTTAAACGGACAAAATGGGCTTTTGCCCTTTTCGGGCAAATTAATTAATCTTTTGCCCTTCTTCCCAAACTAAATAGGGAAATACCCCTATTTTGAAAATCGAGTTTCTCAAAATCGATTTAAACCCTATAGTGACGTTTTCAAGGACCTATAGTGACGTTTATAAAGACCTATAGTGGCGTTTTGTAACTTGATATCCATGAAATCGAGTTATAGGCAATTTTATTGCCTAGTTTTGTAACTTGATATCCATGAAATCGAGTTATAGGCAATTTTATTGCCTATAACTCGATTTTATGGATATCAAGTTATAAAACGTCACTATAGGTTCTTAAAATGTCACTATAGGTCCTTAAAAACGTCACTATAGGGCTCTAGAATTTTTTTTTTCTTTTAACTCGATTTTGAGAAACTCGATTTTCAAAAGAGGGGCATTTTCCTATTTAGTTTGGAAAGAAGGGCAAAATGCTAATTAATTTGGCCAAAAAGGGCAAAAGCCCATTTTGTCTGGATTTAAACCATTTCATGTTAATTATAGTTATATAGATCCATTGGAAACAAAGCTCAAAAGCAAAGAAACATAGAGATCTTTGGAGATTAGCCACTAGTGGAGATCCATGGAGATTGGCAAACGACAAAGAGGTGTTTGTGCTAGTTGATGCAGTGGCGACGATGGCCATTTGGATTAGAGGGAAATAACAGCGGCAACAACGGTAGTGACAAAGGCAGCGACACCCACTGGTAGAAGAAGAAAAGGAAGCTTGGGGTGATCACAGGAAATAAATGAAGAATTTGGAAATGATTTTAACAAAATAATAAAAAAATAATGACTCACAAGCCAAAGTTAAGAACCTGGCAAATTTTCCAACGTGGCCATTACAATATATAAAGACTTATATTTAGTTTGTAAAACAATGAAGTAAAAGGTTGCTGGGTCATTGTGTTGTTAGTTACATAGGAAATAATACTAACAGCAGTTAAAAAATGACTAATAATGCTCAATTTTGAAACTTAAGGGACTAATTATGCTCACTTGAAACTTGAGAGATTAATTGCGCTTACAAGATAAACTTTAGAGACCAATAATATAGTTTTGCCTAAGTTTTAAAAGTCATTGAAAACTTGCATACATGGCCAGATCATCTAATTCCCCAATTCAAAGATATATAAACATTTTAGAATGCTCAAAAGGTTTAGTATTAGAGCTCAAGCTTCAATTGCATAGTTTTTATTCTACATTCCATCGACTTGTGAACTAAGATTGTTTTAATGTCATATTGATAATTTGACATTTAAAAAAAAAAAATAATTTGAACTGAGTTTATCTTATATATAGTGGTTTTTTTAATCTTCCTTTGTCATGAACGAATGAGCTTCTTTGCTCTAGGATTGAATTAAAAATAAATAAAAGACTGTGGACTTGGCATCAATTTTTTTTTTTAAATTATATATAATTAATTTTGCAATATCTTTTCTCAGTTTCTATTATTGCAATAGTTGTCTGTGTGTTGTCTTTCTTTGTCAACTACTATAAAGTAGTTTTTAAGTGATCCAGTTAGTTATACAGACAAGTGCGCAAGACAACATGCTTTATATTATAGTTGAGAATTATATGAATTCAAATTATGCCCAAATCTGTGTATGAGCTTTTGGAATGTTAGCAATAATGTTTTCATTGCCATATAGCAACCAAGGTGTGGCCTTTATGTGTTATGTGGAGAACCCTACACTTCTAATCAAAGAACATAGGGGCTTTATATGATTATTTGTAATTGTTATTTAACCAACTATCACGTAAATGAGGTCCTGTTATGTGGTATTCTAATTTTGCATTTAGTTTTTTTTTTTTTTTAACTCTTTTTTAATTTAAAGTTTTTTTTTTTTTACTGTTATCCAAAAGATCACATTAACTTATTTTTACTATTATCTCATCAATCTCTCATTAATTACCTAAGCATACACCACATATTTCTCTCTTCTTTATATTTTTAGCCACTGTTTTAGTATTAAAAACAAAAACAAAAAAATCAAGGACTAATATAACTAACTAGATAAGGCCCTAAGGATTGTTAAATAAAATGCATTGTTTCACTATTACCAAAATAAAAGACCTAAGATTGGCAAAGCATTTTTAAGAGAGAGAAAGAGAGGAATTTAAGGGGCTACCACCATTGTTATATTGGTCTCCCACTGCCATCAAGTTGCCAAAAACCCTATGAATTTTTTTTTTTTGGTTGCTTCTTATAATGAACTCATTACTAACAAAGTTATATAACAATTATGCTATAATATATGTACAACGTTCTCCAAAACTATTTTACATAAAAACATTACAATATTATCCGTACATCGCACATGCAACTTACTAATTGAATTAAACAAAAACCTATACATATAGACCCATAAATTAAATAACACTTACTTATTAATAGAAGAAAACCCCGTCCCATACCCAACAATTATATAATTACTAAAATACCCTTGACTATAGAATAACTAAATAAAATATAAAAACCTAATTAACTACTATAACGTTAATTGAAAGCAAAGATAATATTCTTCTTCTAATCAGACTATGATTGTGCCATCAGCTATGGGCTTTCATTTCAAGAGTTCTGGTCAAAAATAATTTTCCTTCTAATTGAAAGCAATTCCAGGGATACTCTGCTCATGTCCATTCTATCTATTGGAGATCTTGCTGAACATGCAAGTCCAATTTGAAAGACCAATATTAAGCATTCAGTGTGTCCACTTGTCCAGTCACTCCAACTTGTAACCATGTTATTAGATTCTCCTACTTCATTGAAAATTGAATGGTCCACAATCTCCATCACTCGTCCTAGCAATGCCAACTTAACAAAGTTGTGAAGGTTCAAGTCATCTTTGAACAATTTATCAGTGGGTCTTCTTCCAGTTAACATCTCTAATAAGAGGATCCCAAAGCTGTACACATCCCCATTAGTTGAAAGTTGACTACCCATTCCATACTCTGCAAAAATTTAGAGCACTTTCATACACTAAGAACAATTCTTACTCAATCCTATGAAACTAGTGATTTGGTGAAGGTGTATGCAAATATTCTATATTGGGCATCCTTGTTTTGATTATTGATACATTCATTATACGTTAATACTTTTACAATTGAGTGAAATCATGATACATTACCTGGAGCAGCATATCCGACAGTTCCCTTAATCCCCGCTGAGCTTAATTGATTATGAAAAGCTTCCTTCCCAGATTTCAAAAGGAGTCTAGCCAAACCAAAATCACTTATATGAGCATTCAAATCATCATCAAGAAGAATATTGCTTGGCTTTATATCACAATGAATAATAGGGGTTTGGCAGTGATGATGAAGATAAAGCAAAGCCGAAGCCACATCTATTGCAATGTTGATTCTTTGGAGAAGGTTTAAACTTCTCAGTTGCTTGACTCTATCTTCAGAATGTAACCACATCTCCAAGCTTCCATTTGGCATGAACTCATAGACTAACGCTTTGAAATCATTGCCCTCAAAATCAATACTCGAACAAGTAGTCAGAATCTTAACTTCGATGCCGGATGTTCCTCAAGGCTTCACATTCGGCAATGAAACTCTTGGAGGCTCCTTGCTTTTGACAATTAAGTACCTTGACTGCAACAATTGTTTCATCTAGACCAAGTTTTCCTTTATAGACACTACCAAAATTTCCTGTTCCAATCAGATTCTTCAAAGAGAATCCATCAGTTGCATTGCGTAATTCTTTATAAGAGATCTTTTGGTAGTAGGGTCCAAAGGTGGAAATGGAAAGGCATTTCTTCTTCGACTTTTTCAACCAGGAAAGAGCAATCAAAGAAAACAATGTCAAGCAGAAAGCAGCTGCAATGCTTATTGCCAGTTTCAACTTTAAAGAAAAATGCTTGGATCTTTGAATGGGGCATGCCTGCAAATGTAGCTCTTGGATCCCCCCACAAAGACCAGTGTTGCCTTTGACTTCAACTGCACTAGCATTTCTGAAGACCCCTTCTATAGGTACCTCTCCCTCAAGATTGTTGAAAGAGAGGTTCAAATTTCGCATGGGAAAATTAATCATATACCTTGGGATTTGGCCTGACAAGTTATTGTTAGAGAGATCAAGATATTGAATACCTTCTAACTGACTTAAGTCGGGAATGGTTCCTTCAAAGGAGTTTGCTTGCATATAAAGTGTTTCTAAGGACAAACACGCCCCTAGCTGGGTTGGAATATGTTTGGAAAATTTGTTGTATGAAACGTCTAGTGCAATAAGAAGTTTCAGGATTCCAAAATCCGGTGGTAAAAAACCGGTCAAGGAGTTATGAGACACATTAATTTGGACTAGAGGAAGGCCAAAAAGTTGCACTGGTATGGTGCCATTTAATTTATTATAGCAAAGGATTACCTCTTGCAAGTGGCTGCACCTACTAAGACTCGGTGGTATGCTCCCTTCTAAGTTGTTATTGTCCATTTGGAGGGATAGCAATTGAGTCATGTTGCCAAAGGAAGATGGGATCTCCCCAGTCAATTTGTTTTCATACAAGGACAAACCGTTCAATTTTGAGAGCTTTCCAATTGAAGATGGAATATTCCCTGTCAACAAGTTAGCTCCCAGGTTAAGTTCAATTAGGCTAACAAGATTTGATATTCGTGTAGGTATGCTCCCACCAATAGAATTGCCGTCTAGCCGAAGCCGTAATAATTGGATTGAGAGGTTTGTTATGGAGTTAGGCAGCTCACCTCCCAACTGGTTGTCATTGACGGTCAGAAGCTCTAACTGGCTGCAGTTGTTCAAAGAACTCAGAAAACTCAAATCATAAACTGAATAATTTCCAAGAAGATTATTAAAAGCACGAAACTGTCGAAGATTTCGTAGATTACCAAAACTCATAGGTATGGTTCCTGTGAAATAATTATTACCAAGATCAAGCATGTGAATGTCTGAGACATTGGACAATGAAACTGGAATGGTTCCTGTAAATTGGTTTGCTCCAATCCAAAGTATCTGGAGATTTTGAAAAACAATGCCCAAGTTAGGGTTAAGGTTACCAGTGAAGCTGTTATTAGTCAAGGCAATATGTGTGAGCGATGATAAATTGTATAGGGAAGGTGGAAACACACCAGAAAAATGATTTATTCCTACATGAAAATATGTCAAGCTTTTCATCTGGGCTACTGTATTTGGGATTTCTCCCTCCAAATTGTTGTATACAAACGAAAGATTTTGGAGAGAGGACAAGTTTCCTATAGAAGGTGGGAACCTTCCATTTAGACGATTGTTTCTAAGAATTAGTATCTGAAGTTTTGACAAAAAGCCAAGTTCTGAAGGGATTCCTCGTTCTAAATCGTTGTACTTGAGATCAAGATACTGTAGGTTGGAACAGTGAGAAAGATTGACTGGAATTTCCCCTCCCAATATTGGATTATAACTTAGGTTCAAATTTCGAAGCCTGGTCAAGTAACCAACTTCTGAGGGAATTCCACCATGGAAAGAGTTACTTGCAAGGTCGAGGGATTGAAGGAAAGAAAGATTTCCAATGTAGGGTGATATGGTGCCAACCAACTTTTTGTTTTTTAGGTCCAAACCAATGACTCTTTGGTGTTGGTTGCCACAAGTGACCCCAACCCAGTGGCAGAAATGGAAAGAGTCATTCCAAGAAGCCAGGACATTAAGTGGGCTATCTATGTGGGACTTGAATTCGAGCAGTGCAAGTTTATCAGTTTCGTTTGAAAGTGTGGTAGCTAAGGAAAATTTTGAGATCGATAAGGAGAGGAACAGAAGAAAGATGGCATGGTAGGTTAGTGAGAAGAGTGGTTGTTTATTCATAAGCAGATGATCCATCTGGGAGGAAGAAATTAGCTTCTTTAGAGAGAGATACTGACATAGGAAGGAACTCTCATGCGAATATATAGAGAACAAACTAAGCAATCTTTTAGATAGGTACTGCTCATACTAATTAATCTATGATTCTACAAATGATGTGGATTTGATGTGAGTTGTCTGCTTACTCTATTTTGCAGTTCATAATATATGTTGAAAATTTTCCATGCAAGTTGTCCACTATCTTTAGTTTTAACTCTGTAGTCAGTCTTTTTTTGCTCAAATTATTTATGAGGATAACTATTTTGTAGTTTTAACCCACATTTTTTTTTTTATAGTAAACCTTCAATTCGGAGGTGGTGTAAATGGGCTAATTTATGCCACCAATAAATGAATGCCACGTCATATTTGTATTGAAAAACCAATACTATCCAGTACACACAATAATACCTCAATTAAACCCAAAATCTTGAAACATGTATACACGATTCAGACCTTAAGAACAGCTCCTCCAACGCCTAAACCCATTCCATCTCCTTCTCTCCTCTGAGCACCGGAGCTCCACCCGCCGCACATGTCGTCTCTAGAGCTGACGCCGCTGCACCAGACCTAAGGTTTGTTCTTTTATGATTTGCTATTTCCCCAAACTTTGGATTTCGTGATTTTGATGGGTTTGGGATAATTTTTTGGATATCAATCTGTTTATATTGGTTTGGGTTTTGTTGATTTGGCATGGATTTTGCTGTTTTTTTGGTATTTTCATGGATTTTGATTAGATTCTTAAGTGGTAGGTTCAAACCCTAAAAAAAAAAATCTGATTGTGGTTTTTTTTTTTTTTTTTTTTTTTCAGCTAGCCTGGATTCTTTTTTCATATATGCAAAACAAATTGCATATATGATAGGTGGTTGTAGTTCAGGAGAATAGTGGCAAATTCAAAGGAACAGGTGTGTGGATTTCTTTTTCTTTTCCGTGTAACTCTTACCAGTTCATTCTAATTCAATGCTTCTTGGGTTTTAGGGATTATTGCAGAAAGATGAGTAAAGGACCTAAAGATAGTAGTAGTAATGAAGAAAAAGAGAAAAACTTGCAGAAAAATTTAATAATGAAATATATATATATATATATATATATATATATAAAGTGTAGAGAGAGAGAGAGAGAGAGAGAGAGAAGGAGAGGAGGGTGTGGGGGCAAACTGGGTTTGTTAATGAAGTGAGTACACCCTGAGTGCAATTCTTTACATATACTTTAGAAACTTTTAGAAAATGTTTCAGTCTGTATTGAAATTTTCCGTACACAGGGTGAGGACATTTGTACATCTGTAATTAGGGAAGTGAAAGAAGAGACAGGAGTAAGTGATAAAAACACAATTTGTGGACTTAAATGAGTATGATATTTACATGTGTGTAGGTTTAAACATGAAACAGTAAATCTAAGACTTTTATTTTATTTTGTTTCAGGTTGAGGCAGAATTTGTTGAAATTTTAGCATTCAGGTTAAAAAATTGCCTAGTACTAGCCAATTCACCTGCATATGAAGATATTATTGTTTTAGATGTGTGAATAGTCTTCCCTGTAAAAGCAAGTCTACTGATGTTGCATTATGAGAAATTTATTGGAACTTGTTACACTAAAAGCTAATGTTATTATATTGATTGTTTTTAATAAAACTGTATGTTCCCTAATCTAACCAATGGAAAAAGAAATTGAGCGGTAGTATATTCTGGTCTTAAGGAAATAAAGATTAAGCTTTTCGTTATTCTTAACGATAAAATTTACCAAAGAGTTAATGAGTCTTTTCTGATCTGATATACTCATTTTCAGGCGCCCACTACCGACAGTCCAGGCTAAACAGGAGGCCCCTAAGAAAAGGAATGGCGACAAAGATGATAACTGGGATGACTATGAAGTAGATCTTCCATACTGTAAACACTAGAAGAAGAAAAACAAAAGTGGGGGGAGGTGGGTAGAGAAGCTATATCAACCACATTTTGGAATGCCACATCTATGAGGTTTCTGAAGAAGTGAGGTTTCCACTGTCTTGTTTTACAGGAAAGTGTTTTTCACAGGCTGTATATACTAACTTCAACCTACTGATACTAAGCCTTTTTTTTCTTTCTTTCTTTTTAATGCTTACAACAAGCAGAGAATGGAGATTAGAAACCTCACACATGTCACTGAACCATAAACCTCATATTGATATTTAGTCCTGTTTTTTGGGGTACTAGTTGTGTAGAGCTGGCTGTAAACATTACTAGTAAGCTTGACAAAACTGAACTCATTTTACTCAATCAAGCTTGGTCCATAATGAATCACTGAATCATCATAATATAACCAAAAAAAGTCAAGGAAGACCCACTCAATTGAGCCATGTCAATTAGCTTGCTGTTGGGGGCATAAAAATTGTCCATGAGGGCATCCTAATCTTAGCCACTAACCTTTGATATGTAGAGATTCTATTTTATGGTTAAGATTTTATTTCTTGTATCTAACAATATACATGATGTTACATCATTCAATGTGAATAAATATAACTTAAAATTTGTAAGATATCATTTAAAGTGAATAAATATAGCTTAAAATTTAGAATATTTAATGAAAGCTATGAAATAAAAAGGATCATAATCCTCATAGGAATATGTATAACCTTCAATGGTGCTTTCTTTTATTCCCCCTTTTGACTAGTCAAATTAAGTATAAATTTGCCCCCGCGCGGGAGGTGGGGGTCTGATGGGCGTTGATTTAAGGATTACACAGCATTTTAAAGTCTTTAGCAGCGACTTTGAGAAGGAATAAAAAGACAATACAAAAATTATCCAAATATTGAGAGCTCCAAAATAGGTTTGAGAGGGATCACTTCCCACCTTTCTCCTTATCTGTTTTCATCATAATCATCAAACAAAGTGTTTTATCTTTAAAACCCCCTGCTTGATCAAAAGTTCTCAACGGTTTTAAAATAAGCTATGTAGCAATTAGAGACTGCTGTGCACTGCAATTGGTTATGGCCTTTATTGCCATCGCTTGACTTTGAGACCGCTTATAATTACTCATCTCCAGCTGCAGTAACATTATTAGGTATGGAGCGTCTTCATACTGTATATCAGTTTAATTCCCAGGATAGAAGAGAGAGAGAGAGAAGAAACAAACACAGAAGAGGAAGAAGGAAAGAAGAAATCTAAATAGCCAAATGGTAAATCAATCCTTAATTAGCACCTTTACTTACCTATATACATGCCTCATTGACATAAACACATCCTAAAAATTAAATATATGGACAAATTGTCATTTCCTCATACACTAACAACAACCTTAAACCTATCAAGCTGTCAGAAATCAACTACAGAAGCTCATCAACATCACTTTTCTCTTTCAAGGACTCAATTTTCTCGCAGAAGTTTTTCAAGCCTTCAGGGGTAAACCAGTTATCTTTCATCTGCAGGAAATTACAGAAAGGTTAACTCCAGCACAACATCTACGCATTCGTTTTGGTACTTCATATAATAAACGAGACAACAAGGAGAAATCTCACGAAGTAAGGAAGATGCTGAGTACTAAAATCCTCTGGAGCACTCTCCATGAACAAGTTAATGAAGTAGAGAACAAAACTGCCGCATTCCTCACCATTTCTCTGTTGTGGCACCTAAAATTAAATAAAAAAATTCCACTTTCTTATTGTTCTGGATGTAAATACAAGTGAAAAAAATAGGATTGAGGTGGAAATTAATCAAGAGCACGTATTAATGATCACCTTAGGCACCAAGAGAGGAATTTGATAAATAGAGTCTTTACTCTCAAGCCTACCCTCTGCTTTATAGATGTACAATACAAATCTAAAAAAAAATATTCAAAACATTTAATAAACAATTATACCAACACATGGAGGCAGGTTTTGGTATACATACTTTCTTACATCTGGTTCAAGCTGCCTTGGGTTTGCCTTCTCAAGTGAGTCCAGCAACAACATGCACGGTGTTCTTGTCTCTGATTTTGTGCTCTCACCAGAGTGGCAGAAGATCAAGAGGTTCCAGTGACGCCTAAAGAAATGGTATTTGAAACAATAAAATCCGATTATATCTCTAGAACAAAGAAACAAGGCAGCATCATAAAATCCCATCCATTGACAATAAACAAAATGTTTACAGTCAAGTTAATGTAAAGAAACCTACCAGCAAACAATAGGAACCAAAACATATTTCTTTGAAAAAATGTCCTTCTGAATCCATGTTAGCACCTTGACTTTATAGGCCGATTTCCTTACGTAACTCAAACCATTAGCAATCAAGGTATGTAAAGGATGTTTTCTTACCTTCTGAAAAGCTCCTTCATCAACCCATTACAGCACAAACATTCAATTTCTGGTATTTAAGTATTGGAATAGTCAAATCAAAGACACCAGAGCAATTTGTTTTGCATATATGAAAAAAGAATCCAGGCTAGCCGAAAAAAAACAAAACCACAATCAGATTTTTTTTTTAGGGTTTGAACCTACCACTTAAGAATCTAATCAAAATCCATGAAAATACCAAAAAAAACAACAAAATCCATGCCAAATCAACAAAACCCATACCAATATAAACAGATTGATATCCAAAAAATTATCCCAAACCCATCAAAATCACGAAAACCAAAGTTTGGGGAAATAGCAAATCATAAAAGAACAAACCTTAGGTCCGGTGCGGCGGCGTCAGCTCCAGAAACGACGTTTGCGGCGGCGCCAGCGGCGGGTGGAGCTCCGGTGCTCAGAAGAGAGGAGGAGATGGAATGGGTTTAGGCGATGGAGTAGCTGTTCTTCAGGTCTGAATCGTGTATACGTGTTCAGGATTTTGGGTTTAATTGAGATATAATTGTGTGTGCTAGTGTGTATTAGTTTTTCAGTACATATCGGACATGGTATTCATTTATTGGTGCGGGACTGAAGGTTTACTATTTTCTTTTGTTTCTTTTTTTTTTTTTAATTGAAAAATCCACTAGATAGTTTAGGGTGAATTTCGAGAGGTCCCTAAAATTGTCAAGTCCCCACAAACGAAATGTTTGTTGAAATGTTTGTTTCATACCTACTCATATAAAATGACTTGAAAACTAAACTTAAAGGCGACTTCTGCTTGTGGAATGGAAAGCAATGCCACATAAAATAAAAAATAAATAAAAAATAAATAAATAAATAAAAGTCTAAATGTTAGGTTTTCTTTGATAATTGCTTCGTATTGAAATGGATCTCTCGTGTCTATCATGATCAATTGAAAAAGCTTTTCCTATGGTCCTTTTTTCCTCCATTTTTTAACCACTTAAGTCTTCATCTTTGAGTTTCAAGGAATAGCATGATATTATTAAAGGTGACCACATTAGAGAATGGTGGTGAAAATTGAGCCATCGTAAGTGGTTTGGATGGATGAAGTAGTCAAATAGTGGTAGCAGTTGTGCGTAGTGCTATAGTAGTGTCGACATTTTCAAACCACAAGCTTTTTATTTCATGACCAATTTTTTTGTTGCCACACTTATATTTTCTTGATTGAACATAATGATCTTTAATGAAGACTTTGGAGGTTGTTTGAACCATTCAATTTTGGTTAGTATAGAAGAAACATTTCATTTTCAGGAGTTGCATTGCACTTTCAAAAATTTCTTATCATTGCGAAGCACGGGGTCCGCAATGGGTTGCTAATTGGGTTAGCTATTTAGTGGATGTAGCTTTGATTGATCGACTTTATAATAGAAAATGTCTATTTGTATATGGATGATATATATCTAATAGCTGAAACATAGCATTTAATGTTACTACATTCTAGTTGAACCAGACGTGGCATCCATTTATTGGTGGCATAAATTAGCCCATTTACACCACCGGACTAAAGGTTTACACTTTTTTTTTCTTTTTTTTTTTTTTTTTGTTCGGCTTTTCTCAATATCAACCTCAAAAAATATGAAGGCACTTAACATATTCTCAAATTAAGGTTTTTATTTTAATTTATTTTAATTTTTAATTATTATTTTTTAATTGAAAAATCCACTAGATAGTATAGGGTGAATTTCAAGAGGTCCCCAAAATTGTCAGGTCCTCGAAAACGAAATGTTTGTTTCATACCTACTTGTATAAAATGACTCGAAAACTAAACTTAAAGGCGACTTCTGCTTGTGGAATGGAAAGCAATGCCACATAAAAAAAGTCTAAATGTTAGGTTTTGTTTGATAATTGTCATTTTGATTGCTTCATATTGAAATGGACCTCTCGTGTCTATCATGATCAATTGAAAAAGCTTTTCTTGTGGTCCCTTTTTCCTCCATTTTTTAACCACTTAAGTCTTCATCTTTGAGTTTCAAGGAATAGGGCATGATATTATCAGAGGTGACCACATTAGAGAATGGTGGTGAAAACTGAGCCATCGTAAGCGGTTTGGATATATGAAGCAGTCAAATAATGGTAGCAGTTGTGCGTAGTGCTACAGTAGTGTCGACATTTTCAAACCACAAGCTTTTTATTTCATGACCAAATTTTTTGTTGCCACACTTATATTTTCTTGATTGAACATAAGGATCTTTAATGAAGACTTTGGAGGTTGTTTGAACCATTCAATTTTGGTTAGTATAGAAGAAACATTCCATTTTCAAAAGTTGCATTGCAGTTTCAAGAATTTCTTATCACTGCAAAGCACGGGGTCCGCAATGGGTTGCTAATTGGGTTAGCTATTTAGTGGATGTAACTTTGATTGATTGACTTTCTAATAGAAAATGTCTATATGTATATGGATGATATATATCTAAAAGTTGAAACATAACATTTATTGTTACTACATTCTAATTGAACTAGACATGGCATCCATTTATTGGTGGCGTAAATTAGCCCATTTACGCCACCGGACTGAAGGTTTACTCTTTTTTCTTTTTTTCTTTTTTTCTTTTTCGGCTTTTCTCAATTTCAACCTCAAAAAATCTGAAGGCACTTGACATATTCTAATATTAAGGTTTTTTTTTTTTTTTTAATTGAAAAATCCACTATATAGTTTAGGGTGAATTTCAAGAGGTCTCCAAAATTGTAAGGTCCTCAAAAACGAAATGTTTGTTTCATACCTACTCATATAAAATGACTCTAAAACTAAACTTAAAGGTGACTTCTGCTTGTGGAATGGAAAGCAATGCCACATAAAAATAGTCTACATGTTAGGTTTTGTTTGATAATTGTCATTTTGATTGCTTCATATTGAAATGGACCTCTCGTGTCAATCATGATCAATTGAAAAAGCTTTTCCTGTGGCTCCCTTTTCCTCCGTTTTTTAGCCACTTAAGTCTTCATCTTTGAGTTTCAGGGAATAGGGCATGATATTATCAAAGGTGACCACATTAGAGAATGGTGGTGAAAACTGAGCCATCGTAAGTGGTTTGGCTAGATGAAGCAGTCAAATAGTGGTAGCAGTTGTGTGTAGTGCTACAGTAGTGTCGACATTTTCAAACCACAAGCTTTTTATTTCATGACCAAATTTTTTGTTGCCACACTTATATTTTCTTGATTGAACATAAGGATCTTTAATGAAGACTTTGGAGGTTGTTTGAACCATTCAATTTTGGTTAGTACAGAAGAAACATTTCATTTTTAAAAGTTGCATTGCAGTTTCAAGAATTTCTTATCACTGCGAAGCGCGGGGTCTGCAATGGGTTGCTAATTGGGTTAGCTATTTAGTGGATGTAGCTTTGATTGATCGACTTTATAATAGAAAATGTCTATATGTATATGGATGATATTTACATCTAAAAGTTGAAATATAGCACTTATTGTTACTACATTCCAATTGAACCACATCAGCATCTACGTCATTATCATTTTTCTTTCCAATTTTCCTATAATTTGTTTTAACATTTACATTTTTCTTTTTTGATAATTACACTTTTTCCAACATTTCTTATTCTGATACTTTTTCATTTCTCCACTACCCTCGACCTTAATATCACTATTCATCTTTCTCTTCATCTTCCTTTATTTTGTCTCTTCATCTTTCTCTTCCTTATATTTTCATCTCCCCACTACCCTCACCCTTAATATCACTATTCATCTTTCCCTTCATCTTCCTTTATTTTGTCTCTTCACATTCACAACATCTTACTATAAATTTGTCATTCTTTCTCCCATCCTTTGCATAATTTTCCCTCACAAAAAGGTTATTTCTCTCTCTCTCTCAAAATATCTTTTGGACTATTTTTTTTTTTAAATTTTTCCTGCATCTCTGCTTTAAGTTGATAAAAAAAAATTGTACTTTTTTATTGTTAAATGTTATCCTATTGTGTTATAAAAATTAAACATAATATATAACAATATAATATATATATATATATATATATTATTTTATTACATAACATGATTTTGGTAATTTAGTATTTATTGTTATATCTTTTATTTTTACTTTTTTTTTCTAATCTTATTTTATTCAATATTTAAACTCAGCCACATCCTCCATATAATTAAATTATTTATATTTTCTCTTATTTTTTATTTAAAATTCAAATAAATAAAATTGTACTCATTTTTTTAAAACATTTACACTTTCTCCAATCTTTCGCCTTCCCTTTACCTTTTCATCTCCCCACTACCCTCTATCTTAATATCACTCTTCATCTTTCCCTTTATCTTCCTTTATTTTGTTTCTTATTATTATTATCCGTTTAGTATAAATTTGACATTCTCTCTTCCATTATATGAATAATTTTTCCTCACAAAAAAAATTTATTTCTCTCTTTCTCTCTCAATTTTTGGTGGATTTTTTTTTTTTTTTGCATCACTTCTTTAGGTTGATAAATTTGTGTATTTTTGAACTCTACTTTAGGTTGATGCGATTTAATTGTATTTTAAGTTGTTTTTTGTTTTTGTTTTGTTCACTTTGATTGTTAAATTTATCATATTGCATTATAAAGAATTAAAGATAGTACATAAGAATGTAATATTATTATATTACATAGCATGATTTGGATAATTTGGTGTTTATTATTATATCTTTTACTTTTACTTTTTTTTCTTCTCATATTATTTTATTCAACATTTAAATTCAACAACATTGTTGTTGTTATTATTATTATTATTAGATTGTATATTTTTTAAAAGTCAATGTGTGTTATTTGAAATAATGTTTTAAATTAGAATTTTTTTTTGAAGTGTAACATAATATATTTTGTAGTTGGATATTATATATAGCAAGATTAGTATGTAAACTCAATGCAATAAAAAAGTTATCTTTTATTTTATAGTGTGAGAACTATTATACTAACTTATAACCATGTATGCTATAAATACATATGCGAATCAACTCTTATAGGTGTATTTTTCTCCAAAACATAGATCTACATCTCTTACTTTCTCAGAATCGATAAATCATATATATCATAAAGTGGAAGTATAAAATGAAATAAAATGAAAAAACAAAATTTTTTTTTCATCATATGAACATATGAATAAATCTTGCAATATATAACTCTTCAAATTCATAAAATACATGATTACACAGATTATATAGTAAAATAAGACCATCTCATCCATCATGACATTGCAATACCGCCTAGATATAATTATATAAAAATAACATTTTGTTGATCTTGTCTTATAAACCAAAAGTACCATCTATATAGCTAATAACATATTTAAAGAGTAACATATGACGGAGAATTCTTAATTTAAACAACAAATTATATAAATAAATCATCTAACACAAACGTCTATCAGAAGATAGAATCAATAAATTTAATATGAAAATTTGGAAAAATGATTGAATTGAATACTACCTTCAACTTAGTGAGATTAAAATATTGTTTTATCTTCGACATGTTATTATTCATTTATTATGAAAAATTAAACATATAATATTTTACTTAAATTCAATTAATAAATTTGTCCTTATAAAATGAAGGTATGTTCGAGACACATTCATTCTCACACCCGATGCATCAAAGGGAAAATGGAATACAAAACAAATGTCAATTTAGACATATTAAATTAAAAAAAAAAAAATTTTAATGAGAATATCAAACCAAATATAGCAAAAGAAACTAATAATGCATATTTATTAATGTAATAGAATCATCATCAAATTTTGGTTAAAAAATTAAATCAATAATCAACAATTAAATACAATACTACATTTAAACTAAAAACTAATCAAACTCTAACCATGGAAACCATATTTTCAATCATAACTAAAAAAGAGATGTTCTCCAGTAATAATAGAAATTACATAAGAAATTAAATTAGAAAATTTTAAAATCCCTACTCTGACATTTCATTTAACCTGATTTTATATATATATATATATATATATATTTTTTTTTTTTTTTTTTTTTTCATTCACCCTTACTTTTGAAAATCTAATGAACGATGGTACCTCTCATTTAATGTCTCTTTATGCAAATCATTAACCAGTATATATATGATAATGGTAAGAAACGTTATAAATTAGATCATGAAAAAAAAATGATAAAACTAATTAGCCACTATCATTATGTAGTAGTAGTCTATGGTTTTACGTATATAACGAAGTGAAAGAAAAAGTATATGTATGGTTTTTATTAACTTAAAAGATAATGAAAAATCAATTGTTAATAAATAATAACTAAAAAAATAAATTATCACGCACAACGCGCAGATTTGCGATTAGTTGGTATAAAATGAAGCACAAAAAAAAAAACGGTACTGTTAGGTTCTAAAGACTTAGGAACTAATGTATTTAGAACTCTAATGTGTAATTTTGGCAAACCATGATCAAAACAAGTGTTAGTCTTGTTTAGACTCGCTCAAAGTGTGTGCGTTGTATGTAAAGTTGGAATCGAGTGGCTACAGAAGTATTAGTGACTTTCGGCCTAGCTTGATCAATCGAAGAACAGGCTCAATCGATTGAATCTCGGGCATAATGTTTTTTCTGTAGAATTCTAACTTAGCCCTAGCTCATTTAAAACATTTAGGGTTTTATGTTTTTGCCCCAGGTATATAGGGCAAACCCTAGCCACGTTTTAGAGGTAGCTCATATTGCTGTTTGTGTAAATCTCTTATGAGATCTGTGAGGAGCTTTCCTTTACACAAGCTTAGGATTATCAAGAAGGAGATTTCTTCAAGAGCTTGATGATCGTTCAGTTGCTGCCATAAGAACTTAAAGAAACACAAGTGGGTGTACTTGTACTTGTTGGAGAATCAAAGAAAGAAGGAGTCCGTGGTCTCGGAGCTTGCATGTGGTCGTGTCAATAAGTTTCTACTTGTGATACCCCAATTTGATTGATTGTGTGATGTGTGTGGGTGTGTAATGAGTCCCACATCGGATATTTACTGGGTAGATCTGGGCTTTATTAACAACTACAAGGAGCCTCAATTGTGACTAGTCCTTTTGAGGTATAGTGCAAATGTGGCTAGCGCTTTTCCTTGGGTCGTTACACTACTGGTGGGTAGCGATAGGATGTTAGTGGTCTAAGTCGCTATTGTAAAACTTCGATTCTTTCATAGTGGATTCAGGTTTACCTTAAGGATAGCTAGGTTAATTCTTCTCCAGGTTTTTACCATGTGGTTTCCTGGGTCATCATATCATTGTGTTATTTGTATTTCCGCTGCTTTGCATGATATGATTTATATGTGTTAACCTAGACTTGCATAATTTATCTAAGTTAATCACTTGGCTAAATAACTAGGTTAATCTGGTTGTGTTTTAAGGGGTCTAAAAACAAACAGGTACAAAGCATTTATTCCTTATATATATCAGGTCCTAAACTTGGTCAAGGCTTGGAGAGCATGAGTCATCTAAATATCTAGCCTCTATGCATTTCTCTTTAGTTCACAGACAACCATAAACAATATCAATTTCTAATGTAATGTAATAAAATTTGGTTCATAACAGTTAGAGTCCAAATAAAACCATTCCAATCTCTTTCTTAATGCCAGTTAACAAAAGTACAAATTGGGATGCAGAACAATCAAGAGAAAACTAGTCTCTGAGCACGCGTATGAGGCTTTTCTAATTTTTTGTAAAAGTTAATAATTTGCATCTATTATAAATTGGGATTACTACATTTTTCAATCACAAAAATACTTAGGGGTGTGATGAGTGTTATGCATTTGTACCAAATATTAAAATTATTAACGTTTCTCCATGCATAACACTCATTACACTCTTAAGTATTTTTGTGATTGAAAAATGTAGTAATCCTAATTTATAATGGATGCAAATAATTAATCTTTACCAAAAAGTAGAAGAGCATCTGAGCATGCACGTGAACGCGTGCTCAGAGGCTAGTAATCTGTAATTATCATTCACTTCTATCAATTATGTTAATGTAGTAATCAATGTTCTTCAAAATTCTCTAGGAAGAAGCTGAGGGAGGAAGAAAAGTGAAAATATGTATTTGTGGCTTAACCTTTGATTCTTTGAATCTAATGTTTTGATTAGAATCAAAAGAGAATTGAAGAAGAATGGTGGTTATTCTTGTAAGTTGGAACTGCATGGATGATTCGACAACAAAAATAAAAAAAACTAATCTCAATAAGATTATTATTTTTTAACTCTTAAATAGTATGAATTTTTGGAAAAAACTTAGATACGATACTTTAGGTGCTGTTCTTTAGGTTCCTCTTTTAAGATTCTGCTATGTGGCTACTTAACTAAAAAATAGACTTTCATCCTATGAAAAAAAATCCACATGGCACAATCTTAAAAGGGGAACCTAAGAAAAAGTACTTAAGTACCGTACCTAAGTCTTGTTCTTAATTTTTTTTTCAAATGGGAAAGTCTTGCAATTGTGAAGTTTTTTTTTTTTTTTTTTTTTTTTTTTTAATTGGTACAATTTTATTGTGATTATCCAATATAGTTAAAAGAATATTAAGTTATCCACCAACATTTCTCACTTATCTAAGTAAAAAAAAAAATTAAAAATTTCAAATGCCTACCAAAACAAAGTATGGGAAAGGTTCACGATTGTCAATAAATTTTTTAAATGAGATTTATCAAGAATTTAAAAAAAAAAAAAAAAAATCCTAAAAGGGAGCCACTTAGTCCTAAAATGTAGCCATTAAGTGCACATCCATAACAAAAGTTCAAATGCCTAAAAAAGTTAAATAGTTTTAATTTAAATAATTTAATAATATTGTGATTATGGAAAGTCTCTCATGTGAGCAATAATATCATTTAATTTTTAAAATGTATTTTCTTTAAAAAAAAATGAAAAGAAGTTGTAATGAAATGCACGACAATTGTTAGGGATAATTAATTAATTTCATATGGAAGAGATGTGATTCAAAAAAATAAAGCTAAACTGTAGGATTTTCAATGAATGCTATGTAAAGTAATATTCCCAAAAAAAAAAAAAAATTTGAATCCAACATAGAATTACACAAATTGATAAATATAGGCATAGGTAGGATAATTTTTTTTTTCTTATCTACAAAAAAGAGTCATTAACAACTACTTGATAGATAACTACCACTTTATGTGAGCTTGGAATCATATAATAATTTTTCTAAAGTGTCTCGCCCAAACTCATCCAATGTGCCCACTATGCAATTCAACAAAATTGTTGATATGTCACCCTAAAAAAAAGACAAAAAAAGAAAAAGAAAAAAAGAGTAAGGATTAAATGTAACTACTTTCACTAAGTAATTTATAAACGTATTAATTTTATTGCAATCTTATCCAAATTGAACAATTTTTCAAGTTTAATACTATTTTTTTTATTGATTAAGATCGCAATATAATTAATATGTTCATCTTTTTTGGTTAATAGTAGAGTAACACAATTTGATACTTATCCAAATTGCACAAAATTTTTTTTTTTTAAACAAAGTTTTACGTATTGTAATATTGTAATCAATGATTTTTTTTTTTTTTTAAACAAAGTTCTATGTATTGCAATATTGTAATCAAAGAAAAGCACTAAGTATTCCATTTTTTTAAGGTAATGAGTAAGCTTTAACCCACAAACGCAAACCATACAAAAAAAGAAAGAAAGATAATGATAAGGAAATATGAAAATAAAGAAAAGCACTTTAGAATCCATATAATTAGAATAAGGATTAACAAAATTAACCTACTCAAAGTCAACAAAAACCAACTATAAATTGCATAATCCTCATCAATAGACAAATGGTCGGTGACGGTGATTAAAAAAAGTGTTAGAAGATTGATTATATCTTTATTAAAAAAGAAAAAAGAAAAGTGCTACGTACATTGAGATAGAAAAGCTTTTTTTGTTTAAGTAGAAACAATTAGAAAATATATATTTTTTTTGTAACTAGAGTTTCTTTTTTCAGAAATAGTGTACATTACCAACCAAGGCATGGGGGGATGTTTATGTGATTGGATTTAGACCCTACACATGGAGTGGTTGTGAGCAAAGGAAGAGGAATTGTTGGCTACAAAATCCCATCCTTGACCCGTGCTAAAGGTGTGACTACCTTGAGAAGGAGGTAAAATATGCACTTGACATGGTACTCAAGCACTCACAAAAAGGAAGATAGTGACTTTCTAAGGTCAGCAACTATGAGAACACCTCTTATTTGTTGAGTGCATGTTGAACCACTTGAGAGACGCACGTATTACTTACAATACTCTTAATGTCCCTCTCATTGTCCAAGAGTTGTTCCCCAGGCAGTGGCAGGGTCACCTACCCACATGCCACAATGCCATGTTGGCGCATTCTCTCTCCTCTAGTCACCAAATAGTACCCCAACTATGAAAAGGTCCAAAAACAAGAAAATGATGACTTGACACCTGTATTTGTACTTAGCCATATTCCTTAAACAATAAGAGGAACATGTAGCTGGACTTTTAGGGTAAGAACCCAAGTAGATCTTTTGAGAAGAGAGTAGAAAGTTGATAAGATAGGAAGATAGAAAACAAGGTCTCTCTTTTAAGGAAGAACACCCTTATTGTACAAGAGTTACCTCTTCTTTCCACATAATACAAAGCTAAACAGAGCAAGAATGGACATTCGTGCTCAAACCATGGTTTTTCATCCCTTTTTTAGGGTTTTCCACGTATATCTTATGTCCATTTTACATTATTGTAATCACTTCTTCTCTAACCTTTGTGATGTCAGCTTGTACCTTTGTCATTCATGAGCTTTTTCATTTAGATGTACTGTTAGATAATTTATTTTATCTCCCATATAAGCTCAAATCTAACTTACATGTACATTTTTGGTGACTTCGCTGGGGAATTTCTGGTTATTCCCTTTTTGAGTGAGTTTTCTATTGGTATACTTCCGTTTGCTTTCATCTTCTCCATGCCTCCGAGGAAAAAAGTTACGGGGATACTAACTGGTTTGGGTGAAAACTAGTGAGCAGAACCAAGCGCAAATTATATATCCATGCATTCTGAAGGCACATAGTCTTCTAGTGAGGCTAATCAACCTGAGAACAGGAATATCATGGCTGTCATTGAAGACCTTCAGCACTCTCAGGCTGCCATGTGGACAAAGTTCTAATCTCTACGTCAGGAGACATCCATACCTCAAGCCCCCCAAGGTGGTCAAGGTCCTTGGGGATCTCCTTATTTGACTAAAGAGGATATCTCTGCTATTTTGTTTATAGCTAAGAAAGCGGAGAGTACTGTTTATGTTGACACCAGACCTCCCTATTCTTAAGAAGTAGTTGGAAAGCGTTACCCTATCAACTATACTCCTCCCATCCTTCCCAAGTATGATGGCATAACGGGGAACACTAGGGAACACATCAGGCGGTATGTAGATGCACTGACTACTCACTTCTATGATCATGAGTTAAGGCTCAGGGAGTTCTCTAAGTTGTTAGAAGGTCATGCCTTTACTTGGTACACTAGTCTTGCACTAGGGTTGATTCTAAGTTGGAACGACATGGCAACGCAGTTCATGAAGAAGTTCTTTGCTTTGGAAGAGAAGCTCACATTGTCAGATCTGCAACACGAAAAGCAAAGGGTATCTAAAGGATTGTTGGAGTCTATTCACAAGGTCAAAGACCTTTCTTTGCTGTGCTATGACCCTGTGGAGAAGGAAAAGCTGGTGGATGTTTGTATCGCTGGTATGCTGTACGAATATCGGCCTTATCTTGAGAATTTGTAGATTTCCAGCTTTACAAGGTTTGTAAAAGCTTCAAGAAGAACAAGTATGTCCATAAGGAAACCTTTAATGGGCTTGACTCCACAGGCTGCAAATACACCCAGACAGTCTTGGAGGAGAGAAGGCAAGAAGGTAGAAGTTGTTTTGGCAGAGGAGCCTAAGAAAGCAACCAAGAACAAGAGGAGAGAGAAAGGTAGTATTACTCCTTCTTTTACGGTTTTTACTGAGGAATTGTATAACATCCTAGAAGCTTGGTTAAAAGATGGTGTGGTGGTGTTGCCTAAATGCAAACGTGAACCCATAGAGGAAGAAAAGCGAGGTCCACTTTACTGTAGATACCATAGGAGGTTTGACCACCATACCATGGATGTTTATACCTTTAGGAACATCTTCCATGATAGGGTAGCCAAGGGTGATTTAGTTATCAAAGCTGGGAAGAAGGAAGACCTAAGAATGTGTAGGCAAAAGGTGGCAATGACTTTCTTCATGGGTCGTGAGGACCCTATGGAAAAAGAAGCTGAGAATATGGCTAGCAGTAGCTCAGCACCTCCGCCCTTACTAGATGAAGAAATGGTTACGAGAATTTAGCAAGAAGATAAGATACATTTCTTTCTTGAATGAATAGGTCCTAGGCCATTGGTTAGGAGAGAAGCAGCCTAAGCCCTGACCAAGGTGATGGAAAGGAATCATGAAGTGGCAGGCTGGCAGTTGTTGAAGGAAGTCTGATGTAGGTGGCATACTAAGAAGCAAAAGACTTTACACCTTTTCTAATAGAGATCTAGCCAAGCGAGTTGTTGATGGCTACAGGCCTCTGTATCTTACTGCCTTTTTGAGAGCATCTCTAATCAAAAGGGCCTTGGTAGACACGGATGCATCCACCAACATCTTACCTCTCCCAACATTTGATGCTTTGGGCATTTCAAGAGAGAGGATTATTCCAAAGCCACTTCAGGTTGTAGGGATAAGGTCTTTGCAACAATGTACCCCAAGGCATGTATCGTTGGATCTTAGGGTAGGGCCAATTTGAGCACCTACTTTCATGCATGTAATGAAGGGAAATACTTCTTATCACATCATTCTAGGCTATCTATGGCTGAAGGCATATAAGGCTGTGGCTTCCACATATCATCAATGTGTGAAGGCCGTCTGGAGGAATGGGCAAGTGGTCATTGAGGCCACTAGGATGTCTTTTGATAAAGCGGAGCTCCATTTTGCTGAAGTAGCCTTATATTAGGAGTATGAGCCTGGGAGTGAAAAAAAAAATTCTTCCTTTTAACCCCATTACTTTGCAAAGAGAGGAAGAAGATGATGGCAAGGTTGTGGAGCCAGAAAGGCCCTCAAAGGTAAGGAGAATCACCAGGCCTGATGGCAAGGTGGTATATAAGTTTTGATGGATAGAGGAAGGGGATGAGGAGGATGGCGAGCTTGATCCCCCCAATTTGACTCAACAGCCAAAGGAAGTTCATATAGTTAAGGAGCCTATGAAAGAAGCTCCAAGTAAATTTATGATGTTGTCAAGAATGTGCAAAAGGAACTTGTTGAGATTGATCTGAATATGGAGAAGGAGAAAAAAAGCTAGTCAAAATCAGCAAGAGTTTGTCTGAAGAAGAAAGAAGAAAGCTAATAACCTTGTTGAAGGAATACAAGGATGTTTTTGCTTGGAGTTATTAAGAAATGCCAGGTCTAAGTCCGAGTTTGGTAACATATAAGTTAAAGGTGGATCCAAATGCTAAGTCTGTGAAGCAACCACCAAGGAAGTACCTTTTGGATATGGAGAAAAAGATAATAGCTAAAGTGAATAAGCTTTTAAAGGCGGGATTTATTGAAGAGATTGAATGTTCAAGTTGGTTGGACAACATAGTCCCTATAAAGAAAAAAGGCAGTCAGATAAGAATCTGTGTGGATTTCTAGGATCTCAATAAGGATTGTCCTAAAGATGAATTCCCACTCCCCAATGTTGATATTTTGGTGGATGTAGCTGTTGGTCATGAACTTTTTCCTTTATGGATGGCTACAGTGGGTATAACAAGATCTTTATGGAGCTAGTGGATGCCCAGAAAACTACCTTCAAAACACCTTTTGGGAACTATTTCTATAAGGTGATGCCTTTTGGGTTAAAGAATGCAGGTGCTACCTACCAGAGGACTATGACTTTGATCTTTGGCGATATGCTTCATAGGCAAGTAGAAGATTATGTTGATGATCTTGTGGTGAAGGCAAAGAATCCATTTGAGCACTTATTACATTTTAGGCAAGTCTTTGAAAGGTATAGAGAGCATAACTTGAGGATGAACCCTTCTAAATGTGCTTTTGGAGTATCTTCAAGGAAGTTCTGGAGTTTTCTTATCCATCACAGAGGGATTGATTTGGACCCCACAAAGGCCAAGGCAATAGCTGCTCTCAGTCCCTTTATGACTTTGAAGGAGTTGAGAAGCTTTAGGGGAAAAGTTTCTTATCTAAGAAGGTTTATTCCGGGTTTAGCTGAAATTCTAAAGCCTTTAGTGGAGCATACTAAGAAAGGAGTGGCTTTCATATGGTGTGATCAATGCCAAAAAGCATTCAAGAAAGTTCAGACAATATTAGTGGACCCTCATACAATGGTGGCCCCTTCACCTAACAGACCTCTTTTGTTGTACATAGCCAACATAGAACAGTCATTAGGAGCATTGTTAGCTCAGGATCAAGAAGGGGTGGAAAAGCCAGTGTACTATATTAGCAGGCTTATGAAGGGACCAGAGCTAAGATATTCAACTGTTGAGAGGGTATGTTTGTCTTTAGCCTTTACTGTGTTGAAGTTTAATCATTACTTCTTAGGGCATCGTGTACAATTGGTGACCAAGAGCAATCCAGTGAAGTACCTCTTAACCCGCCCTCAATTGTCAGGGAGAATGGTGCAATGGGCCATCCTGACATCGTAATGAAATCGAGTATGAGGCTCTTCAAGCGAGGCTAAATGCCGTTAAAAAGCTTGGAGTTAAAGTTGTAAAAGTACACTATGGTTCAAGGCTTGTCGCAGGGTAAGTTCAGGGGGAATACGGAGCAAAGGACTCGAGGATGCAGTGGTACTTAAACCAACTGAAGCAATTGCAATTTGATTTTGAGACTTTTTCCTTAAAGCAAGTACCTCGGAGTAGAAATTCTCATACTAATTCGTTGGCAACCTTAGCTACCTCAATTGGAGGAAGCCTACTAAGAATTATACTAGTGGAAAATCTAGTGATGTTTGGTTATGACAACCAGACTCCAGTCGGGGTGAATAAGATATACGCAGGCCCCAGTTGGATGACCCAATAGTCTCGTTCCTTATGAATGGAACCTTGCCCAATGATATAATTGAAGCAAAAAAAGCCCAAAGAAAGGCCCCACGGTATTGGCTTTCGGAGGAACAAAAGCTGTACAAACGCTCATACTCGAGCCTTTATCTACTATGCGTCCATCCAGAGGCAGTTGAAACATTGCTAGAAGAGCTCCACAAGGGAATTTGTGGTAGTCACATCGGAGGAAGTTCTTTGTCGCATAGAGCACTAACTCAAGGATACTGGTGGTCGAGCATGCAGAAGTCCTCTCAAGAGTTCATTAAAAAATGTGATAAATGCCAAAGATATGCCCCGAAAATTCATCAACCAGAAGGAATGCTCAATCCCTTGACCAACCTATGGCCCTTTGCATAATGGAGATTGGATATTGTTGGGCCACTCCCAAAGGCTACGAGCAACCGCTAATACCTCCTCATTGCAACTGGCTGTTTCACCAAATGGGTCAAAGCCAAGCCTCTTGCCAACATCCGAAATCAGGATGTGATGAAGTTTGTGTGATGGAATATTGTTACAAGATTTAAAATCCCAAATACTCTCATATCAGACAACTGCCTTCAGTTTGATAGTAAAGCCTTTCAGAGGTATTGCTGTGGGTTGGGCATAAAAAACAGATATTCCACTCCAGCATATCCACAATGCAACGGGCAAGCTGAGGCTACTAATAAAGTCATCGTGGATGGATTGAAGAAAAAGTTGGAAGAAGCAAAAGGTAAATGGGTGGACGAGCTACCCCATGTTCTATGGGCGTACCGCATTACTCCAAGAAGATTGACTGGAGAAACCCCTTCTCTATGACGTACAATTTCGAGGCAGTCATCCCTCTTGAGACAGGCCTCCCAACAATGGGAACTGACCAGTTTGATAGCAGCAAGAATTAACAACTTCTTTCCAACAGCTTGGACTTAGCCGAGGAGTGAAGGGAAGTTGCCACCGTTAGATTGGCACAATACCAACAAAAGCTGAGGCAAGGATATAAGAAGGGTGTCAAAATAAGAGCCTTCGTGCAAAGGGAACTCATCTTGAGAAAAGTTGTTGGAAGCATGAAAAATCCTGCTTGGGGAAAACTAGGGCCTAATTGGGAAGGACCATACCAGGTAACTTCTGTAACTGGAGTGGGAGCCTATCGTTTATAACAGCTAGATGAAATCCCTGTTCCTCAACCATGGAGTGTAAATAACTTGCAAAAGTATTACTATTAATGTAAAGTTTTATGTTCGTTTACATTCATATATTTAACTTTAACGTATTTACAGAATCTGTTCTCTTATCTTTTTTGTTGATCTGAATCCTACCTGCTAACTCAGGATAAAAAAACCTAAGGATTAAATAGAACCTTAGTTAAGTTAGATTCCTCAGATCACCTACCTAAGGGTTAAACAGAACCTCGACCAGGTTAGATTCCTCAAATTGCCTGCCATAAGTAAATTAACACCTAAAAATCCTAAGGGTTAAACAGAACCTCGACCAGGGTAGATTCTTCGAGTCACCTACCTTGGGTAAATTAACACCTAAAAAGCCTAAGGGTAAATAGAATCTCGCTCAAACTAGACTCTTCCAATCACCTGCCTTAGATGAATTAGTAGCTAAGTGGATGACGGAGGTAAGGCCATGGGAAAGTGTGGCCATTAGGATCAATAGCTTAAAAAGGTTCCTTGGAAAAGCCTAGAAATATGGTGTTATAATACAAGTTATTCAAAAGCAATGTATGTTAAGGCTAGCAAAACAAAAAAGAAAAAGGGGGCATAAATTAAAGAAGCCAACGATAGAGTAAAGATCTTCATTGATTAATATAATAAAAACAAAAAAGGATGATAGAAAATAAAGAAGGATAACAGCAAAAAGGCCCCTCTATGGGCTAGATTTAATGAAAAGAAAAGATAACCAAGCCCCTATTACAAGAATCCTAAGGAAGTCCTACTCCTACTTCTCTTTTTCTTGTACTTTTGGCCCCTCATTTTTGTTGGCTTCTTCGGTAGTGGCCTGTAAAGCCGAAGGTGCAGTATCGCCTTCAACAAGGCCCTTTTCCTCAATGAAAGCTAGCAAGGCTGAAGGAGCAATGTTACCTTAAGTAGGACTCAATACCTCAGTTGAAGCCTGTGGAGCTGAAGAAGTAATGCAGCCTTGGGCAAGAGTGACTACTTTAACACTGAGAGCAAGGGGATATACCACCTTCTCAGGATTCCTTAACTCCAAGGACTAATCTACCCTAGTAACGTTCAGTGCCTAGACCCAAGTCCGGAGGTAGAAACCTCGGCATATAGCAATAAGCTGAGCTTTGAGATAAGCCTTGGTCTCCGTCTACCCTAGGTTATAGGCCGCTTGCTCAGCCCTAGTAATGGCTTCATCCTTCTGCTCCAGCTCCTTGGTCAGTTCCTCGAGTTTTTTCTCGAGTAAGGACAAGCTATCCCTTAGCTTCTTTCATATGATGAAGCTACCCTCGGGCTTTTCTCTCAGAGCTTTCTATGGATGCCTCGGCACTTTTCTGAGCTTTGTCACACTCGACTAGTTTGGCAAAAGTCTCTTTCTGCTTCTTCTCGAACTGGGCCTGGCCTTATGGGCGGCATAACGCTTGGCCTTCTCCTCTTTTCACTCAAACATGTGTGTGTGTGTGTGTGTGTGTGTGTGTGTGTGTGTGTGTGTGTGCAAGAAAGAAGGGGTATGAGTATACCAAGGCTAAATCCCTTTTTAAGGATAGAAACATCTCATGCTTCTTTAGATTTCAAAGCATTGTCATATCCCGAGGCAACAGAAGCGCTTGTTCCACGGCATTGGCCACGTAACCCGAGCTCCCATTGTCAAAATCTCAGATGGAGGAATCTGAGGGAAGAGTAGCCCCATACAAAACCAAAAGAGGATTCCAGAATGGAACCCGAGACCAACATTCAAGGATGGTCTCGATAACCTCCCCAACCCTCATCTAATGCACTTGAGTGGCCTTTGAACCCCTAGTTTGCTTTGGGGGGTTTCTTCTTGGATCTCCCCTTCTTCAACAACCTCATTTCTAGCTTTTTTATCCCTTTTTCTCTTATTGTCAAAGGGATCAATTTTAGGAGAAGGAGCAGAAGCAGGAGTAGAAGGCCTCGGTACCACCAAAATCTTAGGGGTAGCCTCATTGGCATGAGATTCTAGCAAGGACAGTAGGTCAGGTACTCTTTTCTCAATCAACATGCCTTCAGGAACTTGAATAGCCTCTTGGTTGGCACTAACTGCAACGACAACTGAAGTAGAGGTTGTTGTCGTATCCTTGATCACATCAAGATGATAAAAAAACCTTAAAGTCCTCCTCACGGAAAACACCTTAGAAATCTTCTTCCTCGACCCCTTCAGATTAGACCTCGGCTTCGTCTTCAGAGGGTATAGGTTCCTCACCCTCAGTTATAAGTTGGGCCACCTGATGTGCGAAAAGCTCCACATAATGAGTTCCAACGAGAGGGGTTTTTTGGATAAACCCTACAACACCTATGTCAATCCCTACAAGACGAGCATCCTTAGCCTTGATTACGTGCCTCAGACTCTAAAAATGGGAGGATATTGGCTTGAATCTGAGGATGACGTGTGTAGCTCGGAGTTGGCCGTCATTATGGAAGAAGATCTCGGATTTTAAAATTCTGTTGAGGTCTGTGAAATTTACCATGCTCCATCTTTTAGCAATGGCCTTCTTATCTAAAAAATAAATAATAATAAAAAAAAAAGTAAGATAGAAAAGATCAGAGATATGAAAAAAAAAAAAAAAAAAAAAAGAGTTTTTCCTAGTAGCTGAGGTTTAACTTTACGGGTATTCCTAAGCCACCCCACCTAGTGTACCATCCTTGGTCGAACAGTGCAGTCCATCATGCCACTCTCCCGAAACGATGAGGAAGTCCTTGTCCATGCCTTTATTAGTCTCAAGAAGGCAAGAAATTAATCCAATGAAGGGGACCCCTAGTTTTAAGGTAATATCTCATCTCTTTATTATTTTGGAAACTATATATCCAATTGATATCGTAGAGAGTTAGGCTTACACCCATCTTATCATTTAGTGCGTCCACACTACCTAATATTCTAAATATATTAGGGGCTCATTGAGTAGGATAAAGCCTGAAAAGGCACAAAAAATCTTTGGTTACTTTACCCATAAGAATCCTTATCCTCCTTTCTATAAAAGCAATCATAGGGATTGCTACAGCCCTGGAAGGCCTCTTTTCATGCCATTCTCCTAAGTTACAATGTTCTATGGTGACATCACTTGGGATTTTGTATTGTTTTTTAAATTCTTCCCTTTGCTCGGGGGTATCGACTAAGCTAAAGAACCTACCCATTCTATGAAGTGAAAGAAAGAAGGAATATCTTGATCCTAATAAAAAGAAGAATCTCAAGACACTTACAAGGAAATAAAAGAGAAAGGGGCTCCTTGGATGAGTTTTCTGGAGTGAGACTGATTTTCGCTCAAAATAAAAGTGAAGAAAAATCACCCCATCTCCTCTTTATATAGAGATGAAAAAGGGGTGGCAATTTTCCTACTCCTTTAATTCAAAGGATTAGGACCGTTGGATCATAATATCATCGTAGAACGTGGGAGACAGGGAGCTGTCCGCAGCATTTACTACCGTGTCACGGATTCAGAAGTGTTAGGACCATGTTTCAGTCAGTTGAAAAGATGTAATTACATGGGAAGACATATGGAGCGTGCCAAGTAACTCCCCATGACTACCAAAACCACCCTTCCCTAGAAGGAACGGGAAGTGAGGTTTTGGGGGGCTATTGTGGGAGGATGAGAAACCGAGGACAGGAATGAGCAAGAATAGGTCAAGACCAAAGGGTCACAATGTGGGAAGTTTTGTCAAGGAGTCCTCGAAGCAAATATGATAACACAACCACAAACCCGAGAAGATTGGAGTGCCTGAGGATCTCGAGGATATAGATACATCCCTAAAAGGTCCGAGGTCTAGTTCTGAAGACCACCAAGCACACAACCGAGGAAAGGAAGGAATGTTTGTCATTAAGCAAATGAAAGAAGAGTACAGATAAAGCATCCATTACCTCTGCATTCAATGCTTTGCACCCATTTAGTTGGCCATATTAATGGTGAAATGATCCCTGAACAGTGTCATCACAGCTCACAACCTAACAGAGAAACCTTCAAGTAAGGCCCTGATGGGACAAGTATTAGAGGAAATAAGCCTTTGCCTTCCAACTGGAAGACTAGGATACAACTTGGATGACTATATAAAGGAAAGAGATCCCTATGAGGAAGGGGGTCGAGAATTGTAAAGAAGAGAAATAAAGTGAAATAAAGAGTGAGAATATTATCATGCAAGAACAAATGTTAACCTTCACCTCAGTCTAAAACCGAGGAACATTGTTAAATTAATCCCAAATGTATATTGTTCTGCTTTTCCTGACTTACATATATATCAAGCACACATTCCAATATCACTCGATTAACTTGTTAAAAAAAAGGGTAACCAAGGTTAGTTGGCATCCCATCTCTATAAATTAATTGTATGTGGTTGAAATTTTACTCAGCCAATTTCGGCCCGCCACAATAATAATAATAGTAATATATATATTTTTTTTCTTCTTCTAAATGAAGCATACCTTTTATAAGATATCTACTTATAATATTTATAAATTGAAGAAAAAATCGGCCAATAACTAGTTTGGTTACTAAAATGGAATTGGTTGTCAAATGAGCCAAAAACTGATGGCAACTCAAAGCACCCCGCCTGTCTCTCGACCACGCCACTCCAAGTCCAACAACCCAAACCGTACCCGCTCTCCCCAACTGTCAATAACGACCGGTATCCAATACTATCATTGATCAACCAATGCAACAGTACGAAGCAGCTAAAGCAAGTCCATGCCCAAATGCTCCATACAGGTCTGTTCTTCTACTATTTTTCAGCCAGCAAGCTCATCACTGCCTCTGCTCTCTCACCCTTCTCTAGCCTCGACTACGCCCGCCAGGTGTTCGATCAAATTCCTCAACCAAATCTTTTTACTTGGAACACTTTCATTCGTGCTTATGCATCCAGCCCTGACCCCACTCAGAGCCTTCTAGTCTTTCTGCAACTGCTTCATCACTGTGAACATTTTCCTGACAAATTCACTTTTCCTTTCGTGATCAAAGCGGCTTCGGAGCTCAAAGCTTTCTGGGTTGGGAACGCGTTTCACGGGATGGCGATTAAAGGGTCTCTTAGTTCGGATGTCTATATTCTGAATTCACTAGTGCATTTTTATGGTTCGTGTGGGGATTTGGATTTGGCGTATGCGGTGTTTGTGAAAACTCTGCAAAAAGATGTGGTTTCTTGGAATTCTATGATCACTGCTTTTGCACAAGGTGGTTGTCCTGGGGAGGCATTGGAGTTATTTAGGGGAATGGAGAAGGAGAATGTGAAGCCGAATGATGTGACAATGGTGGGTGTTCTTTCGGATTGCACAAAGAAGTTGGATTTGGAGTTTGGGAGGTGGGTGTGTTCCTATATTGAAAGGAATGAGATTAATGTGAACTTGACTCTGAGTAATGCAATCTAGATATGTATATGAAATGTGGGAGCTTTGAAGATGCAAAAAGATTGTTTGATAAGATGCAAGACAAGGATATTTTCTCTTGGACAACTATGCTTGATGGATGTGCTAAGTTAGGGGAATATGATGAGGCTCGACATGTTTTTGATGCAATGCCTCGTAAAGATATAGCTGCATTGAATGCACTGATTTCCGCTTTTGAACAGAATGGCAAGCCAAAGGAGGCTTTGGCTGTTTTTCGTGAATTGCAGCTCAGTAAGGATGCAAAACCGGATGAGGTCACTCTTGTTTGTGCCCTATCAGCTTCTGCTAAGTTAGGAGCAATGGATTTAGGCAGGTGGATCGATGTGTACATAAAGAAGCATGGGATTAAGTTAAATTGTCATCACACTACCTCTCTTATTGACATGTATGCTAAGTGTGGGGACCTAGAGAAAGCACTTGAGGTATATTATTCGGTGGAAAGAAAAGATGTGTTTGTTTGGAGTGCCACCATTGCTGGTCTGGCAATGCATGGCCATGGGAGGGCTACATTAGATTTGTTCTCAAAGATGTTAGAAGCTAAGGTCAAGCCCAATGCTGTGACTTTCACCAATGTATTATGTGCCTGTAGCCACACAGGATTAGTAAACGAGGGACAAAGGTTATTCTATCAAATGGAGCCAGTTTATGGGGTTGTTCCTGGAGAGAAGCATTACGCTTGCATGGTTGATATGCTTGGTCGTTCGGGCCTTCTGCAAGAAGCTGTCAAATTTATAGAAAAAATGCCCATACTTCCTACCGCTTCTGTATGGGGGGCTCTTCTTGGGGCCTGTAGACTTCATGGGAATATTGAGCTTGCTGGGCAGGCTTGTAGTCGTTTGCTTGAGTTGGACCCTAGAAATCATGGAGCCTATGTGCTTTTGTTGAACATATATGCTAGAACAGGGAAATGGGATAGAGTTTCAGGGTTAAGGAAGAATATGAGAGATTTTGGACTAAAGAAAGAACCAGGTTGTAGTTCAATTGAGGTCAATGGAATTGTTCATGAGTTTCTAGTTGGCGATAATTCTCACAAGCTATCTAAGGAAATCTACTCAAAATTGGATGAGATTACAGCAAAATTGAAGTCAGTTGGTTATGTGCCAAACAAGTCCTATCTCCTGCAACTTGTTGAAGAAGAAGACATGAAAGAGCAGGCCCTAAACCTTCACAGTGAGAAGTTAGCAATTGCCTATGGGCTTATTAGTATGGGCCCATCTCAACCGATTCGAGTTGTGAAGAATCTTCGTGTTTATGGGGACTGTCACCCAGATGCTAAGCTCAAATCTGGGCTTTATGATAGAGAGATAATTCTAAGAGACCGTTATGGCTTCCATCATTTTAGAGGAGGAAATTGCTCATGTATGGATTATTGGTCAATGTGAACAGCATTGGGTGTGAAAATCTCACATCATCCATCTAGAATGATATTTTCGCTGCCTAAATAATTGTTGAAGCAGTAAGAATTCAATCAAACTAGGGATTAAGCAAATGGCCCCATGTGGACTACAGCATAGATCTAGAGAGTAATGACAAATTGTACTCACACACAAGAAAGGAAACCAGTGATGAATTGTCAATTAGGGGCATTTCCATAGAAGTTAAGTTGCCTTTTGAGAGCTTATTTGGAACATTAAGATCTTGCACAAAAAAGCTTAGTTTTTTTTACTCATTTTATGTTATTAATGTATATATTTTTTAATACAATAGACTCTCGAATTACTAGAACATTGAAGACATTTCATATAGTATAAAAGATGTCAAATTAAGGAGCATTGCCATACGTTTATATGTGGAGACTGGACAGAAATTGTGAAGCAAGAGGAATTTTACGGAGGATAAAAAATGCACAATCATATACATATATGAGGTACAATTAATAGAGCAAGGTACTTGGGAAAGTAAAACTTGAAAAAAGAAAAAAGAGAGGAAAGGAAGGGGGGGGGGGGGGGGGGTGGGGGAACTAAAGTAGAAAGGATAAGAAAAGCAAACATATATACATGTTTTTACTCATAAATATAACTTGGAAATGAGTTTCAGTAAAATTCCAATCATTGATGCTTTTCAGAAATTTTACTTGTTGACGGAGCTTTGGATTTTCATTTCATGAGTTTTAGTTGAAAGGAATTTACCTTTAATTGAAAGCAATTCCAGGGCAACTCTTCTCATGTCTGTTCTGTCTCCTGGAGATTTTGCTAAACATGCAAGTCCAATTTGAAAAACCAATATCAAGCAAAACATGCAAGTCCAATTTGAAAGACCAAGATCAAGCATTTAGTCTGTTCGCATGCCCAGTCACTCCAACATGTAACTATGTTCTTATTTCCTCCTACTTTGTTGAAAACTGATTGATCCACAATCTCCATCGCTCGTCCTGGCAATGCCAACTTGACAAAGTTGTGAAGGTTCAAGTCATCTTTGAATAGTTCATCAGTGGGTCTTCTTCCAGTGAACATTTCCAACAAGAAAATCCCAAAGCTGTATACATCCCCATTAGTTGAAAGCTGACTACCCATTCCATTCTCTACAAAAAGTCAGAGCACTCTCATACACTAACAACAATTCTTACTCAATCCTATGATACTACTTATTTGGTTAGGGTATATGTAGATATTCTATAATAGGCTTCCTTGCTTTGATTATTGATACATTCTTTTAGTAATTATAGAAGGAATTAATTGCCAAAATTTTCTCTTTAATTCCTCTTTTTTTTTCCTTAACAGTGAATGCTTTAAAAAATGAGTGAATTCATGACTCATTACCTGGAGTAAAATATCCAATGGTTCCCTTAATTCTAGCCGAATTTAATTGATTAAGAAAAGCTTCCTTTCCAAATTTCGAAAGGAGTTTTGCCAAACCAAAATCACTTACATGAGCAGTCAAATCATCATCAAGAAGAATATTACTTGGCTTAAGATCACAATGAATGATAGGGGTTTGGCACTGGTGATGAAGATAAAGCAAAGTTGAAGCCACATCTATTGCAATGTTCATTCTCTGGAGAAGATTTAAATTTCTCAGTTGGCTAAGCTCATCTTCAAGATGTAACCACATCTCCAAGCTCCCATTTGGCATTAACTCATACACTAAAGCTTTAAATTCTTTGCCCCCAAAATCAGTACTCGATCAAGCAGTCACAATCTTAACAAGATTTTGATGCCGGATGTTCCTCAAGGCTTTGCATTCAGCAATGAAGGTCTTGGAAGCTCCTTGCTTTTGAAGGTTGAGTACCTCGACTGGAATAGTTGTTTCATCTGGACCAAGTTTTCCTTTATAGACACTACCAAAATTACCTGAACCAATCAAATTCCTCAAAGAGAATCCATCAGTTGCATTGAGTAATTCTTCATAAGAAATCTTTTGGTAGGTGCATCCAAAGGAGGAAATAAAAAGGCATTTCTTCTTCGACTTTCTCAACCATGAAACAGTAAATAAAGAGATTGATGTCAAACAGAAAGCAGCTGCAATGCTTATTGCCAGTATCAACTTAAAAGCAACATGCTTTCTATGTTTCTTGGATCCTTGACTGGGGCATGCTTGCATATGCAGCTCATGGATGCCCCCACAAAGAGCATTGTTACCATCGAGTTCAACTGCCCTAGCATTTTTGAAGACCCCTTCTACAGGTACCTCTCCCTCAAGATTGTTGAAAGACAGGTTTAAATTTTGCAACACGGGAAAATTAACCATATAGCTTGGGATCTGGCCGGACAACTTGTTGTTGGAAAGATCAAGATATTGAATACCTTTTAACCTAGTTAGGTTGGGAATGGTTCCTTCAAAGGAGTTGCCTTGCATATAAAGTGTTTCTAAGGCCAAACAGTCCTTAAGCTGGGCTGGAATCTCATTGGAAAGTTTGTTGTATGAAACGTCTAGTGCAACAAGAAGTATGAGGTTTCCAACTTCTGATGGTAAAGAACCTGTCAAAGAGTTATGAGTCACATTAAGGACTATAGAAAGAGATGGAAGACCAATAAGTTCCGGGGGTATGGTGCCATTTAATTTATTATGGCAAAGGCGTACATCTTGGAGGTAGCTACAATTTCCAAGACTCGAGGGTATGCTCCCTTCCAAGCTGTTATTGTACAAATAGAGGAGCAGCAAATGAGTTAAGTTGCCAAAGGAAGATGGGATCTCCCCTGTCAATTTGTTTGCACCCATGGACAAAGCGTTCTAGTTTGAGAACTTCCCAATTGAAGGTGGAAGATTTCCTGTCAATATGTTTTGTTCCAGGTAAAGTTCAGATAGATTGACAAGATTTGAAATGTACGTTGGTATGCTCCCACCAATTAAATTCCCTCCTAACCGTAGCGACGTTAATTGGATTGAAAGGTTTGTTATGGAGTTAGGCAGCTCACCTCCAAGTTGGTTGTAGCTGACATCAAGCTTCTCTAAGTGGCTGCAATTCGTCAAAGAACTCAGAAAACTCAAATCATCAACTGAATAATTTCCCAGATAATTTGAACCAAAACCAAGCTTTTGAAGGTTTTTTAGATTGCCAAAACTTGTAAGTATGGTTCCTGTGAAATAGTTATATACTGTATCGAGGTGTTGAAAGTGTAAGACATTGGATAATGAAACTGGAATGGTTCCTGTAAATTGGTTTCCTCCTATCCAAAGTATCTGGAGATTTTGAAGAGCAATGCCTAAGTCAGGGTTGAGGTTACCAGAGAAGATGTTATCAGTCAAGGCAATATATGTGAGCAATGATAAATTGTATAGGGAAGGTGGAAAGACACCAGAAAGTTTATTTGTGTCTACATCAAAATATTTCAAGCTTTTCATTTGGACTACTGTATTTGGGATTTCCCCCTCCAAATTGTTAGATGCAAACGAAAGGTTTTGAAGAGAGGACAAGTTCCCCAGAGAAGGTGGGAACCTTCCACTTAAATTATTGTTGTCAAGAATTTGTATCTCAAGTTTTGACAAAAAGCCAAGTTCGGAAGGGATTCCTTGTACTAGCTGGTTCTTCTGGAGGTCAAAATTCCGGAGGTTGGAACAGTGAGACAGATTGACTGGAATTTCCCCTCCCAACAATAGATTATAACTCAGGTTCAAATTTTGAAGCCTGGTCAAGTAACCAGCTTCCAAGGGAATTTCACCGTGGAAAGAGTTACTTGAAAGATCGAGGGATTGAAGGAAAGAAAGATTTCCAATATAAGGTGATATGTTGCCAACCAACTTTTTGTTTTTTAAGTCCAAACCGATGACTCTTTGGTGTTTGTTGCCACAGGTGACCCCAACCCACTGGCAGAAATGGAAAGACTCGTTCCAAGAAGCCAGGACACTGAGAGGGCTATCTATTATTTGGTACTTGAATTCGAGCAGCGCAAGTTTGTCAGTCTCATTTGAAAGTGTGGTAGCCAAGGAAAATTTTGAGACCGATAAGGAGAGGAACAAAAGAAAGATGGCGCGGAAGGTTAGTGTGAAGTGTTGTGTTGTGGTAATAACTGGATGCTCCATCTGAGAGGAAGAAAGTAACTTCTTCAGAGAGAGGGAGTGATGCTGAGATTGGCAGGGAAGTCTCACACGTATATATAGAGAACGAACTTAACAACCTTTTAGATGGGGACTGCTCGTATTAATTAATCAGATAACCCATCTTCAATCTTTGACCAAGTCAAGTAGGTCAAATCAAAGATTGTCATACAAATTTTTATTACGTAGTACGTATCTATCTCTTTGTATTTATGTGCAGCTGATTTGGTCATAGAAATTAATTTACTGGATCATTGTTGAGGGGAGTGCTCAATGAAATATGGAGGTCTCTCTCAGCAGTGCAGTACATTTTCAATTTGTCTTCTTTTTATTTTTTTATTTTTTGAATTGCTGAGCTTACTCTGATTTTCAGTTTATAATACATAATTGAAAATTTTCTACGTAAGTTGTCTGCTATCATTTTTTTTTTTTTTTGAGTTTCAACTCAGTATTACCTCGCTTTGTTCCACCCCACACCAGATCTATCATCTACTGTACTAGTTGAAGTTTCTAGAATAATGTGGCAAAAGTGAAAAACATGAGACATAAGAAAAAGAAGTAGGTATTTCTCTATGTTTGGATGGAGGGATAGGAAATGAGAGTAGCGGGAAAGATTGCTGGAAAATATTAAAATCAAGTAAATCCCAGCCACCTTTCACTGTCATTTCCTCTCCTCGCCCTCTGTTCCAAATATGCCCTTAGAAAAAAGTGGGGGAGGGGGAACTTTAAACAGGAGTAGGATGCACTCATACACTATATTAAAGAAAAATGAGAAGATCAATATGGAAATTAGTTATGCCCAGGGAATCATGATCTTAAGACCACCATGCCAGTAGGAAAATATGATACAACACCTTGAAGGAAAAAGCGTCTTTTGCTTGGAGTGTTTGAACTTATCCCCCCCACTATAAGCCTCAAAAGCAAGGGAAATTTCATGTAGACAAAATGCCTATTGCTGAATCTGTGTAACCATTTTAGTGCTTCAGGCTTTGGAGCCTGCTGATATCTATCATCTATGATCTGATGAAAGTAATAAAAGATTTGCCACAAGTGATCTAAAATTTCGGTCGAAAGGTGTTAATGCCACCTTTTTTTTTTCAAGGCAGTTATTTCAGTGTTCACAAATTTCTTTTGAAGTTAGAAATTGCCTAAACGTATTTGGATTTAGTTACTTAATTGTTTTGAAAGAGGATTTGATTTTGTTACATTTTTTGGGCTTCTTTTGTGTGTGTGTGTGTGTGAATGGAAAGACTATTCCTTGTCAAATAAATAATGTAGTACTTGTTAAGGAAATAATTAATAGTTCTTGTGTATCAAGAAATTCATTTCAATCCCTATATATAGATAGTACAGTAAACAAGTTGTCTACTCTTTAAAAAAACAAAAACAAAAAACAAGTTGTCTACTATAAAGAGTTTAATGACTTTAAACTAAGGGTCCTCCCTCCCATATGAGAAGAAGAGTTTGCCTAACCACATAAATTCTCATCTCTATTGTGTTTGCTAGTTGTTCTTTATTTGTGGCTACTGTTATTTGTTCCAATCCATGAGTGCCATTGCATAACATACAAGAAGTGGTACAGGCAGAAGCACTTCCCTGGTTGCATAGCATTAGGCAAGTCTATGATTACCATTTTTTTAATGGAATTGGATTTATTAATACTGATAGTTTTTAGACCCCTTAAAACGACAATTGGATTAACCTAGATAATTAGCCAAGTTGTTACTTAGTCAAATTATTCAAATCTAGGTTATCACAATCAAACAATCATATCATGCAAAGCAGCGGAAAGATAAATAACACAATGATATGATCACCCAGAAAACCAAACCGATAAAAACCTGGGGAGGATTTAAGCTATCTATCTTCAAGGTAAACCTGAATCCACTATCTTGAAAAAATCGAAATTCATACAATAAGACTTACAAGCCCCCACGCTCGACTTCTTATAGCTACCCACCAGTAGAACTTATTGACACGACCACGTGCAAGCTCCGAGACCACGGACTCCTTCTTTCTTGGATTCTCCAGCAAGTACAAACACACCTTCTTGTGTTTCTTTAAGCTTCAACGACAGCAACTGAATTGATCATCAAGGTGTAGATAACATCTCCTCCTTGAAATAATTTCAGATTTGTAAAAGAAAAATCATATCTATTTTTTGCAAAGTGTTAAAAAGAAAGATTTTATTAAGAAAAATTAGAATTTTTTTTTTGTAAAGTAAAAATAAATAAATAAATGATATTTTGTTAAGAAAAATCAGATCTGTTTTGAAAAGTTAAAAAAAAAATGATTTTTGGTTTGTGTAAAAAAAAAGATCTGTTTTTGGAAACAAATTAAAAAAATACTTTTGAAAGAGGATTCATATTCATGAGATAAATTTGTTATGCATGCATCACACACACACACACCCTCTCCCCACCCCCCCCCCCCCCAAAAAAAAAAAAAAAAAACCTAACTTTCAATCCTTTCTATTAAATTTCAAAATCTGCAATTTTGTAACCAAGAAAATTTTTTCCAAAAAAAATCAGATCTATATTTAAGGAAAATGTAGATCAATTTTATGTATGAAAAAAATCATATCCATATTTAATGAAAATACAAAACAGTTTTTTGATCTTGTAAAAATCAAATCTGTATTTAATGAAAATACAGATCAGTTTTATGTTTGAAAAACAAATTAGATCTGAAAAATATAGATCAGTTTTTGAATTTAAAAAAAAAATCAAATCTGAAAAATAAAGATCAATTTTTGAATTAAAAAAAAATTATATCTGAAAAATACAAATCAGTTTTGTGGGGGAAAAAAAAAAGTAATCTTTGGTAGTCATTAACAAATTTTGAAACTTAAAAACAAAGAATCACAATAAACAATCATCTAGGAACATGTTAAAGAAAATCATAATAATTATATTAGGAATGAAACATAATAAATCGTGTCAAACACAATCATGCATCAAACAATAAAAACTCATGGAGAAAGGAAAGAAAGAAGAAAAAATAAAAGCATACCTCTTGCATGAGCGACCTCGTCTAATGAAAGAATATTTTAGAATTCAAAGAAATTTGTTCACCTCTTTGAAGCCTAAAATACTTTACTTACAAAAAAGAAATTCTTAAAGCAAAAGCTTCCAAAACGTCTTTAACGTAAGGGGAATTGAAAAATCAAAAAAGAAAAGCCAAAAAGAGGGGAGGTTAGAAGTGCTGAATTTTGAGAGGCATCCCCCATTTATAGAGGTTGGAATGCTTCAAAAATTAGTTGAATGATCAGATACGAATTGAGACACGTCCTTATCTCTAAAAACTCAAAAAAGATAGGATTTATCTCAATCCAGGAGTCCTCGGGCCGAGCCACGTTTTTGTGCCAATCGGCACCCCAAGAGTGCCAAATGGCTCTCTTGGGTGCCGAACCCGCGTTTGAATTTTGGTCCAATTTGGATTCCTTTTTTGAGGTTTCTTGAGCCAGGAATTGCACTTAGACACGTTTTTAATCCATATTCTAAAAATCAATCCCCTTTTCTGGATATTCAGGTCTTTAATGTGATAATTATCTTGTAGATAAACATTCCAAAAAGTCTTGATTATCCACAATTTCTTTGTTATCTGATTATCCACTTTATTCCCATGCAAGCAAGTTTATTTTTGATACTAACTAACAACCAATCACAAAACTATTTAATTAATTTTAATTGTCTAGCCAATCAAAATTAATTTAAATTAATCATGTGTAGTCGGTTCCACCCAAACAAAATGCATGCAGACCATGCAAACTTGATCATGTGATATCTTTCAATCCAACGGTCCGATTTGGGAATCAGACATACCATCGAAACCGTTAGAACCTCAAGATCATTTTTATGATATGCAAAGAATGAATTAATGCATGTAATGCAACTCTAAATTTTGGGTATATGAATGGTCATTCTAGTCATCTTCCAAGATTAAATTATCAGTGCAAAATCAAGTGTCTACAGTAATGTTAAGTTCATTTGTACAATGAAAGGACAAAAATTGATGGAGTGTCTACACTGAAGACAGAAAGACCAAACACCTAAATCTACATTTACCACTTTTAAATTTACACACTAAACAGTTAAAGGCATATGCGTTGCACAATTTTATTACAAATTTATATAATATATATTTTATCTGAAAAACAATAATCAAATAAATAATTATTATAATAATAATCTAAAAAACGAATAAATTGTATTGGTGTAACAACCATCAAATATAAAATGACAACACCTCAATAAAAATAAAAATTATCTTCCAACATACCAATTATGTTATAATGAGACTAGTTACATGTATCAAATTGTTTGGATCAGAATTTTGTATATATTGAATTGGCAATATAAATAAAAAGTTTTGTAAGTGAATTGCGGGCTTGATAACAATAATATAAATGAAAAGAAAATATTAGAATTTATTTTTACCTTTGGGGGATTGTTGAATACCTTTTTGTACACAATATTTTTAGTATAGGATCAAATGAGTTGCAATTTTGTGATTGGATCTTAGAGGAGGCAATTTAGAGGCTAGATTAAAATGTCTTACTAAGTCATTGAATAATTGAAAGGTGAGTGCAACTACCAAAAAGAGAAAGGACTACCATCGGGTCAGTGTCGATAGAGTAAGCCATTGTGGACGTCAGCTATGAAGCGTGATGGTATATTATAATCCTAATTTTCCACATGGATTAAGTGTAAGTTTAACCATACATATATAACCTCTTGGGCACCCCTTCTTGCAAGCCAGTTTTCAAGGGTGAGTTCTACTCATGGGTTTGTATCATTTCTGCTTCCTTGTCAAACACTACAAAATTTGCATATTCTATTGCATTACCAATTTGTTTGTCAAGCCCGTATCTGAAATATTGTTTTCAATTTGCATAAATTAGCATTTATATATATTCAAAGTTAAACAATAGTAAATATATAGAATTATTTACCTAATTTTTGGAAATTCAATGCTTTCATACATGTGTCACACCATAGTTTTGATTCTTTTTTTTCAATTTTTTAGGATACTCATCACTGGAGACATAATACTATCATTCTCAGCATTGATCTTTTTAATATAAGTTATGCAATAAAATGTTACGTCCTATAAAAAAAGCATTTGGCAAATGTTTCCATTCTAACATAAATCTCAATATCAACAAAATATAATTCTTGGCTCTAATATGTTCTTTTTCAATCTGTATAAATATTAAAAATTTTGAGAGTAATCTATTCATCTTAGAAATCACATTAGGGTCAAAGACTGTGCGTGATAGTTGCAACGACTCAATCTTCTTCTCTTTCTCATCAAGACAGAATTTGGTTTCTTCAAAACTGTATTGAAATTCAACATATTACAATAGTATACTAGTGGAATTTTTCAGTTCACAAAATACTAACTTAAGAAAATATAAATTGAACCAACATAAATAAATAAATAAAAAATAAAAATTGTGCTAGCCTTTTTCTTAATTTTGTGATCTTTGGAATATCTAAATTCACATACAACTTTGAAGAGTTTGTAGAAGACAATGATAATTTTCCTACAACCATTCATACATAAGTAGTTTAAATTTTGATGTTTAAACACATCATGTATATCAAAAGAAATAATTGCTTACTCATATATGTCTTAACAGTAGTTGATGTGATAATTACAATAGGGCGCACAAGAATTATCAAGACATAGATCTTCATTAATTGTCTCTGCAAATTTATCCCAAAATGTGATTATAATTTTTTCTCTCCTGCATAAACATTTTTATCAGACAACTAAAATCTTATCTTTTGACAAAATATCTAAATCTAAGTAATATATTTATTAATGTCTAACAGACCCGTTATCTTTGTTAAGTTATGATTTTTCTCATAACATTTGTATTGGCTTATTCCATGACAAAAAGGTGTTGTAATTGCATTAATTTATTTCCTTGTATTTTTGTGGGATTTATTTGTAATGGATTTAGTATTAAGTGGTGAAAATTTGATCAAGATAGTTGAAGGTCACATGAGAAGCACATGCAGGAAGTTGAACAGTCAGGCCAGGTGTCCATCTCAGTACAACCTATTTAGGAAGGTAACCCACGACTTGGATTCACGACTTGCACCAGTCGCAAGTGACCCGCGAAGTTCCCCTGTTTTACTAAAAATTGTGACTTTTCTTATTCCCATCACTCATACTATATATACCCTTATTATCCAAAGAAATGGTAAGGAGCCTATTGAGAGAAAAACCCTAAGAGAGGTTTCTACAACACACCCCCCTTATTAGAGAGAGAGCTACTCATTCTTAGAGAAAAAAAATTTTAGTCTCTTCTCCTTCCCTCTTCCCATTGTTATACCCATTGAGAGGAGATTTGTACTCAAACACAACCCACACCCATTTAGAGTCTTGAGAGTGTTTTTGGAGCTTTGGGAAGCATTGGAAGATGCCAAGGATGGCGAGAGCAATATGGAGCTTATTGCAGGATCCGGAAAGCTAGAGAAGACACGGTTAGGCTTAACCTTGTTGGAGCAAGAAGCTTGGAGGGCTTAGGTGCATCAGATAGATTAGGCTTGGAGGGTCTATTCCTATTCATGTATCCCAACTAATTTTCTGGTGGATCATTTTACCGCTTGGAGGGCCGCAGAGAGGTTTTTTGCCAAGTTCTTCGATTTCCTCTTCGATAAACGCGCCCGTATTATCTTTGTGTTTGCTTCTCTCTTCCCTACTTTTTTCCTTTTAATTGCTACTGTGTTTGTGATTAATTATGGTTTAGAGTGTTTTGCTAATTTCGGTATTGCTTATATTTATCATTCCGCACATATATTGTTTGAGTATTAGCTTGTGTTGGTAATTTGTAATTGGGGGTCTAAATATTCACTAGTGTTTTGTACACCAAGTGAGTTTTCGATCATGAAGTTCGATTAGCCTTTTGTTCAATTTTTTCCGACACACCTCTATAATTTCCAAAAGAGAAATTCCTATGATTGATTCCATTACATCTACAAACAATAAAGTGTTTAATCAAAAATCATGAATTATGAAGATAGTAATATATATTAAGTATAAAAGTGTAATAAAAATAACATGTTAAAGTTGTTTTTTTGATAGCAAGATATTTCCACTCATCAAATGGAATTAATTCAAATTTTTGTTTTGAAATAAGATGATCATACTTTTGTATTGTTGCATAAAATCTTATCATGTACTTGTGATTCAAAATCCTATGAGCATCCTTGTTTTTGACAACTCCAAAATGTTTAATTCAAAAAAAAAATTCCTTCTTGTATATCTTTAAAATAATAAACAAATAATTTTCCAATATTTGCATGAATAAGGTTATCCAAAAAAAGGAGGATTTACTTAATCAAGAAAATAAAATTCAATCACATTTGAAGATGTTAGTTTTAGACCCCTGAGACAACCAAGTTTAACTAGTTTTAAGGCCAAGTTGTTAATTAGATCAATTTTGCAAGCCTTAGGTTAAAAAATTAATCAAACATATTATGCACAGTGGAAAAGTAAATAAAAAAAGATATGATGACCTAGGAACAAAGTAGTCAATACTGTACCGGTACCAGCCGTACCGGCCGATATGTACCATACCAATACGTATACCGATATCGAAACGTCAACATTTCGTACCGGTTTAAATACCGGCCAATTTCGGGCAATACTGGCCAGTACAGAATATATTTTTTTTTTTTTTAAGTTTTGTAATTTTTGAATTTTTGTTAAGGTAGAATGGTAACTTATTTGCATTAACTTATTAGTATTATTTGTTTTATTAGTATTATTTGTTTTCTTAGTATGCAATGAACAATTAAGCTTTCTATTTTTTATATTGTGTTTTTTTTTTCTTTTAATTGATACTAAAGTCTAAAACCATGAATAATTTGTTATGAATAGAGGAAATGTTTTATGGTAAAATTTTATATTTATTATAATATATATATATACACACACACACACACACACATACATATATATATATATATATATATATATATATATATATATATATATAAAATAACAGTAAACCTGAAACGGTACACCAGTATTGACCGATACCGAAATATATTGTTCCACTAGTCAAACCGGTATAGCCTCTGGTACGAGATTGACTCTCTTGCCTAGGAAACCTTATGAAACAACTTATTCCAAAGGAAAAACCTTGGGGACTTGGCCTAATCAATTTCGAGGTAAACAGTTTCACTATAAGCTAGAGATTTACAATCAAGAATAATAATTCATAGTAAATCTAACTTCAGTTACCAAATTGAGCTTTGAATTCTAGAGACATCCTTTAGAGTGAACTACTGCTATGTGAACCTCTAATCCACGTACTTCAAAATCCCAAAAAAGCTTTCGATTTCTAGCACCCTTGATGACTAGAATGAGGCAACAACTTCTACAACACATGATCTTGAGTTTCTTCAAAGAATATTTCCTGTAGAAGATATAAGAGAGTTTTGGGTACAAAAACCCTAGATACAAAATAAAAGAGTCTCTTTTATAATGTAGAATAAGTGGCAATGAAACCCTAGTAGATTGGATAATGGGCTAGGCTTTAAAATCTGCAAACTAGTCTGATCTACGATTTTCGATCAATCGAACTTCATTTTCAACCGGTCAAAATTTCCAGATTTGCACTCTAAAGTTGCATTTGGAATTATAGTTTAAAATCAACTTATTTTACTATTAAGCTTATTTTTGCAATCAAATTTACTATTCATGGGTCCCACTGCACTTTTTGGAACTTGTAGGGACCAGAAAAATAAGTGGTCCAAGCCCACTTAGAGTAGTGGGTTGTGCCTTTCAACCCTGGCCCAAATCAATAGAATTTGTAAGAGGAGAGAACGAACAACAACAGAGGGCTTTGCCCAAGGACAGCAACGAGGAAAAATAAGCTTTGTATTAAGAAACAAATGTGTATCAAGCTCTCCACAAGTTCTCCTGAGGAGACTAAGTTTGTATAAAAAGTAATAATGTTCACTCTCTTCTCTCAATGTTCTTCTTTCTGTTTCTTTTTTTCTCTTTTTTCTCAATCCCCTCTTCAGTGCTCCCTCCTTTTTCTTATATACTTCTTCTCCTCATATCTTAACCATCAATTCTTACCTAATCTCATCCTTTCACGACACTTGTTACTTTTTACATCTAAAGAAGATGGTGGAAGGAACCTGCTTAGTTGTGACTTACACTGTTCGGGTCACTTCCTCATCAATTGTATTTTTCAATGTTGATTTCATCTAATAGGTTATATCTTTGATTTTGTCTATCCATTCTTATAAAATAATATAAATGAAAAAAATAACGTAAATTGTTATCAACAATTTATCATCAAAATAAAGTTAAAGAGAAGATTGTCCTCAAAATAAAAAATGTGTAGATAGAAACAATATATCACCATTGATATACAAAATTGGAAGCCAAATTATCTATATAGTTAACTAAAATTTTGGTTTTAATTAAAATAAGGGAGATGGTGAGAAAAAAAAAATTATAAAAATGAAAAAAAACATGAGAAACGGATAAATATATATATATATATATATATATATATATATATATATATATATATATATATGTATGTATGTATGTATGTATGTATGTATGTGTATGCACATCATATTAAAATAATTTTTTAATTATCATGATGGAAGGAAAAACAAACTTTCTCGAGATTTAAAAGAAAAAAGAGGTAGAAAAAGTATTCATTCTTAAATAAAATTTAATTACAAAATTTTGTACATCATCAAAGTTCATTAGAAATTGACAATTACAAAAAGAAACTTGCTTAAAATACAGACTTTCTCACCCTATATTGAAAAAACATACTACCTCTATAAAAATTTATAAATCAAGGGAAACAAAATGAAACAAGCAATTTTAGAACCCAAATCTCAACTAAAACATGATTCAAAATTTAAGGGGAAAAAAAAACATTAAAATCCAAAATCTCTCTCCAATATTCAAGATAGAGAAAGAGGTACCTAAAAGATCTATAACAAATTTTTTTTAAGAAAAAAAAATCAATTAAAATGATATTAAAGCCATAAAATTCAATTACTCAAAGGTTAGGTTTCTCTCCAAACTAGTTTAAAAAGAAATTGTTCAAGCTCTTCCTATATCTTTTTATTAAATGTGAATTTTGAAAATTTCTCAAACCAAATTTACAAGGGAGAAGGTCTATGTTGGGGAATCAAAACACCAAAACATATCAACTAGAAGAAAGTTGCATAAAAGAATAAGAAATTCATTGGAAATGTAGCTAAAATAATAATAAATAAACCAAAAGAGGGAAGAAAAATCAATTAGAGAGGTAGAATAATCACTTTTGTTTATTGTAGGAATCACATGGAATGAACGGGAGAGAGGTGCAAAGAAAGTAATAGGAAATTTATAGTAAAGAAGATGGGGAGATGAAGCCAAAAAAATGGAGATGAAGAGTTGGTGGAAGAATAATGGTAAGGTGAGGAATTATGGGGAGAAGTGTTGGAAGAATGATGGGGACAAAAAAAGCCAATATATTGTATAGATATTATTACCTCTTTGTATTTAATATTATAAAAAATGAAAAAAAAAATGTTAATAGAAAATGAGTGAATTGGTTGATGATATGACACAATAGGAACTTTGCAAAATTAAATGCAATGCCTCCAATATTAAATGAGTGAATTTAAAGCTTTGCTTAGGTGGAAAGTTAAAAGTGACATAATGGTAATTAAAAGATGATGAGGTGGAAAATTAAATGAAAGAGTTCTCTTATTCATTGTGAGGTGTGGAAAATTAAATGAAAGATTTCTTTTATCTATTGTGGAATATAAATAAAGGGAAATGTTTACCAGTGTCCTAAAGGTATTGGTTTAGAAAATATTTTTAGAAAAAATTTATGGGAAAAGAAAAAAAACAATTAATTTTTTTGATAGTTTTTTATATTTCTCATAAAAGTGATTTATTAACAATTTCCCTAAAGGAACCCCGTTAACATGACCCATAAATGAATAATAAAAATTAAATAAATTATTAAAATCTTTGCTTAGTTAGAAGGTTAAATGTGTTGGGTTCTAAATATTTAGGAATAAATGTTTTAAGTTCTAATTTTATGTAAGTTGGCAAACCAAGAACAAAAACATGTCTAGTTTAAGTGTTAGACATTGCTCATGATGATTCAAGTCAAGATTCAAGAATAGTCAAGCTGCAAGAAAAAGAAGCCAAGATCTGCAAGGCTAGACCAATCAAAGATCACATACTGCAGAATTTTAATCAGGCCAAAAGCCCGTGAAAATGTTTAAGGTTTGTGTCCAACACTGCTAGGTATGAAAGAAAAACCCTAAATACATTTCATAGGTTCTTGGAAGTCTTGTGAGTTACTCTTGTGAGATTTGTGAGATTCCTTCTAACTCAACAACCATCTACCGAAAAAAAGGTCTACATTCAAGAACTGGTGGATTAAGTTGCTACATACAAGATCATACATAGCTGATGATTTAAAACTTTGAGCAGGGATCTCATAGTCACAAACGTGGGTGTTTGTGTGCGACAAATTTAGATAGAAGAGTCCATGGATTTGGAATTGTACATGATAGTGTGAGTATGTACTACAAGAGGTGGCTTTAGATTTAGGGTTTAAATCTATTGTAAAACTTTCATTCTATCATAGTGAATTTGTTGCCTTGAGAATAGATTAGATTAAATCCTACCCAGATTTTTTGCCTTGAAACTATTGGTTTCATTGGTTTTCTTGGGTAATCATATCGCTTGTCTGTTTTACTTTTCCGCAATGTGTGATATGATTGTATGTGTTTAACCTAAACCTGAATAATAAACCTAAGTATCAACTTGGTTAATTAATTAGGTTAAACAATCTGAGTGTACAAGGGTCTAAACAAAACAAATGAAATGGATATACATTCATTTAATGCTTTGATTAGATGATTATGAGGTCAAAGGCTAAATGAAAGAGTCTTTTATGAAAGTATCACAACATTGTAACTCATGATCTCACATACGAAGTTCCACGCCGTAGTACCTTCCACTTTAATATATTACTATCTTCACAACTCAGAGGCTCTTCTATTTTTTTGATAAAATGAAACACGCCTTTCTAAAATTGGAGATGGTTATTGAGAGAGAAAAAAGTTAAGGCAATCCAAAAGTCTTGGAAACCAACATGTGAGATAGATAGTGTATTAATTTTTAGAATAATGATATTTATGTGAGATATATTTAAATAGAGATAGTGTGTGCTAATTTTTTAAGAAAAAGAAGTGTCAAATATAGTTATTAGCAGTTTTACATTTTTTTCTAACCGTTTATAAAGTTTAAAATAAAATATAAAAAAACATTTTCCGTTAGAAACTTTTAGTGTGAAAAACTATTGGCCATTTTGTTCTGGAAATTAAAAATAAAATAAAAAATGTAAATTTCAATATTAAAAAGTGAAGAGATAAAATGAGACTAAAATTTATGATTTTCAAAGTGAGTTGTTTTGGATGGGAGCTAGAGATGTATTTTTACCGTGTTATCCTCAAGTTGTCTCTACTTAACTTTAGGGTTTAAAAATATTTTTGAACTATGAAAAATTTATTCTAAATAGGGGAAGCCCCTTAATAAGAATGTGGGTATATATCTATCTATCTATCTATCTATTTATCTATCAATCTATCTATCTATATATATATATATATATTAGAAAAATAATAATAATATAGATATAGATTATAAAAGAAAATTACATTTTAAACCCTATAATATATTATCTAAAACAATTTAGTAATTGGTATAATTTTCCCAAATGATTATAATTAATCAGTTGGAGGTTGGAGAGTAGAGACTATTCCGCTATATTTTTCTTTTAATAATATGGTCTGATAAATGGGGGCGTTTAAGCCATTTGTTAAACTAGTGCTCTTATGATATCTATTAACTTTTCCCATATTATTATTATAAAGGTAATTTAAAATAAAAAATTTTAATAATATAATATGTTAATGGATACTTTTAGGATATTTCCTAAATCAATGCATTAGGACATCTATTAACTTTTCTAGCAAGGAAGCTATTGATTTTCTGGAAAAAGGAGCCATTACAAAAATGACAGTTTAGTCTATGCAGTCACCAAGAAAAAATATTGTGAATGTTCGAAACGTGGCATTTTTTTCTTGGGAAGGCATGGCATCATGATTGCAAATGGTTAGTCCATCTGTTGACTCGGTTGCCATTTGTCATAGCAGATACCAATTTTTGCTGTATAAATAATAATGGATGGTCATGAGCAGATTTTCACATAGTAATAGTATTAGTTTCAGCAAGAGAGTAAGGCAGTGAAATAGAGGAATGGGTTTTCAAGCTCCATTGTGCTTCTTCTTCTTTTCTACCTTTGCCGTAATATGCTTGGCTCGCAAAGTCCCTTCAGGTATACTTCTTAAAATACAAAATCGTTGAATAGACCTTAATATCTCTGTCTAAAGTCTTATAGATCCATTAATATATATATATATATATATATATATATATATTTATTTATTTATTTATTTATTTATTTATTTTTATGTTTTGAGGGATGGCCATGGGTAGTGTATACCCATACCCGACTCAGTTAAATTTATCCATGAATATCTGATTACCTTACCACCCAATTAGTACTCATACCCAATTGTTACCCAATTTGTTTATCTATGGATATCCATACCCTACTCAAACCCGATTTCTATAAAATCACCTAATATGCTCAAAAACCATTAAAATGACCAAAATATCCTCAAAATCTCTAAAATGAGCAAAATGCCCATAAAACCTCTAAAATTGCCAAAATACTCCTGATGTTTCTAAAATTACCAATTATGCTCAAAAACCACTAAAATGACCAAAATATTTCAACATCTTTAAAATAAGCAAAATACCCATGCAATCACAAACATGACCAAAATACCCCTAAAATCACCAAATATGCTAAAAAAAAACCCACTAAAAATTACCAAAATACCCCCTAAACCTAAAAAATGACCGAAATACCCCCAAAACCTAAAAAATGTCCACAATACCCCCCGAAAACTTGAAAATTACCAAAATACCCCCTAAACCTAAAAAATGACCTGAATACTCTCGAAACCTAAAATTTGATGGAAATACCCCCGAAACATTAAAATTACCAAAATATCCCCTAAACCTAAAAAATGACTGAAATACCCCCGAAACTTAAAAATTACCAAAATACCTCCTAAACCTAAAAAATGACCGAAATACTCCAAAAATCTATAAAATAACTAAAATACCCCCTGAAACCTACAAAATGACAAAAACGCCTCTAAAACCTATATGATGATAAAAATACACCATAAACCTAAAAAATGACCGAAATACCCTCAGACCCATAAAATAACCAAAATACCCCTAAACCTTTAATACACCAAAAAAAAAAAGTTTTCTTTCTTATTATAAAGGTAAGTTTAACCATCTTTCTCTTAAAATAGTATTTGATTTAGTGTAAAAGTAATTAATACTAAAATTTTGTTAATTTGTATTTCAATATTCAATTCTAAATTAATTGGTCCTGACTTGATACGATCCATTTGACCTAGCTCACTATAAAATAAATTGTTGTGTTTGAGATGGCTCTGGAGCTTGCAAATATAAATAGGATAAGTTTGACATCGAATTCCTAAAATTTAATAGGATTTAGTGAGGGTTTTGTCTCTAAAATAATTATAAGGTTTGGATATGAAAATGTTGTTCCAATACAAACCCGATCCATTGCCATTGAAACACTATAAACTTAATGAATAAAGGTATTTTTATATAATATGAATTTTGTTTTCATTTACAAAAATTTTAGGCTCTGAGGTTTGCGATGAGTCAATGACCCACGAGCCAACTCGAGGCATGATTCTTACCATCCTCCAACAATGGACTTTGGGGGGAGGGTTACATTTGATTTGAATTCCAATTTATGATTTAACAAATTTGCAAAAGCATGTGTAATTAACATTTTACTAGTGTTCCATCAGGGCCAAACCCAGCGCATAATCGTGGAGCCCCTCCTGCTATTGACATGTCCACATCAATTGGAAGTATGTATAGTCATCCTCTTGTTATATGTTCTCTTTCTCATATGATCAATTCTCAATACAACATGTGTTATGGTAGAAAGGACCCAGAAGTTTAATTTGCTTATAGATTGTAGTTTTGAATTTGTAAACTTCGATTTGAATTCCATTTTATGGTTTAAAAATTTTGCGAAAGCATGTGTAATGAACATTTAATTGGTCTTCTATGACAGAGAATATTGTAACAACATTGGTAGCGGAGGACTACGTGAACCCGGGGCCCGACCCAAGGCATGATCCTCATCACCCTCCTGCGATTGACGTGTCCATATCACTAGGAAGTATGTCTGATCATCCTCTTGTTATGTGCTCACTTTTATCTCATAGACCACTTCTGAATATAGCATGTCTAATTATAGAAGAACCTAGAAGTTAATTTGCCTATAGACTATAGTTTTGACTTGGAAGTCCATAAAGAGTGTAACCCCTTTCTTCCTCTAGGGATAAAAGATAAAAGTGATGCTAGAGAACACATTTTTCACAACCTTTTTCCATGATTTTTTAAGGTGGTAAGCTATATATATATATATATATGTGTGTGTGTGTGTGTGTGTGTGACATTTTATGAATTTTCTCCCTTATATCATTTATTCTAACATAAAACACCTAGCTAGCATATAGTTTTATAAAACGTGTGCTCTCTTCCCCACCTTAAGAAGGCCTTCAAAATTTTAAGCCAATAAAAATTCACTTTAATTAAAACCTTAAACTGTTTCATGAATCAAAATACCATAAATGAGTCAAATCATCATTGACACTCAATTTTCCCAAACGGTTTGAGATTTCAACTTTCGTAAATTGTCAACATAACTCTGGGAGAAAGCAGCAATAATCTCCCCATCTGAGTCTCATATCGCCACCTCAATACCCGCGCAGCCCGAACTTTCAAACAAAGCGGCATCAAAGTTCACCTTATAGAAGCCCTCCGATGGGCGAGACCAGCACACAGGTGCAGCAGAAACACTCCGACCTGAATCAGACTGGCAAGCTTCAAAAAATTCCAGCACTAAAGCTCTCGCTCTATCCCCTCTTCCTTCAACAGCCAGGTTGGTTGGTTTTCTCTCAAACGATTGCGCCTCTGCCACAAACACCAAGAAATAGTAAAAAAACAGAGCAACATGAAATCCTGACCCAGTACACATCACTTCCCCCAATAACTCCAGAAAGCTTTGATATTGCTTCCTATAGTACCTAGCAAAACAACTGTCAGATTTCCGTACGGCCTGAGCATGGTCGCACAACCACAGGCAATGAATTAACGATACCGCATGCTCATCACACAAAGAGCAAGAAGCTTCAACAGGGACATGTCGGTGTCTGAGGTTCTGTTTGGTAGGTAGAGAGTCGCGTGCAGCCCACCAAAATAAAATGGTGAATTTTATTTGGTGTCTTAATTTTCCAAATCTCCTTCCACACCTTACTCATCCCATCCATTGAGGAAGAACATGGACTTAAAAGTCCTGCTTTGGTCTCCAACATTCCGTAAGCACTCCGCACACTGTAATTCCCATCAGGAGTTAAGAGGCCAAATTAATTGGTCTTCCATACCCTTCACTCACCAGAATCCATAGTATCGTCTCCGCCTCCCACGGTAGAAAAATATTCTCCACTAGACCTGGATCCCATACCCTTCTATACGCAAAAAAACAAGTCCTTCACATAAAGAGCATCAGTGGTAGTCCGCGAAGAAACAACTTGACTATTTGAAAGGTTCGGCAACCAACTATGCTCCCAGATTTTAATGGACTCTCCATCCCCCACTCTCCAAATAGAACCATGACTAATGACATCCCTTGCCCTTGCCTGTAGAATACTCCTCCAAGCAAAAGAACTCCTTTGATGAATTGAAGCCTCCATAATGCTACCATTTGGAAAATATTTTGCACTAAAGACCTTATATAGTAAAGAATCTTTGTGATGCAATAGGCGCCAAACCTGTTTTCCAAGAAGAGCATTATTGAAGTTTTGAATGTCTCTAAAACCCATCCCATGCACCAATTTCAACTAACAAAGAGTGCTCCACTTAATCCAATGGATTTTTTTTTACTCCCCTTGCCCCCACCAAAACTTTCGAATCATTGCTTCAATATCTTTACACAGGCCAACATGCAATTTAAATACACTCATTGAGTAGGTAGGGATAGATTGTACTACCGCTTTTATCATGACTTCCTCACCAACCTAAGACAAAGCTTCTCTTTCCACCCTTGCATTTTTGCCCAAATCCTTTCCTTAATATGGGTAAAGCAAGCTTTTTTCTCTCTACCAACAAAATAAGGCAGCCCCAAATATTTCTCATAATGCGGAATGGGAAGAACATTCAGAGACAACTTTATATCCTCCATGGTTTGGGCATCAATATTCTTGCTAAAAAATAGAGTAGTTTTATGCTTATTTATCATTTGTCCCAAAGCTTCTTCATAAAATTCGAGCAATTCTTGGATCTTTTCACACTCTAACAATGATGCTCTGTAAAACAATAGACAATCAACTGCAAAAAAAGAGATGGGTGAGTTTTGGGTCATTCCTACAAATAGAGAAACCATGGATTTCCCCTCTCAAAGCTGCCTTTCTCAGTAAAGCATTTAAACCTTTAGCACAAAAGAGAAATAAGTAAGGCGATAAGGGGTCCCCTTGTCTCAAACCCCTGGAAGGTCTTAACAAACCCTTTGGTTCTCCATTAACCAATATAGAATATGACACTGTCGTAATACACTACATTAACAAAGCCACCCAATCTTCATGGAAACCCAATTTTAGAAGGATCTATTCAAGAAAAGACCACTCCACCCTATCGTAAGCTTTGCTCATATCCAGCTTAAGAGCTAAGAAGCCCTGTTTGCCTGTATAATTATTCTTCTTATGGTGCAGAGATTCAAAAGCAATTAGAATATTATCTGTGATCAACCTATTAGCAATGAAGGCACTCTAAGTTTCTGATACAATAGAGTCAAGTAAAGGTTTGAGACAGTTCGCAATAACCTTACTAACAATCTTATATATTACATTACAGAGACTAATAGGTCTACAATCAAACACCCTTTCCGGATTTTGGACTTTAGGAATTAGAGTGATAGAAGTGTGATTAATAGATTTCAGAATGGATCTAGAATTTAAACATGATAGAACAGCTTAAGAGATATCCATACCTACATCAGTCCAATAGGTCTAATAGAAAAAAGGAGACATCCCATCCAGTACCAAGGCCTTCAAAGGGGCCATGTCCTTGATTGCACATTCCACCTCCTCCACCACAAAGGGCTTAGCCAAAGCAATCCTCATATCTTCAGTCACCACTGGTTGGATCCCCTCCAAGATCCGCTCTAAATTGCATGGGTTGGAAGAAGTAAACAAATTTGCATAGAACTTCATCAACATACCCAAAACCACCTCCTCATTATCCTGCCAAGTTCCATTCACATCTTACAGCCCCTTTATAAAATTTCTTCGCTTCCGTTGAGTCGATACTCCATGGAAAAATTTAGTGTTTTCATCACCACTTTGTAACCACTGAACTCGAGACCTTTGCTGCCACATTTTTTCCTCTTGCTCACATAGTTTGTTAAGCTCCTTTTTTAACCGGTTCACCTCCTTTACATCACCTGATTGGACCAAATCCTCTTCTGCCTTCCACAATTGCTCCTTTAGTTTTTTAATTTTTTTTCAGCACACTGCCAAAGTGGTCACGATTCCATGCAGTTAACATATTCTTGCGATTTTTCAGTTTTTTTGTTACCACATGCATGGGAGTACCATCATGATTGACCACCCAAGCTCTAGAGATAACTCCATTGCACTCCAGATTAGTTAATCACATGGCCTAGAAACCAAAAAGGCTTATGTCTCCAACATTGGTGCTCCCCATTCAAATCAAGGGACAAAAGAATCGGACGGTGGTCTATTGTAAAACAATGTAAGTGTCTAATCCTCTTATAGGAAACCAAGCAAGCCATTCATAGTTGGCTACTCCTCGATCCAACCGTTCCCATATCAACTCACCTCGACAACACCTATGCCAGGTAAAATCCGAACCCTAAAAGCCTAAGTCCACAAAACCACAGTGATTAAAGACATCCTTAAAAGCCTGCATGAGGTTATGTGCTCGCAGCGCACCACCCATTTTATCTTCCACTTGTAAAAGCTCATTAAAATCCCCAAAATAACACCACGGAAGCTTTGGCTTTGAACTCAACATAATTAACATATTCCATCCTTCATTATGAATATTTGTATCCAGCTGACCATAAAATCCCTAATCTCCATGTATCCTTCGTGCCACCATTAATAATAGCATCTATATGATAACTAGAAAAACTATCAACCTAGATAAAACTACTATTTCAAACCCCCACCCCTATCTTCATTAGTGACAATGAACAACCCATCAAAATTCAACTTAATTTTAATACGTTCCATCTGCTCCTTAGGGGACCAATTTTTTGAAAAACAAAAACACAATCTCGGGATCTTTTGATTGGACAATGTCCCCAAGCTATCAACTGCATGGCGGTTCCCAAGCCCTTAGTAGTTTTATGCTAACAGATTCATTGTTGTTGGCGGAGCTGGGACCCAGCCTCCATCGTTAAATCTTTATAATCCACCCCTCTTTGCTATTTGCTACAATCTATCTCCTCACTTTCCCCTTCAATTTCTCCAAAAGATCTTTTTAATGGAAATGAGTTCCTGCCTTCTTTTGGACTGCACAAATGGAGATCACCCTTACCCTTAGTTTGATTTCAGATGATAGACTGTGTATAACCAGTTTTAGGTTTTCCTTTCCCATCTTTCTGCATTCCTTTCTGACCTACTACAAATGTTGTTCCGTTACCCATATCAACTCCGAACAGTGATGGTTGCCAAACCTTAGAAGTGAACCCCTTTTCTAACTCCTTCGAACCCCCCCCCCCCCCCCCTCATTAGTATCAAAACGAGCTATCCCCCTATCAATTTCCTACAACTGAACTTGAAAGTCTGGCCTTGAAGTCTCCTATCCTTGCGTATATCACTCACGGTCTGCATTACTTCCAGAGTATAATCAAGTCCCTAAGGATTATCACCACCATCCTCTATTCCTTACTTAGTCTGAATTCCCTTTAAACCATTCTCATTCACCTCTGAACCACCCCGCAACATCTCCATCCTAATCAGATTTGGACCATCAGTTTCAGAGGAGAGTACCACGTCTTCCCCAACTTCTGGATTTTCACATTCCACCAAGTTGTTGGGCTGCTCATTACTCACTGTTTCACTGTCATCTTCCTCCAATCCAACCACCCTAACCACATAATTTCTAAGCCAAGTTCGGTGTCATAACCCTCATCTATGACCCAAACTGCTAATCAACTTCCTTCAATGTATGCTTACCCCTCACCCAAGTGGGGCATTCTCTATCCGTGTGTGTAAGTTTACCACACTAGTGGCATATGTTGGGCAATCTCTTATACTTGAAGCTCACCCAACTTACCTGCCCACTCCTTAAAGTTATCCTTCTCCCTCGACACAACGGCTTTGTCACATCAACTCCAACCCTTATGCGTATGAAATTACTTCCTTCATACAACTCTTCCCTAAGTGTACTCTTAATCACTGTACCCACCTCAAATACAATACTTTTCACAATACTTATTGGTATCCCAATAAGTAAGTTGTGCAATTAAACCTACATACTGGTAGTCTTAAACAAAAGCTTGCTCATATCAGAGTGTTTTTGTACTCTTTTCAATGCCACAAGGTGTTTATCAAAAGACAATGGCTCCCCTTTCATGATCTGCTCCACATCCCCTTCATCCCGAAATATAAACAAAACCATATGATTGCCCATGTCTCTAACTTCAAAATCTTTTCTTGCTTGCCATAGTAACTTCAGAGTTTTTGCTATCGCCTCCATGTTCAATACCCATCCTATGTAGAATCTTGCAACCAGGAAAAACTTGCATTCATCTTCACTTTCCTCCATAATAAACCTCCTTCCTTCTGATTCCGATAAAGAGAAATTCTCCCACAAACCAGACAGAGCCTCCATCACACTCACTAACGACGCAAAACCTGTGAAAACAGCACACTAACTACCTCACTCCAAGGAGTAGGCACGATTTTCTCCTGATGGGTAGGGTTGCACAAGATGCCGCCCTAGGTCAGAGAAACTTTTTTTCTTTTTTCTTGCTAAGTTTGTTGTTGGTCCACGTCCCCCTCGTACTTTACTATAGAAAGTTAAGTAATAGTTCTTATTATTAAAGAAGAATTATGCTATAGAAATTTAAATAATATTATTTAAATTACGATCTTAGGCTATCTTGAGCCTAGGGCAACATATGATATAAATTATTGGTGTTTATTATTTCACTGGGAGTGAGAAAATGTTGGGCCTGGGGAGTGGGGACAGTGATATTTCAAGGGCAAGCATAATCCTCACCATCCTCCAACTATGGATGTGTCCAATTTTCCTTTAGATGTGTTATGCTATTTATCTTTAGCCTTTTCTTGTTTTATAATTTTAACCCATATCAGCATTAGATACATGTTTTACGGGAGAGAAAACCCATCACACAACTTCTATGCCACAATTTTTGGGATTTTTTTTCAAAATAACATTAATTATGAAACAATTTTGTTAGTTAGCATGTTCTCAAAACTATTTAGGAAACTAACATCTCAAGTGCAACAAACTTGATTTTGGAGTGCTAAAATCAAGTCAATTGAACTCGATTTCATTTAAATTGGAATCAAGCCTTACAAACTCGATTTCTCAACCATGCTCTCTCTGTCTCTCACTCACTCCATCTCTCACTCTCTCACGTCTATTGGCAACAACACTCTGTCAACAACCCAACGAAATCCAGAGAGAAACATGAAGAATCAAGAAACGAGTTCTCTAAACAAACCCAATGAAACATCAATAATCAAGAAACCCAAAGACCCAAAGAGAATCAAGAACAAGAATCAAGAAACCCACCTAATGATCCAAAGAGAAACATCAACAAACCTCATCGCCGCCACCTTGAGCCTTCACCACTTAGGTTCAATCGCCGCAGCCTCCTGGATCCTTCACTGTCGCAACCTCTCTGGTTTGTTTTTTCTGTCTTCATGGTTTAGGTTTTGTTCTTCACGGGATTTTGTCTTCGTTGATTTCTACTTTTTCATCATTTCTAGGTTTCAAGATTTTTGGTTGAGTGAGAGAGAGTGTAACAGAAAAGGCATGGATAAGAAATCGAGTCTGCAAGGCTCAATTTCAATTTAAATGAAATCGAGTTCTACAAACTCAATTTTTATGCCACAATCCTCAAATCAAAGTGAACTCAATTTAGCACTCCCAAAATCAAGTCTATTACACTCAAGATGTTAGTTTCCTAAATATTTTTGAAAATGTGCTAACTAACAAAATTGTTTGAAAATTAATGTTATTTTGAAAAAGAAAATCCCAATTTTTGTCACAATTTTAACACATGCAATGTGAAGAAAAAGTATTGGATCAATATGAAAGTGATGATAGATTACCAATCATAGTTGCATATGCCTAAATTATGGCAAAGTGTGTGGTTGTAGAAGAATTGCTTGGGTGCAGAAAGTTGATTTGAATTCCATTTTATGAATCAAAAAAATTTGCAAAAGCATTTGTAATGAAATTTTAATTGCTGTTAATTGATATTCATTCACAGACAATTTGACAACCTTGGAAACTGATGACAACAGTCCTACAGGGCCCAACCCAGGCCATACTCCTCATCATCCTCCTGTCATTGAAGTGTTTACTTCACTCAAAAGTACGTTTGATCATCCTCTTCTTATACTTATATTCTTTCTCATATGAGTTCTCAGGATGTCTTATGGTAGAAAGAACCCAAAAGCTTAATTTGGAGAAAGGTGTTTTGAATTGCTCCAATCACAATAAATTTTATCAATAATTATAAATAAAAATGTTGCGTTCCTAAACTTATTGAAAAGATAAAGGCATGGATTGAAACTAAAAACAATCTATTTTGAATTTTAAAAAACATAATTTAAACAATTATGGAAAGTAATGCTAAAAGACACTATTTTGACAACATTTTTCCATGATTTGTTAAGACGGTAAGTTGTGTATGACATTATATAATTCCCAACCCCCCTATATCATTTGTTCTAACATAAAATACCTAGCATAGTTTTATGAAATGTGTGCTCTCTTCCCAACCCTAAGAACCCCTTCAAAATTTTATACCAATAAAAAAAAATTTAATTAAAATCTCAATCTGTTTCACAAGTAAAAATAAAATAAATTTGACAAAAATCACCATAAACACTCAATTTCCCCTAACGGTTTGAGATTTCAATTTTTGTAAGTCAGTCATGGTAAATTGTCATAAACCCCATAACACAACTTTTATGTCACAACGTTTGTCACAATTTTAACAAATGCATGGTGGAGAAAAACTAATAGATCCATATAAAAATGATGGTGGATCATTAATCATAATTGCATATGCCACTAAATTATGTTAAAAATTGTGACAAAATGTATGGTTGTAGAAGAACTACTTGGATACAAAAAGCTGATTTGAATTCCATTCTGATGATTTAACAAATTTGCAAAAGCATGTGTAATGAACTTTTGATTGGTATTCCTTCACAGACAATGTAACAACCTTGGAAACTGATGACTACCCTCCTCCATGGCCCAACCCACGCCATACTCCTCATCGTCCACCTTACTTTGAAGTGTCTATTTCACTCAAAAGTATGTTTGATCATCCTCTTGTTATACGTATATATATACTCTTTCTCGTATGAGTTTTCAATATGTCTTATGGTAAAAAGAATCCAAAAGCTTAACTTGGCAACAGGTGTTTTGAATTGGTACTAATCATTAGAAACTTTATCAGTTCAGCTAACATCGCTTTTACATAACTTTACAATTGACATCATTTTTATTATACTCCAATCACAATAAATTACATAAACAATTATAAATAAATAAATAAAATTGTGTTCCTAAACTTATTGGAATGTTTTTCTTTGAAGAAGAAGAAGAAGAAGAAATTTATTGGAAAGATAAAGGCATGGATTGAAACAATTATGGAATTAAGTTATAGTGATGATAATTTATTTGAATTTTGAAAATAATAGTTGAACTTGCACATGGAACTCGAAATTAGTTTATGTTGAGAAGACGAGAGGATTGGTAAGTTACTTTATGAAGCAATGAAAAATTTCTTTGTACATAGTTCCTTCTCATACTTGCATTTCTTTGTCATATTCAAGAATCAAGATGATGTACTCGTTCCTAAAAAAATAAATAAAGATGATGTACTCACACTGTCACACATACAAATTAGAAAATCAGTTCTTCTACAATTTTTATTTTAGGAAAATTACACTTTACCTACCTGTAGTTTGCCCGAAAAACACTTTACCAACCTATAGTTTAAAAATTGGAACCTTACCCACTTGAGGTAAGCTTCATTTCCCTTCTGTTAACCACCTCTATTAAAAATATGAGTAAATTTGGTTTTTTTTTTTAATGATCTTTTTTTATGTCTTTCTCCTCTCAAAACATTTATAATAAAAAAAAATTTTAAAAAAAAAAAAAGCTAAAAAATTAAGAGAAAAGAATATCTACAAGTTAGGTTTTGTAAAAATTAAAATCTAACTTTTAGATCTATAAATATAATTTTTATGTTAGGTTTTAAGATCTAAAACCTAACATTTAAACCTTTTGCAAGTTAAAATTTGATTTTTTTTTTTTTTTTACTGATTCATTTAGATGCTAAACTATGAGACTTTACTAAGTTTTGTTTATTTTTTATAATCCTTTTGGGTGGACAAATTTTGTAGTTTTTGTAGAGAAAGTACTCTTAATAGTTGTATTAGAAGTACTCTATAATGCCACTTATTCAGACAAAAGCAAAGGTTAGTCAAACGAAAATAATTGGATTAGTGACATATTTTAGATCTTGCAATTATTATTATTATTATTATTATTATTATTATTATTATAGAAACTTAATTATGAGGTTTTGCTAATAATTGTTTATTTGATAATCTTTTTGGGTGGACAAATTTGCAGTTTCTACAGAGAAAATAATCTCAATAGATTATCAACAATAAGTTGTTTTCCTAATCGCTCCAATTAATCATTTTTAAGAGATGATTGATATGGCATTTTGTTTGTTTGCAAAGCATATTCGTATGGGTATGTTTTGATTCAGTATATATTTATGAATGTATTGAAATGAGCAATGTATTCAAGAATAGAGATCATGATCATACTTTGAATACTTCAAAAGAGAAATATTGGTTTGAGATTAAAGATAACATTAAAATAGAAAGCTACAATTTGAATTTTTTTAATTGTGGAAAACATCAATTTTTTTTTCCATTCCTTTATAATTATCATGAAAAACTTAATCACGCTATATTTTATCACTAGCGAATTGGCCCATAATATGAGTAGATAAAAATTTTAAAATAAAAAGAAAGTAAAAAAAAAAATATATATATATATATATATATATATATATATATGTGTGTGTGTGTGTGTCTGTGTGTATGTATATAATATTTTATACATAGAGAACATATAATTTTTTATTCATAGAGAACACAAAATTCCATTACTTAAAAAAGAAAGCAATATGACACTGTTTATTTTAGGAAAAACAATCATTGCCCTTTGTTGGTTTGGTAAAGGATTATATAAAAAGAACATTTATTAATTAGTAATTTAATACATCTGAAATGAAATTCTCTTATGAGAAAAACACTTTGTTATAGAACATTGTAGACAATAAATTATATATTATATTTCATTACAAAATAATAACATATTCCCACACAATATGCGAGTTCGGGCCTAGTTTTCTAAATAAAGTTAATTATTTCACTGACTTATAAGACTCTTGGCATATTTGCTATTCTTAAGAAAATATTTCAAGACAGAACACACCTTTGTTAATGTGTTGTTAATTATTTAGTAGTCAAATAGTCTTGAATCGTAGTAACAAGATGTGTTGATTAACCACATAATTTTGGTGTTGTAAGAGCTGTAGAACCTAATCATAGTCAAGGTTTAAGTCCAATCCTAGTGTGCAAGCTAAAAATATTATTTGTAACACAATTCAATTAACCATGGTATATTATGTAGTTAGTTTAGTGTTTAGTCTATTATAAATACTAGCATGTAGTCCGTGCTTACGCACGGAAATATTAACAATTGTGATGATAAGATGTTTATCTTAATAGATTCAGTTTTCACATTGAGCATTATGAATGGAAGTAACTTAACACCAACATTTAAAAATCAAATTGGACACATAGCACAAAATTAAATTACAATTAGAAATTAATTTGATTCAATTTGAATTCTAAAATTGAACTTCAATTTAATATAATATATATGATTATATTTTTGTCACTTTTAACAAATTAACAAAATCTTAAGCCAGACACACTAAAAACTATTAAAAAATAAGAACTGATCATTAAGCTTGGAATCTTCTTGGAGGCGCCAATGAAGCGCTAATGTATGAGAGTGTGAAGCAAGGAAGAGTGGGATTGAACATTGTGTTTGAACCCAGCCTTGCTCTAAGAAATCTGTAAGGAGGAGGAGAGGACAATGTGTGGATCTAGTTGGTAGAGGTTGAGAGAGGAGGAGACATGGGATGACGATATGGAATTAGGAGGAGATGATGTTTTACTTTTATAGTCTTTCTCATTGGACTCCTTGGTTCTGGTTGTGGGATTAGAAGAGCTCCAAACTCTATTGAGATCACCCATAAAAGTTTGCAGGTGAGATGTTCTTGCTTAGGCCAATGAGTATTATTATTGTGGTTTTCTTGGCTTCCGTGTTAAATGTTAATAAATCATTTATTTGGGCACAAAAATTAGAAAATTTAGATAAGATACATGACACAAAATTGGAGTCCAATTTATAATCTCCATAAAAGTGTGTAGGTAAGATGTTTTTGCTTAGGCCAATGAGCATTATCATTGTGGTTTTATTGGCTTCCGTGTTAAATGTTAATGCATCATTTATTTGGGCACAAAAATTAGAAAATTTAGATAAGATACATGACACAAAATTGAAGTCAAATTTATAATCTAATTAGATTTTTTTTTGAGTTTTGGTTAGGACAAGTGGCGCAAAATTGAGAATCCAATTGAAATCTAATTGGATTTTCTCTCTGCTTCACCTATTATTATATATATAGACAAAAATTAGAAAATTTAGATAAGATACATGACACAAAATTGAAGTCAAATTTATAATGTAATTAAATTTTTTTTTGAGTTTTGGTTAGAACAAGTGACGCAAAATTGAGAATCCAATTGAAATCTAATTGAATTTTCTCTCTGCTTCACTTATTATTATATATATATATATAGATTAAATACCTCAAGTTCATTGCAATAGTACAATTGAGATTATAATAAAAATATTGCTTGTCAGTTCTTTATTAGGTAAACCACGTAATCTTTGAATTATCTCTACTCTCTCTTCACCATGTTTTTTTATTTTGTCATAAAATCTAACGGGTGTTATTTGCAGATAATGGATTGGCAGGCCATAGTCCGGAAAAGGGTGGTGATAGTGGTCAGAAAGACTCAGATAGTCCATGATTGTTAATATATAATGAATGTGGGCATATGTGTTTAAAAAAGCTTGCGCAGATTATCATATAATATCAAATAAATATTTTGTTCTCTCTACACCATAATCTTACTGTTGATTTTGGTGGTGATTCATTAGCCATGTAAATCACATGTGCAATTAAGCCTGCAATTATTTTGGGCAAGAGTATTACAAAATACTACTCCTTCCATCCCAAATTATTAGACCTCTATTCCATTTTGATATATTTAACAGGAAGTCTTTTTTGAAAGTCAATAAATAAATTTTCTAATATATCCTTTAATTTATTTAAAAAGTCAATATCACTCTACTCTCTTTCACTAAGGGTCCATTTGATTTGAGAATGTTAATGTGAGATGATAGATAATCGAGATGAGATAAAAAAGTGGGAAAATAAAAAAATAAAAAATTTAATTTTCCCTTATGGTGTTTGGTTGGGGTATAAAAAAGTGGATGGATAGAAAACTCTAATTTGGTTGAAAAAAAAAATTTTGAGAAAATGGAAAATATAGTTTATATAAATTTAAAATTATGTCTCTATTACATAAAACAAAATGAAACATTTTTTTATTAAAAAATTGTGCATGGACACTTTTTTTTGGTTAAACACAAGCCAAATGATCCAAAACAATTAAACCCAAAAAAAAACCAAAAAAAAAAAACCAAAAAACAAAAAAAACAAAACAAAAAAAAACAAAACAAAAAACAAAACTAATGAGAATAGAAGAAATAGACATAAAAACGTAAAAGAAGAGTAAGACAAAAAAGGGAAATTTGTTGGGAATGACAATGTCATCCAAAGCATCCCGCAGCAACATTACTTGTTTTCTCTTGCATTTCTTCTCAATTTGTGAAGATCATGTTTTGATGGTCCAGAGAGAAAATAACCGGGTCCCGCCATTTTCTCTTCCCTTCTCTCCTTCCAACCAAACACCCCGCGCAACCATTTTCTCCCCTATTTTTTCCTCCTCTTTTTTCATCTCTCTTAAAATCATTCCAACCAAACATACACTAAAGCTTAAATTATGAATGTTACTTTTGGAAAATGATAATGCATTAAATATTACTCTCTTAAAAAGTTTGCTAGCGAGCATCATGTGTCAAATTGCATCAAAATTATCATGAATACTTCGTGAAGGTTTTCCTCAGTAATTTTCTTATTTGTTCTTTCATTAGGATTGAGATCCGGTGTAATTACACTTTTTAACTTTAACTTTTTACTTCTTTTTTTTTTTTTTTTTAATAGTTGGAATTAAAAGTTGTTTTTTCCAATTCTCAATCTTAATCATTCATTACAATTGCATCAAGTGCATTGCACCTGATGTCAATCCCTTTCACTAACCAAGTTTAGATATCACATAGTTTCAACATGCACATATCAATATACTTTAATTCATATGGATTGTGACTTATGTTATTTGTTAGTGTCCCTCTTCCTTTAATTGACCAATTATATTCTCTAGGTAAGAGTTGCGAAATATCGCTCATCGAGCCATCCTTGGGTCCTTTTGACCATGCGCCAAATCATGTAGTTACACTATGGTGTTTCTAAGTCCTATTCCTGCTGGATGCGCCTGAATTGATTCAAAGTCAACCATTTGGGGCTGTTTGGTACATAATTTCAAACACATGTTTTCAGTTTTTAAAAAACATTACATGTATTTCCACACATTTTTTTACTCACACATATTTCCAAAAAAAACTGAAAACTATTATTTAAACACACGTACCAAATGGGCAAGATAGACCACCATCTCAAACCATAGAGAGAAAAAAGTGGACTTCCACCCCCACGGAATAAGATCTTCACGAATTCCTAATATACTCTATCACATAGAGTTTTTTTAATTTTGATAATATAAGGGTCCTAATTATATCATGTCAACGTTCCACTAATAAAACAGTTAATAAATAATATTCACATCAGTTATTTAAAAGACAAGTCATATTTTATTAATCCCAAGACTCTCCAATATTATATCTTAAATATATCTTATATAATCAATGTGTTTTCACTTAAAGCTACTTGCTCCACTTTTTATTATTGACATAGCAACTTATTACTACAAAACACATTGATTGATTTTTCGAGAATAAACATTGATTGTTTGCACTTAAACGAACGTTCAATCTAGACAAGGTTTCTTACTATTGTGATGTAGGATATGTACTCAATTTCCATTGTATACTTCACAACACAATTTTGTTTCTTACTTTAATATGTTATTCCACTAAATAAAAACACGTAACCGCTAGTAGATTTTCTATTTTCTATATCTTCAACAGAATCTATGCCAATGTATCTTTTATTTCTAGATCAAATAAAAGATACATTGGCGTCATGTTATAAAATGATAACACCTCAATAAAAAAAAATAAAAATAAAAAATTATCTTTCATTTATAATGAGACTAGTCACATGTATCAAATTGTTTGCATCAAAATTTTGTATAAATTGGATTTACAATATAAATACGGAGTTTTGTAAGTGAATTGCAGGCTTGATAACAATAATATTAATGAAAAGAAAATGTTAAAAGTTGTTTTTACCTTTGGGAGATTGTTGAATACCATTATGTACACTATATTTTTAGTATATCCTTGTTCTTGTTCGTCATTGTTCAAGCTTATTTAGACTTATCAATGTATAATTTAAATGAGTATCCAACATGGAATATAATTGTGATTACATTACTTTGTTTTCATCCACTTCAGTGATTTTTAGCAGTTCTCTAGACATGAATGGGAATATCCATGAAAAAAATTAGTGCACTAATAGATAAACAGTTGATACAAAGTGCTGAATGAAAATATTGTCTTTCATTTAAATATTTTACATGTTCTCTGATCGTCTAACACTTCTATTTGAGCTTCCACTTTCTCTTCTTTTTTCTTTTTTTTTTCCTCTGTAAAAAAGAAAAAATAAAAAATTTATCTTCTTTTTAAGGAAATGAAAAATTGTGTAAAGTTTTAAAAAGAACCAGTGCAATTCTACTTCTTCACAATTATGAATGTAATGCTATTTGGAATAATATTGTCACCATCTTAATCCTATTATTTAAAATTAAAAAAATTAGATTTCAATTAGTGTACGTAATAGAATTAATTTAATTAGACAAATAACTAATTTCTACCATTCTTACCTCTTCTTCCATATTAGAGAGTTGCCTAGCATACACTTTTCAATGGTGAGTTCTACGCATGGGTTTGTATCATTTGGTATTAGAGCCAACACCACGTCAAGTAATCGAACATAGCTCATTGATTATAGGATCAAATGAGTTGCGGTTTTGAGGTCGGATCTCAAAGGGGGCAATTTAAGCTAGATTAAAATGTCTTACTAAGTCATTGAATAATTGAAAGGTGAGTGTATAGCCGCCAAAAAGAGAAAGAACTACCATCGGGTCAGTGTTGATACAGTAAACCATCGTGGATGTCAGCTGTGGAGCATGATGGTATATTATAATCCTAGTGTCCCACATGAATTAAGTGTATGTTTAACCACGCATATATAAGCTCTTGGGCACCCCCTCTTGCAAGCCAGTTTTCAAGGGTGAGTTCTACTCTTGGGTTTGTATCATTTTTGCTTCCTTGTCAAACACTACAAAATTTGCAAGTTCTGTTGCATTACCATTTTCTTGTCAAGCCTGTATCTGAAATATTTTTTTCAATTTACATCAATTAGCATTTATATATATACATCAATTAGCATTTATGTATATTCAAAGTTAACCAGTAGTAAATATATAGAATTACTTACCTAATTTTTGGAAATGAAATGCTTTCATACATGTGTCACACCATAGTTTTGATTCGTGTTTTTTCAATTTTTTAGGATACTCATCATTGAGGACATAATACTATCCATTCTTAACATTGATCTTTTTAATAGAAGTTATGCAATAAAATGTTACGTCCTACAAAAAAGCATGTGTTAAATATGTTATCATTCTAACATAAATCACAATATCAACAAAATATAATTTTTGGCTCTAATCTATTCTTTTTCAAGCTGTATAAAGATCAAAATTTTGTTAGTGCTCTTTTCATCTAACAAATCTCATTAGGGTCAAAGATTGTGCGTTATAGTTGCAACAACTCAATCTTCTTCTCTTTCTCATCAAGACTGAATTCGGTTTCTGCAAGACTGTATTGAAATTCAACATATTAAAATAGTCTGCTAGTGGAATTTTTCAGTTCAAAAATACTAATTTAAGAAAATATAAATTGAACCAACATAAATAAAAAAAATTTAAAATTGTACTTGCTTTTTTCTTAATTCTATGACCATTGGAATATCTAAATTCACATACAACTTTGAAGAGTACAGAGAAGACAATGATAATTTTCCTACTACCATTCATACATAAGTAGTTTAAATTTTGATGTTTAAACACATCATGTGTATCAAAAGAAATAATTGCTTACTCATATGATCATCTAGTCTTGATCGATATTAGGTATGTCTTCAAGGTTTTTGCTAGGTATTTCATGTCTTTGCAAATTTGCAACAACATTAGCATCCTGGTTTATTGAAGTATCCATCAAGAAGATTAATTTTACTTGGAAACAAATTTATTATAAAATAAATGTGCACAATTGAAGCAAATCGATACAAATTTACTATGTAAAATAAATGTATGACTATATTGATTGCCTTCAATTCATTACAACAAAATGTATTTTCAGTGACGAAAAAATTCGTTACTAAAAGTCCAGTTTTTTCTCACTAAGGACCTTTAGTGACGAAATTGAACTTTTAGTGACGAAATTCATTTCGTCACTGTAGCCCCGTCACTAAAAGTCCTAGTGACAAAAAATTTCGTCACTAAAAGTCCGATTTGATTTTTTTTTTTTTTTTTAAATTTTAGTGACGAAAACATTTCGTCACTAAATGTTTTCCTCACTAAAAACACTATTCAATGAAAAAAATATTTCGTCACTAAAAACACTTCAGTTTACTAAATCATATTTAGTGACGAATAATTTCGTCACTAAAACTATGTTTGGGTACATATAGTAATAAAAATTTTCGTCACTAAAACCATTTCTTACAAAATTTTGCTATATTTAGTGACGAAATTTTCGTCACCAAAACAATTTTTTGTTGCTATATTTGCGATGAAAAAATTCGTCACTAAAGTTTATTTTCTGTTTTTATTTTTTTTTTTATGGCTTTGATATTAACCTGTAACCTGTCATTACATTATTAAAACCTCACATTTGAATAACATTTATTTCAACAACACATTTATTAAAAAAAAATCCATATATTGTACAAGTAAAAAATAAAACAAGTATCCAATTCAAACTCCTTCCATACAATAATTGTTTGTAATACATACAATAACTCTACCTAAATCTTATTTTAGAACTAATGGAAGATGTCCTCATATGTCTTCAAGTAATGCCAAATGTAAATCCCCTAAAAGCCACCAATAAGAAATCTGCACAAATATAAAAACAATACTTCGTTAAAATCGTAATGTAAAACATTAACTATGTTATAAGAAACATTTCTAACAATGCATTAAGAGTAACCACACCAATAAATTAAAATCACAAATTTTCCAAATAACAATCTTCCATTGCTAGTTTGTTACAATGATAGTAACAAGGTGAAGAAGATAACATCATAATGACAAGTTTCATGTCAATCACATACATATCCCCATATAGCTTTTGTACTTTGACAAAGCATGCAAGCTCAGTAGTATAAGTTATAATTGTATACAATATTCTAGAAATGAGTCACTGAATCTCTGTCATATGGTTGGACTTGAGACCAACAGGAAAATAAAATAGAAAAAAAAATGAAAATAAAAAGAAAGATCAAGACTTCAATTGCAATGAAATTTTGATTCTCATGATACAAGTACTTTCTTTATTGACAAGTGATAGAACTAGAAATCATGTTTAGTGATACAAGGACGTTGGAGCCTTCTATGACACACTTACAAAGGAATCAAACAAGTATGGGCTTGTCAAATACTGAAATGGAAACCACACAATTGAACCAAAAAATGCAAAATCTGCTAATTTGGTTGGAAACTTAATGATTTCATTACAATCCAACTTCACAGAGTCAAATGTAATAATTGAAAATGTGTATACCAAATTGTGATAGGTCAAACCACAAGGGTAGTTTATAATCAGTTTAGAGAGGTTCACTATACCACCAAGACTACTTTGCATAATGTTGATATCTTGTGATCATTTTATAAGATAAAAAATGTACTACACATACATTAATGTCCAAAACTACAAAATTTTAAGCTTTTTCGTTATCCAACAATGGAGGGATCACTGGTTCCATAACCTCGAAATCATTAGCTTGAATAGTCAAATTTGAAGCTATCCAACACAATACTTACTCACTAAACTAACTAAATTTTAAACTATTTACTGAAAATCATCAAACCCAAGTGAAGTTTGAAGTGGTTGAAGCTATGAACAGAACAGAACTGACTCTTAAAAGTTAAAACCAAAAGATTGGAACCCACGAATTATCTGATACAAATCCAAAATTCACAATGGAAAAATAAAAAAAATGTAAAGGCTTGGAAAGAGAGATTGCATTACATACATACATGAGAGAACACTTTGAATGAAAAAAGCTCCGTAAATAAACGAAAATGATTCAATTGTTGAGCTGTGGAAATTTCATATCAAAAAAAGAAAAAAAAAAAAAAAAAGACTATAACTCTGACTAATAAAATTAATATGATTATATATTTCAATAAAACTACTTTTAGAAACTAGAATCATATACCCATAAGTACAACCATTACACAGTAAATATCAAATACCCAAACTAAACAAAAATGCATATACCCATTACTGTATCAAAATAATAAAAAAAACCCAAAGGAACTAGAATCATTAGACAAAAAAATTAACATCAAGCATTTAGAATCATTAAACAACCCAAAGGAACTAGAATCATTAAACAAAAATTAACAAAAATACCCAAAGGAACGATCGGCGAGCTGAAGCGTTGTGAACGGCCAGTGAGCTGAACGGAGACGGTTGCTCTCAACGACGACAGATGGCTCTCCATTATCGGCGATGGAGCTCTCAACGGTGACGGATGGCTCTCTATTATCGGCAACGGAACTCTCAACGGAGACGGTTGGCTCTATTATCAGCGACGGAGCTCTCAACGGCAACGAATGGCTCTCTATCATCGGCGATGGAGCTCTCAACGGAGACAGTTGGCTCTATTATTGGCAACGGATCTCTCATCTCAACGGCGACGGAGCTCTCAATGGATCGACGATGAAGCTCACATCTCAACGGCGACGGAACTCTCAATGGATCAGCGACGGAGCTCTCATCTCAACGGCGACGGAGCTCTCAATGGATCAACGACGAAGCTCACATCTCAACGGCGACGGAACTCTCAATGGATCAGCGACGGAGCTCTCATCTCAACGGCGACAGAGCTCTCAACGGATCAGCAACGGAGCTCTCATCTCAATGGTGACGAAGCTCTCATCTCAACGGCGACGGAGCTCTCATCTCAACAGTTACGGAGATCTCAACGGATCAGCATTGGCAACAGAGCTCTCAACGGTTTTTTTTTTTTTTGGCCGAAATGAGCTCAGTGACACTACGATTAGTTGGGTATTGAAATGAGCTCATGTGACACTAATAGGATTATATATAGTGGTCTTTAGCGACGAATTTTTTCGTCACTAAAGATATTAGACTTTTAAGTTTTTAGCAACGAATTTTGGTTTCATCACTAAAGACCCAGGCTTGTTAAGATTTTTAGAGAGGAAATTCATATTTCGTCGCTAAATCATACTTTTAGTGACAAATTGTGATTTCGTCACTAAAAACATATTAGTGCAAAACTATTATTATTTTTAGTGACGAATATTTTTCGTCACTAATTCTTTCTTATTGCGACGAAATGATTTTCGTTACTAATACTATCCACAGCAATACCTACAGTGACGAAATATTTCGTCACTAAAAATTTCAACTTGTAGCCACGAAATATTTCGCCACTGTAGATTAATTAAACTCGCACCAAATTTTCCCTCCATTGGCGCCCATTTTTCAGATAACAATAGTGACGAAATTTATTTTTCGTCACTAAAAGTTATAATTTTTTTCATTATTAGTGACGAAATTCATATTTCGTCACTAAAGCTGTATTTTTAGTGACGAAAAATATTTCCTCACTAATTTTCGTCACTAAAAATACATTTTGTTGTAGTGATTATTCATTGCTTATATGATCTGTTCACAAGAATAGAGTTTCTTTGTCTTTTGTTGGCTAAATCTATAGATCTTGATAGTTATAAATTTAACAGTATGCATATTTGAAAGACAAATCAAGTGCATGTAAAGTGTAAAAAAAAAAAAAATACAAGTTAATTGTGATGGTGGTTATGTCTTCCATGTCAAACTGCTTCTTGGAGAGGGAGTGAAAGTTTTTTTTTTTCCTTTTCAAACCAAGAGAGAGACATAGTTTGAAAAAGAAATCAATATATAATAGCTAAGACATTAATATTTAGAAGAGGTATTTGATGCAAATAGTGTTTCAATTGTAATCAAATTATCTTCTCCTTTTTTATGCATATTCTCCTTTTTATTTAGGTGACTTAGGCTTTATCAAATTAGCTTTGTTGATCCTTGTAATTCATTTTAATTAGAAGTTTTTGTATTCACGCTTTATCTAATTAGTTTTGGAGGTAGTATTTGACTCGAATTAGTATTTCAATTGTGATCAAATTCAAGTAGGATATAGCGATATACATAGGGCTTAATATTTATTTATATTTTGATTTTATCTATAAATTTCTTGCAATTTGGGGCAGCCAACCTTTTTTTTAATTAAATTTTTTTTTTTTTAACTTGAATGTGTACATGTTGCTGGTTTTTTTTTTTTTAATGGTGATTTTTTTTATAAAAGATTAGATACAGAATTTGGATTGTAATCAAATTAAGATAGAGTTTGGATTGTAATCAAATTATGAATTTTATCAAGTTAGAAATTATAAGAGAAGTTAAAATCATAAATGTGTACTATAATACTATGTTGTTGGTTTTATAAAAATAAAAATAAAAAATTATGATTTTTATCCACTTAGAAATTATAGGAGAAGAAAAATATATCTATTTTCAAAAAAAAAATCTACAAAAATTTCTGCAATTTGGTGAAGCCACTTGCCGCAACCAAAGTGTTTTAGGCTTCATCAAATTAGCTTTGTTGATCCTTGTAATTCATTTTAATTAGAAGTTTTTGTATTCACTCTTTATCTAATTAGTATTGGAGGTAGTATTTGACTCGGGTTAGTATTTCAATTATGATCAAATTCAAATAGGATATAGTGATATACATAGGGCTTAATATTTATTTTTATTTTTTTTTATCTATAAATTTCTTACAATTTGGGGCAGCCAACTTTTTTTTAATTAAGTTTTTTTTTTTTTTTTCAACTTGAACGTGTACATGTTGCTGTGTTTTTTTTTTTTAATGAAGATTTTTTTTATAAAAGATTAGATGAAGAATTTGGATTGTAATTAATTTAAGATAGAATTTGGACTGTAATCAAATTATGAATTTTATCAACTTAGAAATTATAAGAGAAACTAAAATCATAAACGTGTACTATACTACTATGTTGCTGGTTTTATAAAAAAAAAAAATTATGATTTTTATCCACTTAGAAATTATAGAAGAAGAAAAATATATCTATTTTTAAAAAAATCTACAAAATTTTCTGTAATTTGGTGAAGTCACTTGGCACAACCACGACTTATAAATCCAATTTTTCTTATATAGTATATAGTATATGATATTAATATTGATTTTCATAAAATCGAACGGTTGCTATTGGTAGATAATGGATTGGCGGGCCATAGTCCGGAAAATGGTGGAGATAGTGGTCAGAAAGACTCAGAGAGTCCATGATTGTTAATAATAATGAATGGGCATACGTGTTTAAAAAAACTTGCGCAGATTATCATATAATATCAAATAAATATTTTGTTCTATCAGATTCTCTCTTTCTCACCTTTTTCTCTCTTTATATTAATTTTATCTTGACGTTGTAGTATGGTACGGTGTTAACTTTCGATCTCTTTACACCGAAATCACCTGCGAACTAAGTAACAAATACTAAAAGATAGACTTAAGCAAAATACGCTAATAAGTCATAAAAGAAATTCACTTGTGGATCACAAGATTCTCTTTAGTCTCTACACTATAATCTTATTGTTGATTTTGGTGGTGATTCATTAGCCATGTTAATCACATGTACAATTATGTCTACAATTATTTTGGGCAAGAGTATTACAAATACTACTTGTTCCATCTCAAATTACGTTTGGTAACTAAATTTGAATAAGGTATTTTGAGTGTTTTTGATATACATGTGGGTGAAAAAGTGTGTTGAAATGTATGTAAGTGTGTTTGAAATGTGAAATAGTGAGTTAGAACTCACAAAACAAACGGGCCCTAGATCTCTATTCTATTTTGAGATATCTAAGAGAAAGTTATTTTTGAAAAGTCAATAAATAAATTTTCTAATATATTCTTTAATTTATTTAAAAAGTCAATACTTCTCTACTCTCTTTTACTAAGGGTTTGTTTGGTTTGAGGATGTTAAAGTGAGATGATAGAAAATAGAGATGAGATGAAAAAGTGGGAAGATAAAAAAAGAATAATAATAATTTAATTTTCCCTTATGGTGTTTGACTTGGGGGATGGAAAAGTGGATGAATAGAAAATTCTAATTTGATTGAGAAAAAAATTGAGAGAACAGAAAATATAGTTTATATAAATTTTAAATTATATCCCTATTACATAAAACAAAATGTAACTTTTTTTTTTATTACAAAATTTGTGCATGGACACTTTTTTTTAAACACAAGCCAAATGATCCAAAAAAAAAAAAAAAAAACCAAATGAGAGTAGAAGAAATAGGCAAAAAAACGTAAAAGAAGAGATAGACAAAAAAGGGAAATTTGTTGGAAGGACAATGTCGTCCAAAGCATCCAGCAGCAACATTACTTGTTTTCTCTTGCATTTTCTTCCTAATTTGCGAGGATCATGTTTTGGTGGGTCCAGAGAGAAAATAACCTTGCTCCACCATTTTCTCTTCCCTTCTCTCTTTTCAACTAAAACACCCCTCCCAACTATTTTCTCCCCTATTTTTTCCTCCTCTTTTTTCATCTCTCTTAAAATCGTTCTAACCAAACATACACTAAAGTTTAAATTATGAATGGTACTTTTGGAAAATGATAATGCATTAAATATTAGTCGGCCAAAATGGGCAAATACCCCTTTCAAAAAAAAAATCTAGCATTTTGCCCCCTTTCCCAAACTGATTAGGGAAATGCCCCTGTTTTGAAACTCGATTTTCTAAAAATCGAATTTCTTGTTAAAAACTCGATTTTTGGATAATCGAGTTATAACAAATTGAAAATCTTTATTAAAAAAAAAATTTTAATTCTGGAGCCCTATAATGGCTTTTTAAGGAGCCCTATAGTGACGTTTTAAGATCCTATAGCAGCGTTTTGGAACTCGAGCTCCATGAACTTGAGTTCCTGCAATTTTTTTTTTTTTTTTTTTAAGTTTAATCACCCCATACCGACGGTTTAAGGACCCTATAGTAGCTTTTTAAAACTCAATTTTTGGACAATCAAGTTATAACAGGGGCATTTCTATAATTAGTTTGGAAAATTGGACAAAATGCTAGATTTTTTTTTTTTTTTGAAAGGGGCATTTGCCCATTTTCTCCAATATTATTATCTTAAAAAGTTTGTTAGTGAGCAGCATCAATCTCCATGACTGGGAATATAGTCCATACCAAATACAAATACCAATGACACCATTGATAACTTTAGCCACGCACATAGACCATGTGTTAAATTGCGTCAAAATTATCATGAATACTTCGTGAAGGTTTTCCTCAATAATTTTCTTATTTGTTTCTTTCACTGAGATTGAGATCCAGTGTAATTGCAATATGCAATTGCACATTAACCTCACTTCCTTCACAAAAATTTTTACATTCTTAACTTTTTACTTTTTTATATTTTTTCTATTTAATACTTATGATTAAAAGTTGTTTTTTCCAACTCTCAATCTTAACCATTCATTAATTACAATTGTGCATCAAGTGCACCTGATATCAATCCCTTTCACTAACCAACTTTAGATATCACATAGTTTCAACATGCACATATCAATGTACTTTACATTCATATGGATTGTGACTTATGTTATTTGTTACTTTCCCTCTTCCTTTAATTGACCAATTGTATTCTCTAGGTAAGAGTTGCGAAATATTGCTCATCGAGCCATCCTTGGGCCCTTTTGACCACGGTGTTTCTAAGTCCTATTCCAACTGGATGCGCCTGAATTGATTCAAAGTCAAGCCTTTAACTATAGGATGGACCACCATCTCAAACGATAGAGAGGAAAAAGTGGACTTCTATCCCACGGATTAAGATCTTCAAGAATTCTTAATGCACTCTATCACATAGAATTTTTTTAATTTTGATAATGTAAGGGCCTAAATTATTTCATGTCAACATTCCACTAATAAAACCTTTAATAAATAATGCTCACATCAGCTATTTAAAAGACAAGTCATATAACCTCATGCTACTACTACAAAAGTTAGGCCCTTTTATAGTAGTACTCTGGTTATATAATGTATTATAAGTCTATTTAAAAAACTCTATATATTAGTTTCGTGTTTGTATATTCTAATAATTATTACTATTTCCTTAAAAAAAATAAAAAATAAAAAAAGAGACCAGTCATACTTTATTAATCCCAAGACTTTCCAATATTATATCTTAAATATATCTTAATAATCAATGTGTTTTCACTTAAAGCTATTTGCTCCACTTTTTATTACTGACATAGCAACTTATTACAACAAAACACATTGATTGATTTTTTGAGTATACACATTGATTGTTTGCACTTAAACGTTGTCAAGATTCAACGTTCAATCTAGACAAGGTTTCTTACTATTGTGATGTAGGATATGTACTCAATTTCCATTGTATACTTCACAACACAATTTTGTTTCTTACTTTAATATGTTATTCCACTAAATAATAACACATGACCGCTGGTAGATTTTCTATCTAGCTTCTATATCTGGATAAAATGGGCAAATGCCCCTTTCAAAAAAACAATCTAGCATTTTGCCTTATTTTCCAAACTAATTAGGGAAATGTCCCTCTTTTAAAACTCGATTTTCTCAAAATCGAGTTATAAAAAAAAAAATATATATATATATATATATATATATATATATATATATATATATATATATATATTATGGAGCCCTATAGTGGCGTTTTAAGGAGCTTATAGTGATGTTTTAAGGACCTATAGTGACGTTTTTTAACTCGATCTCCCTAAAGTCAAGTTACATGCAATTTTTTTGCTTTTTTTTGCCTATAACTCAACTTTATGGAGATCGAGTTAAAAAACGCCACTATAGATCCTTAAAACGTCACTATAGGCTCCTTAAAAACGCCACTATAAGGCTTAACTCAATTTTAAGAAAATCAAGTTTCAAAAGAGGGGTATTTCCCTAATTAGTTTGGGAAATAGGGCAAAATGCTGAATTGTTTTTTTAAAAAGGGAAAAAGCCAATTTTTTCCTTCTATATCTTCAACATAATCTACGCCAATGTATCCTTCATCTCTAGATCACCAATGCTTTTGCAGTTGGAGCTATTTATTTCTCTTTTTATTCATGAGATAACAAACTTATTATAACAAAACAAATTAATTGATTTGTCGAGTAGACCTAATTTTTCGACCATCACTATACAAAAAATGCTAATCTAGACCATATTGCTTACTATCTTGCTGCAGGCAATGTACTCATCTTCCATTGTATACTTCTTAACAAAACTTTGTTTCTTAAACTATTATTCTACTGAATAAAAAGATATAACCGCTAGTACAATTTCTATCATCTGTATCTCCAACGAAATCAGCATCAATATATGTATCTTTTTATTTCTAGGTCACCAATTCCAAAGCATAATTTGCAAAGTGCAATTTCAATCATTCAAAATCTACAAAGGGAAATTTCAACGTTCAACTATCACTCCAATCTTCAAATCAGATAACAAAATTAAATGTTAGTGGGGTGATGTTGCGGAAGTCTGAAAAAAGCAAACACAATGCTCTTTTTGATGGACAAAAACTAAAATGTTAGTTTATGGTTAGTAAACCTCAAATCCACGAGGGGTTCCTTGAATCCAAAAGGTGTTAAACTGGAATCCACCAGAGAAAGAATTCGACAAAAATTCTGTATTTTATTAATAATAGTCTGCTTTACCTCTGATGGCTACAAAACATATAAATACTAAGAAAGTAAAACCCTAGGACAATTAAGAAACATCTAAAACCCTAATTCACACTAATTACGCAATTATATGACAAGATATCAAAATTTACCAAAAGTGGAAAAATTGAGTTAAATACAAAATCATAAACTATTAACCTTAAGGGTCGTCCCAAAATAAACGGGACCTTATTCTGACTTTTGAGCAAAAAGTTATTAAAGAAACAAAATTTACTATAAACAATAAAATCGCAGTTCTCAGTGGCTAAATGGAGGAATTCGCCAATTTTAGGGGGTGCCTCCTAGCGAAGCGATGACTATTGCTCAAAAGGCTGTTTCGCTTCAACCTGCTAAATTTCATATGATTCTAACTCCGAGACCAATGATTTCTACTAGTGCCTTTTTGCCTTGCACGTGATTTCAGGCACGCGTGGGAGTCCAAAAAGGTCACGACGGTTGGTTTTATATCATGAGGAATTCAAGAAGTGAGGTGACAATGATGAATAAGAGTTTTAGGGTGTGGAAGTCTGGGAATTTTTAGTTTAGTGTTGGCAAATCATGACAAATTGTAAGTCTTGATTTGCTCTATTAATTTTATTCTAGTCTAAGATGAAGACCTAGTTGAGCTCAAGCAAAGGGGACTTTCTGTGATCTCGACACACCTCTCAACACCCCTCAACAAACCTTACACCCCTCTCATGATCAATTGCGAATCAAGGAATTTGAAATTTGATGTGTTTTAATTTAGTTAGTTATCTTATTTCAATAACCCTACAAAGCCTACTCTATAAAGACTCTTATATGCATAAATTTTGAAGAGGATAGTGAGGCAAAAACCCTAAGGTATTCAGAGAGAAAAGCCTAGCCTTCATTCTATGTACCATGAGTTCAAAAGAATATCCTTCTAGTTGTTTATCATTGGCGAGATAAAAAGAAGGAGTCACAAAGTCACCATCCTAGTGTTGGTGCGAAGTTAAAATATTCAAGAGCTTCTCTTAATATAGGGAGAAAATGGGTAAATGCCCCTTTCAAAAAAACAATTCAGTATTTTGCCCAATTTTCCAAACTAATTAGGGAAATGTCCCTCTTTTGAAACTCGATTTTCTCAAAATCGAGTTATAAAAAAAAAAAAATTTAAAAATTTAAAAAAAAAATTATGGAGCCCTATAGTGGCGTTTTTTAACTCGATCTCCCTAAAGTCGAGTTACATGCAATTTTTTTTCTTTTTTTTGCCTATAACTCAACTTTATGGAAATCGAGTTAAAAAACGCTACTATAAGTCCTTAAAACGTCACTATAGGCTCCTTAAAAACGCCACTATAAGGCTTAACTCGATTTTGAGAAAATCAAGTTTCAAAATAAGAACATTTCCCTAATTAGTTTGGGAAATAGGGCAAAATGTTGGATTGTTTTTTTAAAAAGGGCAAAAGCCAATTTTTTCCCTTAATATAGTAAATTTTCTATGGGACGGTTTACCTTGTAATGGATTTTCCTTTGGAGTGTTTTTTGTTGTGAAACACAAGTATGTCATCCATGAAGACGTCCAAATATTTGAAGAGTTTAGATGTTCTGGGGCAATAAAGTTTTCTATTATAAGTTCATCTACAGAGTAAAGTCAAGGTATAAAGATTTTATAATATATTGTAAAGTTTCTCTCAATATTAGATTGTCTTGTATGAGAAGATTTTCCTCATAGTGGTTTTAATTTCCTTTGGAATGTTCTCCATCAATTTCCACTTTCACGATATCACTTGTCTTATGCTTTATCTATTTATTGCTTTATGATATGGTGCTGTCTATTATGTGGTAGTTAATAACGATGATTAAATAACTTGGTTATTTGGGACTTAATTGTTAAAGGGTCCAATTAATAGATGCCCTCCTAATATTTTTAATAGATTATTTTAAGAAAAAATTTTACACTACTTTTATTAGAAATATAAAATGTTATCAAATAATTAGTTACTTTTTTCTTTTCTCATAAAAAGTTTCTAAAAATATTTTCTAAATCAATGTCCTCAAAACATTTGTTAACTTTTCTCATTATTAAATTCAATACACACTACATAATACGTATTTCAATGTCTAAATGTCTAAATATCCTTTCAAGAAGAGAGAGTTTATTATAGGATAGAAAATTTATGAAAAGTTAGCGAGAAGAGAGGAAAGATGAAGGGCTTTGGGAGGAAGAAGAGGAGCGGAGGGTGTTAAGCAAGTGTTGAAGTCCAACTATATATGCCTATTCCTACATTGTAAGTTTTAAATATGGTCATGTCAAAACGGTTGCCAAAAGAAAGAAGTGCCCAAAAAAAAAAAAGGTGCATCGTTTGTCGCACAACATGATAAACCTCCATTAATGGAGTTTGTCATTGTGCGCAGTTTGTCAAAGTTTTGTACTTCCATTTCAATAATCATTGTTTGGAATGATGGCAAGGGTTTACGTGTCAACTAAGTAAGAAATTAATAATACAATTCGATCGAAAGATATTATCATACCGTTAAAATTCTAAGACTGTTGATTAACAACGTAATCATCACTAATGTAAAGAATTAAAAATTTATTTGATAGATATCATAGGATTTGCATCCACTTCATAATTATTGATCTATATAATTAGTTCAAAATATTAAAAGATATTTTTTTAGTAAATAGGATTTTATTTTAAATCCCTTATTCGATTAAAAGAAACTTTATTAATAAGTTAATTTAATTCGTTAGAAAAAGGTTCAGGAGTATAAACAAATCAAGTAAATTAAAGGTTATAAGCTTACCGGATCACCAGCTAATGTGTGTTATGAGAGAGAGAGAGGGAGAGAGAGATTACTTTATAAGGAGTTAGGTGGTGCCGTAAACCTGCAGGTTGATTCAAGAATCAAATCCCATATGTAATTTTATTTTAATATCAAATTTATCCAGTTTTTTTTGTTCTTCGTAAATAAGCTTCTGCATCAGTTTGCATTATTCTTGAGAGAGAAAAGCATGAGTTGAGGTTTCTTAAGTATTCATCTATTATCTGTCACCATTGAATTGTTAAAACTATTGCATGCTAACTACCTTTAAAACGACTGTACAGGATAGATAGAAACAGTTAGTTTTGCTTTCTTACAAAGTTTAGCGGTTGAGAAAGCTACATGGGAACAAATGAACAATACAATTCCATGCTTCAAACTTGGTGAAAATTTTCAATTCAAAATGAAATAGAAAAACCCAAAATTATATATAGGAGGATGTTGGAAATATTGGTAAGCCTTTTTTTTTTCCATCTCTAACATTTCCACAATCTGGAACTTAAGTGGCCATTTTCGATAAGTGATCATAAATAGACAGCCTCCTAATAATTATGAATAAAAAATAAATAAATTTGCTCTTAATTTTGAAATTAGCTATCATTTAGTATTGTTAATCAGGGTGCTACAGCAAATATATTATCACTCTAGAAGTCTATGGAATACACATCCAATGACACATGCATGCCTAAAGAATATAATTACGAAAAATTTTATATAAAAAAAAAATCCGAATTTCACTGTGCTTGACAGCTCGCAAAGAGATAGAGATGTAGTCTTCAGCCTCATATCTTTCCATTCCATCAATTGTTGCTAAGCATGCAAGATTGCAAGTAGGTCAAAATAGCTTCTGCTTTATTATAAGATTGACAGAACTTCAATTCATTAGAAAATTATATTGTAGGAAGGAAAAGTTTTGACTTGAAGAGAAAGGAGGTCAAAGGAAATTGATTGTCTTTGAAACCACTCTAAAGTTCTTCTAACAACTGGCCTTCTTAAAATAGCCATTAAAATCTTTTTGTGATTCTCTTCTGTCTAAACTTGCTAAGTAAACTTCCATCACCTACTCGACCAAACGTTTTCCTCACCCCCTCTCTATCTATATAAGTAGCACCAGGATAGCTTCGAGGAACACACACTCTAGTGGTACTTTACTTACCACAATTATAATACACTAACGTACCAGTTAGGTTCCCCGTTCCCCACTTATACTCACATTTGAAAAACAATCAAAGAGAGACAAAAGATGGGTGTTTCTCTTCTTTCATCACCAGCATTTCCGAGAATCTTTATATTCTCATTCATTACATTGTATCTCATTCCTGAGCTTGCACTTGCAGGCATAACCAGGCACTACAAGTTTGACGTATGTATTATATGTTCAGCACCTAAACTAACGTGTTACCATTATAGAAATTTTGATTTAAGTTTATATGTTTTCTTCTTCTTTTATGTTTTAAAAGTTTGGAATTATTTTGTAGATCAAATTACAAAATGTAACACGACTTTGCCACACAAAGAGCATTGTGACTGTAAATGGACAATTTCCTGGGCCTCGCATTGTCGCTAGGGAGGGTGACCACCTTCTCATCAAAGTGGTTAACCATGTCCAAAACAATATCTCCATTCACTGGTAATGTATTTCTTGTTAAAATAATGGTTAAGTTATTAAATTTATTATTTATTAATAGTATAAATTTTTAGGACAATCAATAATTTATTATTGTAATTTAAACATATATATATTGTATCATGTCAACCATACCTCTCATATATATATATATATATATATATAATTTTTTTATGGACATTTCCCAATTAAAAATAAATAACAAAATTCTCATGAACCCTTGAGAGAGCTCATAAGTGAGGAAAAATGTTAAATAATCAAATAACTATTTCCTAACGAATTCAACTTTTCATAAATTTAACTCTAAATCTAATTTTTCTGTTAGAATTGTGATCTACATGTAATTATGACAATTTGCTTAAAACAGGCATGGCATTCGACAAATTCAAACAGGGTGGGCTGATGGACCAGCATATGTAACTCAATGTCCTATACAAACTAGCCAAAGCTATGTATACAACTTTACTATTGTTGGCCAAAGAGGCACTCTTTTCTGGCATGCCCATATATCATGGTTAAGAGCAACTATCTATGGTCCTCTAATCATTCTTCCCAAGCGTGGGGTTCCTTACCCATTTGCCAAACCCTACGAGGAAGTTCCCATCATATTTGGTATTTAAAATTAGGCACAATCCTTTTTTTAATCTTTTTGACCTTTGATAATATATGTAATAACTAATGCAAGCATTTCAATACCAAAAAAAAAAACATTTCAGGAGAGTGGTGGAATGTAGATCCTGAGTCTGTAATTAGCCAAGCCCTACAAACAGGTGGCGGCCCAAATGTCTCTGATGCTTATACTATCAATGGACTTCCAGGGCCACTCTATAACTGCTCCGCCAAAGGTATCAAATGTTATATATATATATGGAACATTTTTCAATGGTACAATTTCAAGAAAGTATATATGGTGTATCAACTTAATAAACTCAATTGGATTTTGTATAAATGAAAATTGGCATGCAGACACATTCAAGCTAAAAGTGAAGCCCGGGAAGACTTATCTTCTCCGTCTCATCAATGCGGCACTCAATGACGAGCTCTTCTTCAGCATTGCAAACCACATTCTCACAGTTGTTGAAGCTGATGCAGTTTATGTTAAACCATTTGAAACCAACACACTTCTCATAACACCAGGACAGACCACAAATGTTGTTCTAAAGACCAAACCCCACTACCCAAATGCCACATTCCTCATGACCGCTAGACCATATGTGACTGGCCTAGGTACTTTTGACAACTCCACTGTTGCTGGTATCCTAGAATATGAATCTCCACTTCATTCAGCTGCCTCTATTCGAAACCTTCCACTCTTCAAACCCTCTCTCCCTCCTCTCAATGACACTTCTTTTGCAACAAACTTCACTAACAAACTTCGTAGCTTAGCAAGTGCTCAATTCCCAGCAAATGTGCCTCAAAAGGTTGATAGGCATTTTTTCTTCACAATAGGCCTTGGAACAAGCCCTTGCCAACAGAACCAAACCTGTCAGGGACCCAATGGAACAATGTTCGCAGCTTCTATTAATAACGTATCTTTTGTACAATCAACCACTGCTCTCCTCCAAGCCCACTTTTTTGGGCAATCAAATGGGGTTTACGCCCCTGACTTTCCAATCACTCCTATATTTCCCTTTAACTATACGAACAACCCACCAAACAACACAATGGTGAGCAATGGGACAAAGCTAGTAGTTTTGCCTTTTAACACTAGTGTGGAGCTTGTCATGCAGGACACAAGTATTCTTGGTGCTGAGAGTCACCCTCTCCACTTGCATGGCTTTAATTTCTTTGTTGTTGGGCAAGGTTTTGGGAATTTTGATCCCAATAAGGACCCGTCAAAGTTTAATCTTGTTGACCCTATTGAAAGAAACACTGTGGGTGTACCTTCTGGGGGTTGGGTTGCTATTCGGTTTCAAGCAGATAACCCAGGTATGAAATTATAACACCATATATTAATGCTAATTTGGACACACATATCTATCATATTCAAGTATTCAACTAATTTTGCTTTTAAATGTAAAAGAAAGATGACTTAGACGTACGCTACAAATATTTGGTAGCCACACTTATGGTGGCACAGGTGGCATTACATATACAAAATGACTTCCTTTTCTTTTTTTATTTGCTCATACTTTATCTCTTACAGTTAAAAAAGATTGTAATATTTCATGCATATTAACATAAAATTATTAAATTAATTGTTTGAAAGATTTAGAAGTTTAGTCTAGCTGAGTTGAAGTAGAAATAAGATTCATCTGAGATTAATTATAAATAGAACCTATTTTATTGTTAAAATAGGTTCATGATGCAAAACTCTTTTAGTTTAATTATGCAGATGACTCAATATGTATTCAAAATAAAATTCCTTAAATTTTGAGAATTGAAATAAACCCTTAATCCTAATTGTATTTTTTTAATTGTATTATTATTTTTATATTTTTATATTAGTTTTATCTTATTTTATATTATATATTTTCAATATAAATAACTATTATTTTAATTCTTATTTTTAATTTTATTAATAATCAACCAAAATATATATATATGCAAATCATCAATTTACCAGAACTTGTGTTTGTGCTACCACTGTTATGACAAAATAGCTAGCCCTTTAAACTAAGTTGACTCAAAACCTTCATAGAGAGATATTGAAATAACAGATTCTGGAATAAATTGTTATGAAACTAATTTGTTTTTCTTTTTTTTTGACGCAAAACCTTCATAAAGAGATATTGAAATAACAGATTCTGGAATTAAATTGTTATGAAACTAATTTGTTTTCCTTCTTTTTTTTTTTTTGGCTGTCATTTCATGATTTGTTTGACCCCCTATTTGGTAGGTGGAAAAATAGTAGCAATTTTCAGGGTCATGCATGGTGCCAACGTTGACAACACTAATAATCTGATGATTGAAGTCCTAAACACTTTTCTTTTTTATATACTGTATGCATTATACATACCTAATTTTAACTGTTCATCTATTATTAAAAAAGATACATTAAATGAGACAATATCATATATTAACCATTATAGATTAGATACTGTACATATTAGCACAAAAAAATAAAAGATTAGATACTGTACATACAAAAAAGGTGACAATAATAAAATACTCCTTATTTTTTGTACGGTTTTCTATCACTTCATTAGAATAATTACTTTTTGACTATGAAAACTTTTGTACATCTAAGTTAATTCTTTAGGTATATACCCATGTAAGGTTGGTGAAGTAAATCTTGTGGCATTAAGATTTCATTAGAATTTGCATTATGATAATGACAATTTTGGCAACAGGGGTATGGTTCATGCATTGCCACTTGGAGATCCACACTAGCTGGGGTTTAAAGATGGCTTGGGTGGTCTTAGATGGAAAGCTCCCAAATCAGAAGCTGCTTCCTCCACCGGCAGATCTTCCAAAATGTTGACAGTGTTGATCCATGACCTTCGACTCACTTCTCGATTCACTCCGACCAGAAACTTTCAAATGATATTATTTTTGTAGCCCAATGTAATCTTTTTTTCCCTTTTTCGGCATTCACTATTTGCCGATTGATCTTCAAGAGCTAGGGAAAGATTAAAGAGGGGACAATTTTTTTGTAACATTCAGATTTCAATTGTTAAAGCAAAAGGCCTCAATAATATTGTCGATAATTACTATACTTCTATCTATCTTTTATATATTATAAAAAGTTAGATCCCATAATTAGTGGGTACATCCAACAATGACATATGTCTTCTTGTAAAAGTCATATACATAGTTTCATCAATAAAGATTCAATCTTTTAATCAAACCTTTCTAAAGAAAATGCCATAGACGAAACTTATTTTGCTCTTTTATCACCTTTTGTAAAAAATAGTATTTTGTTGCAATTTCAGTTTTTTTTTTTTTTCCCCCTGTAAATGCTTTCTTTTTTTACCATTCTATTGGTTGTAATTTATCAAATTGTTAGTTATTCATGGTTTTTTTCCTTTGACTTTCTAGACCATTACTAAATAATTTTCTACTAACGCTCTGTTTGTTTCGCTAGAAAACCTTTTATTATAATGATAGTTTTCCACATTTTTCAGTTTTGGATAGCACACACAAAAAAAATAAATGGTCAACGCAAAATAACCCTAATAAAGGTTTCACTAAGGAGCTTAAGATTTTAGAGTTTGTCTTTCCTTGTTGCAAGAGATGCCTTACATAATATAATAATAATAATAATAATAAAAGGGATTCTCATTTGGTTTGAGTCTTTTTTTAAAGGACAAAATTTTTCTCCAAACTAGTTTGTAAGGAAACCATTTTATTATAATGATAGTTTTTCACATTTTTTAGTTTTGGATAGCACCAAAAAAAAAAAAAAATTGGTCAACGCAAAATAACCCTAATAAAGGTTTCACTAAGGAGCTTAAGATTTTAGAGTGTCTTTCCTTGTTGCAAGAGATGCCTTACATAATAATAATAATAATAATAATAATAAAAGGACATTCTCATTTGATTTGAGTCTTTTTTTAAGGGACAAAATTTTTCTCCAAACTAGTTTGTAAGGAAACCCTTTAAAGTTCTCCTATATCTTTGTATTAGATATGAATTTTGAAAGTCTAAAAGTTGGATCATGTATTTTATATCCTTAACACGTATGTGAAATTTTGTTCAAATCGGATGTTATTTTTTATACGATCAATAAACTTATTTTTTATATATAATTTTAAATCATAAAAACTTAAAATTTAAGCATTAACTGAAGACATATCTATTAATATTTGATCTTCTTTAAATTTTGCAAGCATGGATGATATAATAAGAGTGTAAGGGCACGTTTTGGATCCTAAGCCCAAAGGATAAAAGGATTAAGGCCCAAAGAGCCCAACACAATGAATTTATAGAGAGTGAGCTTGAAACTATATTTCAATGAGTTAGACAACAATCATAATGGGTTAAAAATGACAAGAAAAACAAAGATAAATAAGTTTTGTGCGTAGAAAATCTTCCTCGGCAAAGTCCGAGGAGAGTAGCTCTTGTATATATTTCTCTTAAACTTGATTACAATTTACAGTTTTTATTACTACAGTGTTTTTTCCACAAATTCTCTGATCCCCCTTTTGTAATGGGGTCTTTCTTCCTTATATTCTTCTGTTGTTCTTCATCTCCACGTTCCACGTGTAGGTCAAGTTGCTTGCTTTCATCCTTATCCCATCAGCACCTTTCTAAAGTTTTTGGGGATAGTTGTAAGGCTAAATATCACTGTTTAGATATCACCTCCACATTAATACGGCTAGAGAGTTAGCTGCAAAGCATTTAATGTAGTGGTAGCAGCTTTCTCTTAAATATTTCTTAGCTTCCCTTTGTCCTATTCCCTCCTGATGTTTATCCTTACTGGTAGAATCGTCCGAAGTGTTGCTCTTGATGGTAGATCAAACCTTCTGACCTCTGCTCTGCTTAGCCGAGGAGGCATTTCTCCTCAGACTACCTTCCCAAACCTTCATGGCCAAAATCCTTCCATACCCTACTAATTTGTATGTCTCAGCTAATGTCTAACTATCCTCGGACTGCTGAACATCCTCGGACAAGGCCCACGGCCCAATATACAACCCTGGGCCTTCCATCCCCACAACGAGTATGCAATCTAATGGTTAGATTTTCAAAATTCACATATGATAAAATGATAGTAACAAAGCTTGAAGAGTTTCTCTCCAAACTAATTTGGAGAGAAACTTTTTCCTTTTTTAAATGTTTGAGCTATACACGTTTGTTAAAAAAATTGAGTGTATATTTTCTCTAAAATTATTTTTTAACTATTAATTTCTTTAAGTATTGTTTAACACGTTTCCTTTGAACAAATGCAGCAATTTATGTATACCATTTTAATCATTGATCTGTAAGTTGTCTGCTTTTATTTTCCATATATTATTTCATTGGTAGATTAAATGAATAAATTCATCATCTTTTAATAGTTTAAAAGAATAAATTCTCCATCTATTAATAGTTTAAGCTTTTGAAATAATCATTAATTTAAAAGGTTTGGTTTACCTCTAGTACTTTTTTAACTAAACATGTCATTTTATTTTAAATATACAATGGCAAGTGGTAGTGGGTTTTAATCCCCGTCTTTTACTTAGTTAGTGGGTGATGTGGTAGTCTCTCATTAAAACAAAAGGAGATTCTTTTTTAAAAAGTACTTGAGATAAGCCAAACCCAATTTAAAATGGTATCAGAGCAAGAGGTCCTGAGATCAATCCCTTTCTTAGAGCACTCACTTCAATGTGGGTATAATAGAAAAATGTGTCAAATTTACACATTTAAGCCCAAAATTTACCCACATCAGTCAATCTATATACGCATAAATTTATAGAAATTGTAGCTTTGTAAATGCATATTTTATTAATTCTTTAGTTCACCCCATGAGGAAGAGAGAGATATATGTCTATAAATGCGTAAATATGATTTGAGATAACAATAAAAAAAATTGGTAAGGGAATAGTATTTTAATGAAATATAATGTAAAATAAATAATTTGATGTGAGGTGTTTTCAAAATTGAGTATGTAAAATAAAAAAAAAAAATAGGTTCTTATGCTAAAACAAATAGAAATTTTTGCACAAGGTTATGTGAACGTTCTTAGGTGGCCCACGCATAGATTAAGCTTTTAAGGAAATTGATAATTTTTCACTTATGATCATATAAGTAAATTTATAGTAATAGCAAAAATAATAATAAGTAGGTTTATAGAAGAGAATTGGGAATTTTAATATATTAGCTCATTTTGTATATTGTAAAACTCAGTCAATCTATAAATGCATAAATTTGTTATTGTTATCTCAAATCATATATATGATTTGAGATAACAATAAAAAATTGGTAAGGAAATAGCATTTTAATGAAATATAATATAAAATAAATAATTTGATGTAAGGTGTTTTCAAAATTGAGTATGTAAAATAGAAAAAGTAAATTCTTATGTTAAAATAAAAAGGAATGTTTGCACAAGCTTATGCAAATGTTCTTAGGTGGCCCACATGTAGATTAAGCTTTTAAGAAAATCGATAATTTGTCACTTATGATCATATAAGTAAATTTATAGTAATAAAAATAGATAAATAAGTAAGTTTACAGAAGAGAATTGGGAAGTTTAATATATTAGCTCATTTTGTATATTGTAAAACTCATTGTTTGCCGTTTCCTTATTTCTACTAAATTGGGTTAAGCTTTTATCATTATGCCTTGTTGATCTTCATTCATTAGAACTAGAATGAGAATTAAAATTGGCAATTGTCAAACCATATCATTCAAATAATGTTTTATTGAATTATAAGAAAAACTAAGATGATATGCTAATTGATAATTTTCTGACTTTATTTTCCGCTATAAATTGAGCATGGTTTTAAAACTCAAACAGTTCAAAAAACCAAAAAATATAGAAGTTCAAGATTTTTGAGGTTGGACCAATGTCGAATAGTGATGATATATTTATTGCTTTCAATGTATCCAAGTTTTTCATGAAGGAGATGGTTGATTATATTTGCTAGATATTATTTTTCTCTAAAATAAATAAATAAATAAAGATTCTATTTGCTAAGATACAAGAAGTCTTTATTTCTTTTTTTTTTTAATAAAAAAATTTTAAAAATAAAAAAATAAAAAAAGAAGAAGAAATGGGAAGATCTTCGGGAGTCCAACAAAACAAACATCACATGCAACCTGAAATGTCACTGGACATTGGCGTATCAACTTCTTTCTTTGCTATTGCAAGTTGCAACTCTGGATGTGGCAAAACGGACCGAAATTCACAAACCGATCCAAATTCGCCCATTTTTATCCACAACCCATTTTTATAAAAAAAAGTTCCCTAAAAAATATTTAAATTACATGGCAAAGTGTTAGTTGCATAACATTAACTAAAGGCACAATGCATTGGTGTGTGCCCCTTTTATTGAAAAGAAATACAAAAGGCAAAACTAAAGCATCTACAAGACTACAACTTCTACACGTCTACTGAACTGTCTACACTACTAAGTACTAACCATCTAACAGACTAACACAAACTAAGTTAAATACTAAGTACCAACCAGCTAGAAATCCAAGACTAAGTTACTAACTATTATTAACACTAAGTCTAAGTGCCTAACTAGCACAAAACCCAACAAAAGTAAAAGCAACACGAATTTTTGCATGTAAGAAGGCTGATAATTTGACATGGTCCATGACATTTTGATAGTTTTTAGACCCCTTAAAACCACAATTGGATTAACTTAGGTAATTAACCAAGTTGTTAATTAGTCAAATTATTCAAATCTAGGTTAAACACAATCAAAACAATCATATCATGTAAAGCAGCGGAAATATAAAAGACACAAGATATGATCACCCAGGAAACCAAATCAGTAAAAACCTGGGGAGGATTTAACCTAGCTATCCTTAAGGTAAACTTGAATCCACTATCTTGAAAGAATCGAAGTTCATACAATAAGACTTACAAGCCTCCACGCTCGACTTCTTATTACTACCCACCAGTAGAACTTACTGACACGATCACGTACAAGCTCCGAATCCACGGACTCCTTCTTTCTTGGATTCACCACCAGATACAAGCACACCCGGTTGTGTTTCTTTAAGCTTCAATGGCAGCAACTGGATTGATCATTAAGGTGTAGAAAACTTCTTCTCCTTGAAAACCCTAAGTTTATGTGAAGGAAAGCTCCTCAAAGATCTCACAAGAGATTCACATAAACCGCAATGTGAGCAACACTAAAACATGGCTAGGGTTTGCCTTTTATACCTAGGGCAAATTAGAAAACCCAAAACATTTTAAATAACATAGGGCTGAGTTGGAATTCTGCAGAAAAAAACGTTCAGACCCGATTTTCGATTGATCGAGCCTAAGCTTCGATCGATCAAAAAAGGTTAAAACTGTTTTTTTAATCCTGCAATAATTTAATCCAACTTTACAACAATAAACCAACTTTGAGCAAATCTAAAATAAACTAAACACATTGTTTTGATCATGGTTTGCCAACAATACAAATTAGAGTTCTAAATACATAAAAACTTAAGTCTTTAGAACCTAACACATTTAGTTTTTTTTTTTTTTTTTTTGGTTCTTATATGGAAATGATATTATTAGTGAACTTTGAATATGGAGTATATAAACTTAAAATATATCCTTTTTGGTGCTCCTTAGGATCTATCTCTCTCTCTCAATTTGTAAATTTGTAATTATAAGTATTCTAGCTGTGAGTTATTAACAACATTACATGAAAGATTTTGTTATCATGACTATAAAGAATTTTAGTCATACTCAAAACTATCGAATTGCAAGAATATGAAAAGCTTTATATTTTTTGGTTTGTTTGTTTTTTTCCCTTCACATGTATAATAGAAAGTTAGTAACAAGTAGTCTAATAATAGTAGGTGCCCACTTAACCAAAAAAAAAAAAGATATTATACTATCAGGTGCAATGATTGATTTGATTCATTCTCTCTAAAAATTAGGCATTTATATTTTTTTAAAGTTTTTTTTTTTTAATGTGAAAAATACAAGTCAACCTGACCCGACTTAACTCACCTACAACCTGATTGACCTGGCCCGATTTTAACCCCTTTAAAATGACCCATTTTTTACCTAGCCCGTTTTGGCCCACAACTAGATTGACCCGACCCAACTTCGACCGTTTGCCATGTCCACACATGGCCATGGGTAAATTATGGTTTTGTTTTATATCAGAGAATGGAAGGGAACCTTTGGTTCAAGTGATATTAGTGGAAATCAAGACAAGATACCAAGTCAAGCTGGTTCCAAATCCAATTTTACCATATTAGAACTCATCAGCCATCTTTAATATTGAGATGCTTCAAGAAAACAATTGCACAATATTCTCCAAGCAATCACTCCCAAGATACCAAATATGGTCTTTGTAAACCACCATTACCATTGGAGGCCTCTAAGAAAGCAGTCACATGATTGTATATTTTTATGATTCTTATATTTAGAAAATTACTTTTGTATTATAAAATGACGTGTAATCACATTATATGTTCAAGGAAATATACAATAATTTTGCTCTATTATTTGTTTTCTTTCATGGTATCAGAGACATACATCTTGCGACAATGACGAATTCTCTTACTATTCCAAATATCTCTCATTTAGTTTCTATCAAACTTGATCGTACAAATTACATTCTATGGCTTGCGCAATTTCTTCCGTTTCTAAGAAGCACTGATTTGATTGGTTTTGTTGATGGAACAAAACCTTGTCTTGAAAAGTTCCTTCTTAATGCAGAGAAGAAAATTACAAATTCCATCGATCTAGATTTCATTAAGTATATCAACTCCACCTCGCACTAGCTATGCTCTCAACTGTTTCTTGACTCGCTATGTCTTGTGATGTGAGAATGCCTCTTGAAAATGCTCGATCTCGATCTCAAGTTTTGCAACTCAAGCACCAATTTCAAACCACAAAGAGACGAAATTTTTCTATTTCTGGCTATGTTGATAAGATTAATTCTATTGCTCACATTCTCGTTATGGCATGCGTACCCGTTGATGAAGAAGATATCATACTTCTCTTGAATGGAGTTGACCAACTATTGAATCCATTGTGAATTCAACTAAAACTAGCAAAGGGACTCTCACCCTTGACAACGTGGTTTGTGTTCTCTGGAATGTCGAAGCTCACTTGCGTTAAGTTCACAGTCTCAACATATCTTATTGTCACCGCTCTATACAAGAAGCATTCAAAACCCAACCAGAAAGTTGGAGGAGGTAAATCTTGCTCAATCCTTAGAGCAAAAATGTTTTTACCTTTTTACCTTCTTTTTTTTTTTTTCATCTCAACCCTTACCCTTGTGGTGGGCTTTTTTTTTTTTTGTAACCATGATGCTACACTTTGCTACTACTTTTACTATTGCTATGATATAGAGTGCTAATACTTCATCCTTTTTTTCATTACATATTCATGAAAGTACATTACAATTCTGTCTTGTGACATAGTCACTTGAAAGAAGGATAAAAAAAAAAGGTAAAGGAAACATAAAGGCTTTTTAACAAGACAAAAGAAAGCGACAACCACATTACTTTTCTCCTTAGGCATAATAACGTTTCAGTCATTTCCCATTGATGGGATCCATTAAGTCTCTGCCATTCATTTGAGTCAAACGGTAATATCCACTTTGATGAGCCTCCCTTATCACAAGGGGTCCTCCCACTTCGGTGCAAACTTAGATGGTCCTGCCATGCCCCGCCTAACATAGTCTACTACTTTTAACACAAGTTATCCTTCTGCGAACACTCTCTCTTTGGTCATCTTGCCGTAGGCTTTAGTCATCTTTTGTCTGTATCTGCGGCTGCACTCCTTGGCTTTTTTTCTCTTTTCATCAAGTCCTTTTAGATCTTCGCACCTTTCTGCTGCAAAGACTTCTTCTTCCTTTTCTTTTTCTTGCATCTGCATAACTCTCAGGGATGGAGTCATTATTTCTGCTGGGCTTATTACCTCAGTTTCGTAGACCAAGGAAAAAGGTGAGAAACCTGTGGCTAACTTTGGTGAATTTCTATAATCCCAAAGAGCGTCTGGCATATGCATTGCTCATCCTCCTGTATACTCTTGGCTCATCTTACTGATAATCTTTATGAGAGTCTTGTTTGTTGCCTCCGCTTGCCCATTCCCTTGAAGGTAATAAGGCGATGACCGGTGGTGTTTGACTTAGTAAAACTCTAGCATCTTCCTTACATCACTGTTGACAAATGGTGTGCCATTGTCACTGATGATCCTATGGGGCACCCCAAACCTTACAATTATATTCTCCTTGACAAAGTTTGCCACTGCTCCTCCTATGGCTTTACGGAGTGGTACTACCTCTGCCCACATAGTAAAATACTCTATGGCCACTTGTATCCATATGTATCCACGTGATGGTGGGTTAATTGGTCCCACTAAATCAAGCTCCCAAGTGTGGAAGGGTCATGGGGTGACCATGCTATGTAAACTCTGCGGATGAGTGTGAATTAAGTTGGCTTGTACTTGGCAACTGTGGCATTTTTTTACAAATTCTGCCGTATCTTTCTTCATGGCAGGCCAGTAGTAACCCATTTGCAACAGACATCTGTAAAGCTTTTTCTTCCTCTAGTGCTCCCCACACTCTCCTAAGTGTACTTCTTTTATCATTTCTTTTGCTTCTTAAGGGCCCAAACACCTTAAGGGGTCCCCATCATGTTCTTTTTTGAAAAGGACAGTATTATGCAAAAAGTAACGTGTTGCCAACCTCTTGAGCTTATATCTTTCACTGTGCTGTTGTGACAAGATGCCTTCTGTTAAGTACTGTATGAATGGGTTTCTCTAGTCTTCGCTAATGAACACAGCGTAACTTTCTTCTCTGTCTGCTACAAGTTAGCAAGCCTGCCCTTTGAAATATGCGGTAAAGGCTGACCTCCCCGCAGGATCCGCAAGTCTTGTCATGTACTTCTTTCAATTTTCTTTGGCCTTCCTCCTGCCCTACACATCTGGACAAGACCCTACCTGGCATCCTGCGGTACAGTTCTCCCCTTACTAGGACGTAGTCTTTTAATACCTTTAGTTTTGTGGTGTCTCATTCCTTCATCAAGGCTTCCCTTATGGCGGTCCGCCAATCCCCTATGCACTGTTCCTCTCGGAACCTTTCCTTCAACATCTCAAATATGGACTCTTTCCTCTTGCTGACCTCTACTCTAGTGCTATCCCCTTTGAACATTATTTGTAAGCATAGTGCGGCTAGCGCATCCGCAAACCGATTTTCATTCCTTGGAGCGTGTTCTATTTCAAAAGTTGAAAACTTTTCTTCCATCTTCTGGGTCATTGCTCTGTACGGGGCTAGGCTAGGTTCCTTCAAGGAGAAGCTTCCCTTGGTCTGGCAGACCATTAAGTTTGAATCACCCAATACCCTTAAATGCTTGACTCCCATTTCGAGAACTGTGGCCAACCCGGTTAGGTAGGCTTCGTATTCTACCGTGTTGTTTGAACAGGGGAATTCTAGCTTGAATGAAAGTGCTACTGCCTTGTCTTCTTCATGGTACAACACTACTCCCACCCCTCCAGACTGGGTGGTAGAAGACCTATCAAATTTCATTACCCATTGTTCTCTAACCTCTTCTGCCATGGCTACTTCCCCTGAAACTTCATCATCCAGCGGGAATTCTTCCTCTCCTGGAAACGGTGCCAATAGATCCGCTATGGCCTGGCTTTTTATCGCCCTGGGTGTCCCCGTTCTCAAATCGTATTGTGACAATTGTAACAACCACTGAGATATCCTGCCAGAAAGGACTGGTTGCTGCAACAAAGCTTTGATGGCATGGGACTTAGTCATCAGCCATACTTTGTAAGCCATGAAATAATAGCGCAACCTCTGCGAAGCATACACAATAGCTAAGCACGCCATTTCTGTCCTTGGGTAACTAGTTTCTGCATCTTTCAAGAAACGGTTGATGTAGTACACTAGTTGTTCAACGCCACCTCCATTCTCTTAGGTGATTAATGCACCAATGGCATACGATATGAGACTTTCCCTAAGAAACTCTTTAGCTTCTTTACCATGACTGGAGGCCTCATAGTTGCTATGGTCGTGGCTTTGGCTGGGTCTACATATATCCCTCTGCTGTGAACCAGTAAACCCAAGAATTTCCCAAAGGACACTCCAAAGGCGCACTTGAGAGGGTTCATTCTTAGTTTAAAGGCTCTGCATCTTTCGAATACATTTTTCAACATGTAGAAGTGCTCTTCTCTCTTCTTTGATTTAACCACTATGTCATCCACATAGTCCTCTAATTCCTGATGCATCATGTCATGAAATATGGCCGTCATTGCTCATTGGTAAGTTGCACCTGCGTTCTTCAACCCAAATGGCATTACAGTGTAGTAGAAATTGCCCATAGGTGTTCTGAAAGTAGTTTTCTCTACATCCTTTGGTGCCATTCTGATCTGATTGTGTCCACTGAAACCATCCATAAACGAAAACATGGCACTTCCTGCCGCAGAATCTATTAGTAAATCCATATTTGGCAATGGGAACTCGTCCTTTAGATGGGCTTTATTGAGATTTCTGAAGTCTACACAACATCTTATCTGGCCGTTCTTCTTCTTTACTGATACCATGTTGGATAGCCAGCGCGGGTGTTGAATAGGCTTGATGAATCCTGCGGCCAACAATTTTTGTACTTCTCTGACTATTTGTCCTTCTATTTCTATGTGAAATATCCTGGCAGGCTGGGCCACTAACTTGGCATCCGGGTCCACATTTAGTGTATGTGCAACTAGCCCAGGGTCTAACCTTGGTATTTCACTGTAATCCCACGCGAAAACATCTTTGAACTCTTTCAACAGTAGTATCAGTTCTGACTTTTCCTTCTCTGTCAGATTTGCACTAATTGAGATAGGCCTTGGTTCTTGTGAACCAGACCCTAGGTCAACTTCCTCCAACTCTTCTTCTGCCACAACCTGTGCATCTTTTTCTGCTACAACTTCCTCATCTTTCTCTTCTTCTTTTTTCAAACTTTCTTGAGCTACACAACATGCCAAACTCCCGTGCTGCCATTCTTGGATGGGGCCCGCTTGCATCTCACTTGTGGGCCCCACGTGCCTTCATAATTTGTACACAATCCTGCCATCAGGGCCTCGAACCTTAACACATTGGGGCATGTCGTCTGCTTCTGCGGCAGGCGCTTCTTTTCTTTTCCTCTTTCGTGCTAATAATTCCCTCAGGTCCGGCTCTGGGTCACCTTGGATGTCCTTCCACTTAGGTACGAAGGTACCTCATGGCTTCAATATTGAGCATTCCCCAGATGGAGCCCATTAGTCGTAGAACATAGTTTCTACTAAATGGGCCTCTGCTTGCTCAAATGGTGAGGGGTTTGCGGCTATGCGTACCATTCTTCCGTTCAATCTTCCTTTCACACACTAGTGATAAGTGGATGGGACCAACCAGTGTTTGTGCAACCATGGCCTTCCCAAAAGCACATGATAGGATACTTCTGTTTTCACCACATGGAACCAAGCTAAAGAAGCTATGGGGCCTACTTTCAACCACAGCTGAATATGGCCTGCGGTGTACTCGCCTCTTCCGCCAAACCCTATCACTTCCATTGGGCATCCCTGGATCTTTCTTTCTGAAATTCCTGCTGCTTGTAAAGTGCTCAATGGAATGAGATTTATAGAAGCACCTGTATCCACCAAGGCTTTCTTTATGGGGATTTGATTTATGGATGCTACCAGGTAAAAGGGCCTTCTGTGGTCTAGGTATCCCACTTCCATATCCTCATCACTAAAAGTGATTTCAGATGACTCCTGTAAGAGAGCCCTGTCATCTGGGATTTCTATCGATAAACATTCCACTCCTGCACCAGAGGCGATGCTTACCAAAGCCTCCGTTGCTATCTTTCTTTCCTTTGCTGTGAGCCCCAGCTGGTCAAACAAATTTTTTAATTTGGAGCTCTGCTGTAAAGTGGTAATGGCCGCCGCAGGCAAGGCTAGATTTTCTTCTTCGTCCTCCCCTGGGTCCGCTCAAATTACCACAGCCGCTACACCCTTCCCTTTGTGGTTTGGGAGTGGGTTTCTTTGAACTTCTTGCTGGGACAGTTCTAGAGTCCCTTCTTTGATCCTATGGTGCACCAATCTGTGAAGCGCCCAACATTCTACGATAAGATGTTGCACGTAGTTGTGTAAACAACAAAAGCATGGGTCCCTTCACTCCTTCTCTGTGGGCTCCCTAGAAACTTGATTAGGCTTGAAAACCCCGTCTGCTATCCACTTGTCTAGCAACACATCTAACTCTTTTAGAGTGCATGGTATTGACAGGGGAGTATCGTACTCCCTCCCATCAGTCTTCTTTCTCCGCTCACTAGTAGACATTGCCATAGCCTACGGAGCACTTCTTTTGTCCATGCTTGGCTTAACGGACTGGGCAGTCTTTTTGGCCTTTTGCAACAATTGTGCAAACTGGGAGATTTCTAAGTTTTCCAGGACTGCCATGTACTCCCTGATCATGTTTGTCATACACATTTCCACCGATGTCCTTTCTTTGCAATGATCATAGCAATCAAGTGCTATATCGCTAAACTTTTTGATGTATTCCATCAAGTCTTCACCACTCCTCTGCTTGGTTGTTTGCAGAGTTGCAAGTGTTACCGTTTCTTCTCTGTGTAAGTATTTAGTACAAAACACGTCCACCATGTCATCCCACGTTGGGATGGATCCTGGCTTTAGGCCAATGTACCAGGTGTATGCCCAGTCACATAGTGATTTAGAAAATTCTCGAAGACACAAGTATTCGTTTGCGGCGTAAGGGCCAAGAGTATCAATGAACTTGCTCACGTGCTCAACAGCACTTCCCTTCCTGCCATCATATTGTGCAAAGGCCCGCAGCTCATACCTCTCGGGGTATGGTTTACTGAGTACCTTTAGTGGGTAAGGAGGTCTTCGTGCATAGATTCTCTCCTTGGGTGCTCTGGCTCTCTCTTGTTCCAGGAGAGCTGCTACTTCAGCCATAGTAATGAAACGTTGTTCTGCATTCTATAGGACGCCTCTTGCTGGCATCTCCTCTGCCGCATGTTCTAGGTCATGCTGACTTCCTTTCTCCTTCATTCTGTCTGTTTTTAGCTGTAGGGGCCTTTTTTGTGGTTAAAGTAGGCTGCCTCCCGCGGTACCATTATTGTACTGGGCTGGGCTGCTCCAGCGGTACTAGGCCCAAATATTCTGAGTAAGGGAGTTGAGACCGGTCCAACTGCAACTCAATTTGGTCCGGCTTGTGCGCAAACTATGTCTCGTTTGCCAGGGGCACGCTTACGGCAGGCAGAACGTGGTGTCTATCCTCTGTTTCTGCCGCAAAAGGAACTTTTCTCCAGTTTCTACCGCAGACTGAATTTTCTCTAATTTCTGCCGCAAGACTGTCTTTTTTCCAGTTTCTGCCGCAGAAGGAACTTTTCTCCAGTTTCTGCCGCAGGACTGACTTTTCTCCAGTTTCTACCGCAGAAGGAACTTTTCTCTAGTTTCTGCTGCAGGACTGACTTTTTTGCTATGTAGCAAAACTTTCTACTGTGCAATAAAGCTTCCTGCTGTACAGTAAGGCTTTCTGCTGTGCATTGAAGTTGTTTGCTGTGCATTAAAGCCTTCTGCCATGCAGTAAAGTTTTCTTCCGTCGAGCCTTCTGCTGTGCAATCAAGCTGTCTGCTGTGCATTAAAGCTATCTGCGGTGCTTTAAAGCTGTCTGCCGTGCTTTAAAGCTGTCTGCCGTGCAGTAAAGCCTTTTGCAATGTGAATGACTACTCTCCGTTTTTACTGCAGAAATACTTTTTTACTTCCTGCACATAAACAAATCTAAAGCCCAAAGAAAATACCCATCAAACAAATGTTAGTTTAAATGGGTTAGCATATTCTCAAGTATTTACATACATATATGAGTGTATATACTTATACGTATTCACATATACATATATAAAATACATTTTGCAGAACATGAGAAACAAGATATATGTATATATATACTTATGGTAGGATAATAATTAGTTTGTGTCAATAGTGAAACACATAATAACAAAAAAAAAACAAAAAAAGTTTCTACAGGAAAGGTTTAGCAGTATAATAACTAACACGGTAAATATAATGAAAATGTGCTACAGCAGAATAACCAGTACAAAAAGTAAAGATACCACAGCAGGACAACTGATGCAGCAGACGTGATAAAAACGTGTTATAGCAGGATGACTAAATACAGCAGATATAATTTATAATGAGAGAAATAAAATATATTTGCAATCAAAATCAAGTATTGAATCTTCCCATAGGATAAGTGAACCAAGAAAGAACCCAAACCCCAACTTGAACAACCTTGTCATAGGCTCCTGCCATAAAAGTTGTGCATTTTGGAGAATAGGCCTAAATGGCTACTAGCTATTACTTTTGGAAACTTCAAAGAGTGGGTTTGCTAAGAGGGAGGGAAAAGATGGTCTATTGATGCATGCCCCTATTCCTGCCACGTTTTCTCTCTTCTTTTTCTTTCTCTCTGTTCTTTTTTTTTACTCTTAGTTTCTAACTACTAACTTGCTGTGGGTTGTTCCCCATTTTTTGTCTTTCTTTTTCCTGGGTACCTTTCTCTGGGTGCTTACTACTCTCTTACCATGGGTTTTCCTCCCTTAAGTACTTCCCTTTATTGGGTCTCTCTCTTTCGGCATTTTTTCTCTCTTCCCCTGTTTTTCCTTTTCTTCTGTTTTTTCCTCTTCCCTTTTGGTCCCCCTTTAATCTGCCGTGGTTACCTTCCTTTTATAGCAAACTAATTCAATGGGATTTCTCCCTTTTACCCCTAGGGCTTTACCAACTGTTTTTGTTTTGTTGTGGGCATCCTTTCAAGATTACCCACTCACCCATTGGTTGCCCCTGCCATTGCTCAGTACATGTCTGCTACAACGCTACTCATTTCACGACAAAATTCCCTTTTGTTTGTTCCTGCTGTATACCTCTACCTCACTACCTAGCTCTATGGCATGCATCAGATGGTCTCAACCATTTATTACTTCTTTTAGGTAAAATACCATCCCAGCAAGATATCTTTCCCAAAAGAAGTTACGGCAGGAAACCAAATATAGACCCCCTTTTCCCCCCACCACCAAACCACGCCCTCTGAATCCCCTTGACCGTGGGCCCACCTCCCTTGTATTGGCTGGGTACAGGTTGGTGGTGCCCTGGCCCTTTTGTGTTTGCTCTGCTATCTTCTGTGTTTGTCTGCCACGCCGATCCTGCCGTAGCAGATTAGTTCTGTTTCGTTCTGCTACGTGTTTTGTCTTATTTCTTCACGCGTTTCCTGCTACGTTTGTTATTTTCCTTTGATTTGGCTTTTCTTTCCTTCACGCGTTTCCTGCTGCTGACACTTCCTGCCATTCCTTGTTTCTTTTCACCGTGCTTCTCATATTAGTTCTCACGCCTATCTTTTATACAAAAGGATTTGGGCCTTGCTTTTTATTGGGCTTTCTTCCTCATGGGCCTTTGGGTATGGATTTGCAAAATTGGGCATCAACATTAGCTGACGGATTTCTTCCATCATTTGCTGTTGAGAGTGCTGCAGGGCCTGTAACACCTCAATGAAGTTGTTGGCATTATCTGTGTGGATCCTTGGCTGAGGTTGGGGTTCAGCCCTCATTCTATTAACACCTTCTGCCTGGTTAGGCTGCTGTTGTTGAGGTATTGTTGGCCTAGATTCTGCCTGTGAGGGTATGGCACTCATGTTTCGCGTTGCCCTGGATCTTGGAGGCATTTGTTTGCGAGGGCCTCTGTCCCTATCTATTTCTCAACTCCCCAGCGGAGTCGTCAATTTAATGTGGTGGGCTTTTTTTTGTGTTCTACTGGGCTGCCTCCTGCGGTACTATTGTTGTATTGGGCTGAGCTGCTTCCTGCGGTACTAGACCCAAGTGTTCTGAGTAAGGGAGTTGAGACCGGTCCAACTGGAACTCAACTTAGTCCGGCTTATGCGCAAATTATACCTCGTCTGCCAGGAGCATGCTTACGGTAGGCAGAGCTATTCTGAATGAGTTACAACAAGCAGACATGATAATACAACAAAAAAAGAATACTTCGGCTTCTTGATTAAATTGAACAGTTAATCCATACTTAAGGATGATAATCACAACAATAATTTAAGGAACGCAAATAAATAAATGGTCAGCATATGGGGCAATCAAAAGAAGAAAGAAATCAGAGTAAGTCTAGTCCGCAGGACCCAAAACCAGAGAGGGAAGAACGCCTCTTCTTAATGCAATTAATTTCCCAGGAAAATCCTGCCACAGAAATTAATCATTTTGAGGGAAATGGACCTGAATGGTTGGTGCTCGGAGGAACTCCTTTTGCTTTTGGCAGAGGGCAGGATTTTGAGAGCGAGAGAGGGAAATGACCTATTGGTGCATGTCTGCCGAACTAACTCTCTGTTTTTTCTTTTTCTTTCTTTCTTTGTTTCTGTTTTTTCTCTTATCTTTCCTTTCTTTTCTTTTTCCTTGTTTTCTATTTTTTGATCCCTCTTAGATGGTTGTTACTGTGATTCTTGCCTTCCTTTTTTTCTGTTGTTGTTCCTCCCCTTTTGCGCACGGCAAGGGCCTCCTTTTATAGCTCCTGCCGTGGTCGGATTTTACTGTTTTAGCCCTTAACCACCTTTGTCTGGTCTGGGTGTACTTGCCGACCACCACTAGACCGTTTGTGTGCCACTCCCCATCACCAGACAAAGAGGACTATTTTGTTTGTTAGTCTGCCATGGCACCCCTTCCTACTACGGCGTGGGTGTCTTCTCTCTCCCTATCCCTCATGGCATGCACCTAGTGGCCCCAACTTAGCTTTACCCGTTTGGGTGGTGTGTTATCCCAACAGGACACTTCCTCCAAAAAAGCCCTGGCAAGAACCTCAAAATAGGTTTTCCCCTCTCCCCACCACCAAACCATGCCCTTTTACCTCTGACCCATGACCTCACTGCATCCTGTATTGGCTGGGTACAGGCTGGTGAGGTCTGGGCCTTGCGCGTGCCTTCCTTCCATATGTGTCCAAAGTCTGCCTACTGCTCACTCGTCCACCGTGGTTTAGAGGCTTGCCTTTTATGTGAGCTGCTTTTTGACTTCCCGCTCCCCTTAGGGGCTGGGATTTTTGTTACTGGGCTTTACATTTCTTTCGGCCTATTTCTTGATTGCCCTCATTTCCTGCCATATCACTCTGTCATTTCTACTGTAATGACTCAATCCTGCTGGGCCTCTTTAGGCCCGCCTTTTATTCTTTCCCCCAGTGGCTTAGCATGGCCATTGGTTTTTCTACTCATGGGCTCCTATATCCCTTTTGTTTTTCTCTTGGGCATCCTTGGCCCATTTGCTTTCTTTGGGCTTCCTTAACCTTTTTACTAACTTTGCATTCCCATGGGCTTTTACTAACTTCATTGACTTCCCTGGCCCAATTACCTTATTCTCATCCTTGGGGTTCATGGGCTTGCCATTAACCCCTTACTTTCTTTGTTTGCATTACTTTAGGCCTACAGTGGCCCATTCTCACTTTTCTATGTCATATACTGCTCATGGGTATGCTATTTCTCTCTTTCCAGGCTTCTTTAAGCCCATTTACCTCCTCAATGCCCATTTTTTTATTTCATGGGCCTGTAATCCATTATTCCTACCGCTTTGGCCTAATGGCTTTACCACTTGTTTGCCAACCCTTTGCTGCCCTTATGGCTGGGCTTTCTTCTTTTTACTTGGATTCTCAAAAATGACCCTCAACAACCCTCAAAGACTGAGATTGAGTGTTAAAAGCATTGCTATGGATTTTATTCTATTCCAACAAGAACGGGTTGAAATTACTGTACCAATAATAAGCAAATCAAAACGAGAAACACCCACCCCCACCCAATCCATTCTAGGTCATTTCAACCAACTCCAATTAAATTCCGGTTCTCCACTAAAAATTTAAAAAAAAAAAAAAAAAAAAAAAAAACCGATGTTATTTTGATTTCATTCTTGTTATTTCACTAATAATAAGTAATTATAAGTGTAAAATATGTATTGTGTTTATATTTGTATTAGTGATAATCCCAAAATGATATACTCATATACCAAAATTGACGAGTGAAATCAAGAATCCGATGAGGCTTCTCTGTACCTAAGAAAGCTCTCTCTATAGCTCTCTTATACAGTAGAATAGCGGTCCCTTCCTTAGGAAGGAGTGGTAATATTCCTTAGAATAACACTGTTATTCTGAGGCTTGTTGGGTTTCTTTCAGGGGTTGTTGGGAAACAATGTAGGTTTTTCGATCCTTACTCTTTGTCTCTCACCACCATGGAGGATTTGACCACTAATTGGAATCGCCTTACTCTGTCAGACAAAGAAGGTCCAAGTTGCTCCTTGGACAAGGAACTAAGCTCTTCGGAGTTTATCATTGCCACAAAATTCCTCACATAGAGAGCACTGAACATTGATGCTATTGCAAAAACGTTCACTCCTCTTTGGCGCTCTGAGAACGGGTTCAAGGTGCGTAATCTAGGTGATCATAAGGTACTATTTGTATTTGATAACAAAGCGAAGGCTAACAAAGTGATCCATAGTGAACCATGGACATTTGATAAGCATGTGATAGTTATGGAGAGGTATGATACTACTTCATCCCTTGACGACCTCACATTGGACAAGACTACTTTTTGGGTGCAAGTACACGGTCTTCCCATAAAGTTCATGAATGTGAAGGCAGCAGAAAAGATTTGTGAGGTTCTTGAGACAGTCATCCCTACTGCAAACCTGACTGAATCGGAGGGATGGAATTTTATTCGGGTTCATGTCGCAATGGATATTACGGGCCCTCTTTGCCGTGGACGTTTGGTGTTAGTAGGGTGTGAGAAACAAATTTGGATAAGTTTTAAGCATGAAAGACTTCCAAATATTTGCTATTGGTGTGGCTGCTTCAACCATGATGACAAGGATTGCGAGGTTTGGTTGAATAGCAGAGGTTCACTTACTCCGGAGCTGAAGCAGTTCGGGCCAAGCCTAAGGGCTGCTCCCTTCTCCCACTCACGTAAACAGGTCATTGCAGTCCCTGGTTTCTACAATTCTAGACCGAATCAAAATCCAAATTCAGCAAAGAGGGAGCCAGTTGGGAACAAGAGTGATGGGGATAGAAAAGATCATAGTAGTAATCAGGCGGAGGCACCACACTCACCACCGCCGAGCTACCATGAGTCGGGGAGGTGAGGCAAAGTCAAAGTGTGACCGTTACGCTGGAGGAGCGCCAAAATTCATTGCAGTCCATTACATGCAATAAATCTCCAACGATAGCAAAGTTAAACGGTCCTCATCCAGATAAGAGCATTAATTATGTTCCCTTAAATTTGCAGAGTACTGAATTACACCTTAATGAGATTAGCAGGGCATTGAATGAGTTTGAATCCAAAAAGAATTCCATCCATATTGGTAACCCTTCAACCCTTCCTTTTACGAAATTAAGTCCATATGCATCCGTGGAGAATAACTATACAATCCCAGCCCCAACAGGTAACATCTCAGCAGCATTTAATTCTGATTTACACCCATAATTAAACACGCATGAGGCAATTAATTCTGCACGTGACAGCCAAAGTCCTAGGGTTTCTACGCTTGCATCCAAGCCACGATGGACTAGGGTTTGCCATGTATCTCCAACACCAAAGGAGGAAGTGTCCCAAGGTAATCTAAATTATGGGAAAAGGCCCTTTACACTTAGTGACGATCACTCCAAGTTACCCAACAAACGTTGCCAGGTTTCAAGGAGAGAGAAAGATAATTGTACCAAATTGGCGGAGGCTGATATTCAGCCTTGCCAGTCGCCATGAATTGCTTAATATGGAACTGTCGCGGGCTTGGGAACCTACGTACAAGGAAAGAGCTTGGTGATATTATCTGGGCTAAAGATCCCTCTGTCGTGTTCATTGCCGAAACACTGGCAGATGATGCAAGGCTAGACATGATTCAAGCAAATTTAGGCTTCGAACACAAGTGGGTGGTTCCAAGGGTCGGGCATGGAGGTGGATTAGTACTTTTTTGGAGGTCGTCGGTGAATTTGGTAGTGATGGACTCATCCAATTATTACATTGATACTTGGATTGATAAAGGCACTTCCAACAAGTGGAGGTTTACTGGTTTTTATGGCGAACCAGAAACTTCAAGATGGAGTGAAGCATGGGACAGTTTGAGAACTTTGAACCATCATCCGAAGGTGCCATGGATGTATGCAGGTGATTTTAATGAAATAATTAGACAAGAAGAAAAACTTGGTGGAGCAATTCGGCACCATGGGCAAATGCAATTATTCCGGGATGTGTTGGATAAGTGTGGATTCCTTGATCTTGGGTTTGAGGGTAATAGGTTCACATGGAGTAAGCACTTCGCAGACAGCCATTCCATTTGGGAGAGACTTGACCGGGGTGTGGCTAATGCTAATTGGTTCCTTAAATTTCCAGGTACAATTGTTCATCATCTTCATTGTAATTCATCAGATCACCTGCCTCTCTGTATTAATCTGTCAGGTTTGGAAATCCCACCACGGAAAAAGGTGTTTAGATTCGAGGAGATGTGGCTTTCAGATGTTAGGTATGCCGAATTGGTGGAGGCTTCATGGTCTTCCTATTCCCATGGCTATGGGGACGATGCAATCATTAAAAAAGTGGAAAGATGTGGTCGAGACCTTGCATGGTGGAACCACAATGTTTTTGGCAACGTGAGGAAGGAATTGACAAAGAAGAAAGAGATGTTGGTAATTGCCGAAAATGAGGCACAAGTACATGGGCAGAATGCACGGGTTAAGGCTCTCAAAGAGGAGATTAACTCTCTCTTGGACAAGGAAGCACACATGTGGAGCCAACGATCACACACACTTTGGTTGAAAAATGGAGATAACAACACCAAATTTTTTCATTGCCGAGCCACTAGAAGATTTTAAAAAAATCTAATCCGTGGGATCATGGATGAAGCAAATAATTGGAGAGTGGAACCGGATGAGATTGCAACTCACTTAATCAACTACCATAAAGAACTTTTCACCTCATTCAATCCGACCACACAAGGGGCAGCCTTGTCACACATTCCTACGGTCATTACCGAGCATATGAATGCAACCCTAATTGCACCTTTTCATGGTGATAAGGTAAAAGATGCTCTTAAGCAAATGGCCTCTCTTAAAGCTCTTGGACCTGATGGCATGCCACCATTGTTCTACCAGCATTTTTGGGGTGTAGTTAACAATGATGTGACGAGTACTGTACTCTCATGGCTCAATTCAGGTACTCTTCTATACTCTCTAAATCATACCTTCATCACACTCATTCCCAAGACAAATAACCCTGAATATGTCACTCAATACCACCCCATTAGCTTGTGTAACGTCCTTTATAAAATTTTCTCTAAAGTTCTTGCAAATAGACTTAAGAAAATTTTACCCACCATCATCTCTAAACACCAATCAGCTTTTGCCAAAAATAGGTTGATTTCGGTCAATATACTTGTTGCATTTGAGTCACTAAATAGTATGGAAAATATGAATACAGGAAAAACAGGTTACATGGCCATTAAGCTTGATATGAGCAAGGCATACAACCGAGTGGAATGGGGGTATCTTGAAAATGTTATGAGAAAAATGGGCTTCAATGAGAGATGGATTGGATTGATCATGGTATGCATGAAAACAGTCACTTACTCTATCATGGTCAACGGTGAACCCTAAGGATTAATTCACCCCACTAAAGGAATTCGCCAAGGAGACCCATTATCTCCTTTCCTATTCCTTCTTTGCACGGAAGGTCTCCATGGTCTCATTCAACATGCAGCAAGTATGGGGGAGATAAAAGGTTTCTCTCTTTGTCGAAGAGGTCCAGCACTAACCCATCTTTTGTTTGCAGATGATAGCCTCCTCTTTTGTAGGGCAACGGGAGAAGAATGCAGAAAAATCATTAACATCCTTGAGACTTACAAAGGAGAATCGAGGCAAAAGGTGAACAAAAACAAAATAGCCAAATTTTTTAGCAAATCAACTGATGAAGCAACCAAACAAGATATCAAGGTTGCCTTGGGTCTACAAGAAATTGTACACTTTGAGCAATACCTTGGGCTGCCATCTTTGGTGGGTAGGAGGAAGAAGGAAGGGTTCAATTTTATTAAAGAAAAAATATGGCGTAAGTTACAAGGTTGAGAAGGAAAGCTCTTATCTCAAGCCAGACGTGAGGTCCTTATAAAAGCAATCATTCAAGCCATACCAACATATGCTATGGGATGTTTCAAACTCCCTTTAGGTCTTTGCCATGAAATTGAGACCATGATCAAGAAATTTTGGTAGGGCCAAAAGGGGGAGAAAAGGAAGATACATTGGGTGAAATGGGATGAGTTAACTAAATCAAAATTGGAGGGGAGTATGGGATTTAGAGACATTGTCATGTTCAATGATTCCTTGTTGGCAAAACAAGCTTGGAGACTCTTGAAAAATCCCGAGTCCTTATTTTACAAAGTCTTTAAGGCTTGCTTCTTCCCAAATTGTACAATTATGGAGGCTAAACACACTAATGGGGGTTCACATGTTTGGAATAGCATCCTACATGGAAGAATGTCTTACTTAGGGGCTGTCGTTGGAAGATTGGGAATGGCAAGGCAGTGAGTATATGGCAACACCATTGGTTGCCAAGGAAGCATCCATCACAAGTTCTCTCACCTATGGTTGATACATTGGCTGATGCAAAAGTGGCAACTTTGATTGAGGAAACTTCTAGGCAGTGGAACCATGAGATGATTGATGGTATTTTCACCCTATTGGAGGCAGAGATGATCAAAGCCATCCCACTGTCACGGTGTGAGGCAGAGGATAGTTTGTTTTGGCCTTTCACAAACAATGGCATTTACACATCCAAGTCTGGGTATAGGTTCTTGAAAGCTAAAGATCAATCCAAGGTTGAAGAGGAGCAAAGGGCACAAGAGAGACATCTATGAAGGACAATCTGGTCTGTTCAAGTTCCCAACAAAATCAAAAACCTAATGCGGAGGGCATGCCGAAACTCTCTACCCACAAAGGAGAATCTAGTGTGTCAAACGATCATTGATAGCCCGACCTGTGGTCGTTGCAAACAAGCTTCAGAGTCTACTCTGCATGCTATGTGGTCTTGCCGAGAATTAGATGTGGTTTAGGAGGATGATATGCAGTGGCAATGCAGAAGAAACCACACCTTTGTGGATTTCAAAGAGCTATTATCGTGGCTCATTACCGACCAGCGAGACCTTGAGTTTTTCTTCACCTCAGCCTGGCTAATCTAGACTCAAAGGAATCGGATACATCTGAACAAAACCACCATTAGCTCTCATCAGATTGCTACAATGGCAAGAGAGCATCTTGCCGAGTTTGCACAGACTATTACCATGCCTCAATTTCGACGGGTTACAGCCACTCCCTCTCAGACCAGATGGCATCCTCCATCACAAGGATTGGTGAAAATTAATTGTGATGGTGCTACTTGCAAAGACCAGAACAAATCAGGCATTGGCGTGGTGATCCGTGACGAAAACGGTTTGGTTTTGGCTTCAATGGCTAAATAGTTACCACTGCTATACGACTCTAGAGATTGAGGCCATGGCAGCTTCAACAGCACTGTCCTTTGCTACACATGTGGGATTTCACAGCGGCATCTTGGAGTCTGATTCACTGGTGTTGGCTACGGCGTTGATCAAGAACAACACCATCTCTCCACGGATGGTTTGTTAATGGATGATATTAGATTTAATGCTAGTTTTTTTAAGGGATAATTACAGTAAACCCACCTGGGATATGGCTCGTTTTCACTTTGCCTACCTGTAATTTAAAACTTTACACTTTGCCCACCTGAAGTTAGTTCTATTACCCTTCTGTAACCCACCTCTCCGTTTGCCGTTAGAAAAACACATTTTTAGGCAAAAACAAATATAACAAGAATCAAAAAGCTATGATTTTTCATTGCTCATGAACTTCAATGTTGCAATGTTATGAAAGACTGAAAGAAAGAAAAGGACAGTAGGTGAGGTTTCTTTGGGATTTTGCTCAAGCACTTCATGATCTGGACTTTTGAGTTTTCTCAACTGGGATTTTGCTCAAGCACTTCATGATCTGGACTTTGCTTTTGGAACTCATATCTCATCTGAGTTTTGCATTTAGAAGTTACTGGTAATATGGGTTATGCCCAAAATCTGGTTGGTCATCTGGGTTTTTCTTTGTTGGGGTCGAGCTCTATGAACTCGAAGTGGGGTCTAGTCAGTAAAATTTAGTGATTTAAAATTTTTTTCAAGTTTTGAAACCTGGGTTTGCGAAAGACTGGAAATTGGTCACTGGTTTTGGCTTTTTGCTTTGAGTTTGGCTTTTAGACATAGATTTATGTGGATTTTGTGAAAATTTTCATGAGTGATTTTGATATATGAGAGATATCTAGCTAGAGACTTTCATTGGTATATTCGATTAATGACTAGATGGCAACCACATCACCATCACCAGGTTCATCTCCCTCAGCTGTGCCACCATCTACTACTACTACAACTTCACCATCCAATTCACCACCACCACAACCATCCCCCATCACCAGTCCACCCCCACTAACCTTGTCTGCCCCTCCTATAATTTCCCCATCTCATAAGAGGTTCAAAATTTTAAGTTGAAGTTCATGAGCAATGAAAAACCCTAGCGTTTTTATTCTTGTTATATTTGTTTTTGCCTAAAAATGTGTTTTTCTAACGGCAAACGGAGAGGTGGGTTACAGAAGGGTAACGAAACTAATTTCAGGTGGACAAAGTGTAAAGTTTTAAATTACGGGTAGGTAAAGTGAAAACAGACCATACCCCAAGTGGGTTTACTGTAATTATCCCTTTTTTTAATCAATTACTTTACTCTCATGTAAAGAGAGAGGGTAATAAGGTTGCGCATAAGTTAGTAAGACATACTTTTTGTATCTCAGATTTTTCGGTGTAGATGGAGGATGTTCCACCACCCATAGGTTCCGTTGTCCAAGATGACATTGTTGGATTTTCTTAATAAAGTTTGATGTGTTTCCCTCTCAAAAAAAAAAAAAAAATACCAAAATTGACCAATACCAAAAATATTACACTCTAAAAAACAAACCTGAATAGGCACTGAAACAAAATTGACATCATTAGTAAATGTCATAAAAAAAAATTAACTTTTTACCAGGATCCAAATCCATGGTTATTTATGGAACCAGAACCAAAATAATGGCCTGATACCAAGTACACACGACCATGCAAGGGCAACAGTTTACCTTTAAAACCCAAAAAAAACCTAGTTTCGTCTCTGTGAAATTTTTATCAACCACGCGTAGATATTGTTGCAAATTGACACTAGTTCAACTCAAGTGGAGAAAATCAGGATGAACAATCCTCATTGAAAATGACAATGAAATCCTCATCATTATGGGGTTACAATAACTTCACATAAAATGATACATTCCAAGTTGATTGGACATCAGTTCCACTATCTCTCAAGCTACACGAACATCCTTGGCCAATGCGGGGAAGGGAGGGAACGATTCAAACAAAATCAAGCATAGAACTCAGGCAAACTAAAAGAAAAACAATCAGAGCCTTAAGATACCATATGGAAGTGGTCCCATCCCATAACAAAAAAGTGATCCTAACAGTTGGTCATTGCAAACATTCAATCCCTACTATGAGTTGACCTTATTTCCCCTCCTCCCTTATCTCACCTTTCTTCCTGATAGTACTGACTCTTGCCTTCTTGTTTTCTTCCCTTCTATCTTCTCTTGACGTTGGCTCAAATTCATCCTAATCGTACCTTCTTGGCCTCTTCTCTCCAATCATCAACTTCTCTCGACTTCCATGAAATTCATCATCTTCATGCCTTCTTGGTCTCTTTTCTTCTCTCTTAAGATCTCCTGACTTGGACTCATATTCGTTATCATTGTACCTTCTCAATTTCTTATCTTCCCTTCTATCATGATCTTCTCTTGACTTTGGCTCTAGATCATCGTTATCACGCCTTCTCAATCTCTTTTCTTCCCTTCCACCTCTAGACTTCAGCTCATATTCATCATCACCTTGTCTTCTCGATCTATTTTCATCTCTCAACTTCGGCAGAAATTCATTGTCATCATGCCTTCTTGAACTCTTCTCTTCCCTCCTATCATGACCTTCTCTTGACTGTGGCCTGAACTCATCATCACCATTCCTTCTTAATCTCTTCTCCTCCCTCATATCCCTTTGCCTACTATTGCTCTCAAAGGCCCTCTCACTACCCTTTGCTCTGGAGCGCAAATCTTTATCATCCCGACTAAAACCATCTTGAGTCATAAGTTCACGAACAGGATTTGATGGCTTGTTTTCAAGCTTTTTCTCGCCTCTTGTTGGACCCTCAAACTTGTCTTGTCCCCAACCTGTATTTGCAGCTCTCTATGAATAGAAAGAAGAAAGTATATATAAGCACCTTAAAATATGAGTAAAAGTAAGCATAGAACAAATTTTTCTCTTCTCCAAAATGTAATAAAACACCAATACTTATAAAAGAGAGAATAAATAGGAAGCAGATAGTCTTTTTTTAGTCATGAGAAATAAAAATCAACTCCCTGATTCAGAATTGAAAATCAAATCATAAACCTAGATTCGTAAAATTTATTGAATGTCTGTTCAATTGTAAGCTGGAACAACTTGGAAGATTACCACAGTAACAATTACCATTAGAGTAAGAAATGTGGATAGAATTCGCTCATTTAAGGCATATGAATATTATGTAACTTTGCTGGTCAAGCATATCTTAGACTTTGTAGTTTTGGCCAGAAGTTGGTTGGGTTAGCTGTGGTATTGTTTAATGGGTCTGATCATTGGTCTTGGTCAATATAGGTAAGTTTCTAAATGGTCAGGTCTCAGATTGCTTGGCAGTTTAATGCCAAAAAATAAAAATAAAAAAACTTGCTCGTTTTCAATGCATGGATAGTCTAAATAGATTATATGATTTTCAGGACTGCAATGACAAAGAATGAATGAACTTTCAGCACCTTGAATCAATTTGTATAGTGTGCTGACATAAATTATCTGTGTGAAGCAATCTCTTTTAAGGTATGAATGTCTAAGGTCCCTAGGCTAGATATTTTTTTTCAGTTTTTTCAAAGCATATGTTTCGCCTCTGAAAAACTACCAGAATTTTAAGTGCCTGTTTGGTTAGCTGAAAAAAGCACCATTTTTTGTTTTTATTTTCAGTTTTTAATGGATCCCAGTACTAAAAAACTGGTTTGGATTTAACATTTGTATTCAGTTTTCATTATCAATATCCTAAAAGTTGGATTTTAATACAAAAATTGAAAACTGAAAAGGTGTTTCTATTTTTTGTATTCAAATCCAACTTTTAAGATACTGAAAATGAAAACTGAGTACAAGTTCTTAAACCAAACAAGTTTTTTTGTGGTGGGTCCCACTAAAAACTGAAAATGAAAACTAAAAACACTACTTTTTTCAGCTAACCAAACAGGCCCTTACTCTTTGACTTTAATCTAGCTTCCTTCCAGCATTCTTCTGGCCCTTGGTCTCAACCCAAAGTCTCTCAACTATCATTAATTACATAATAAAGTATCCTAGCCTCATTCTCTAAAATCAGCTGTAGATCTTATTGTCCTCATCCTTTGGTGCTCAATTAAAGATCCCGCATCAATTTTAGCCTTTTGGTTCTCAGATAAGCTGTCTTACATCAATATGGTTTTAGAGCTGTCTTACATCAAAGGTGGTACCTAGTGCACAAAACTCCCACTTTTGCGGGGTCTGGGAGAAGTTATTGGTAGGTAGCCTTACCCCCTTTTTTTTTTTTTTTTTTTGAGAGGCTGATTCCCGAACTCAAACCCGCAACCTATCACTTTTGGTGGAAGGCACTTGCCATCGCACCAAGGCCCAACCTCATTTCACAACACCCACTGACACAGGAGGCAGTGAGAAGGATTTATTATATTTTATTTGATTTTATGTATCAAGGGCAATTCTGTAATTTACTAATATTCTGGAATGGGTTGTGCTTATAATCCATTGGGTCTTACTTTAGTTTTATTTTAAGTTTGGTTATTTAGTTGGGCTTAGTAGTAAAAGCCTAAGGAGTCCAAGTCCAAGTCTTATTAGGGTGTATTAGACTTCAATTTAAAGACACGTAATGTTTTCTATTGAGATGATTAATGCTTTCAAAATTTATGCCAAGGAACCCTAGGTGTGATTCCTAGGAAGTCTAGGTGCAATTCCTAGATATTTATCTTTTATTTTATTTTACTGTTCACGTTCACTGTTCACAGCACAGGAACAGCCACCCAATCCTTGATTGTTCTCTCCCCAAACCCTACTACTAATCCTTGTCCCCTTTGGAAACCCTATAATCCCTCTTATTTTCTAGCCTATTTCCCACCAAAACCAAACCCTAAACCCTCAAAACAGAGGTATTACCAGATCTGTTTGTTCCCCCTTGTCCTACCCCCCCCCCCCCCCCCACAAAAACAAAAAACCCAAAGAGAGAGAGAAGAAATTAGGAATGCAAGCACAATGAAGAACGATTAAATTCTCTCTCCAATACCATCCACGAAGTTCAATAGCCCATTTAGTTGTACCATGTTAACAATTACATAACCAATGATCCTAATACGCTATAATTGATACATACAACTTTCTCACAACTGAAAATGATCTATTAAAACTAAACATAAGTGGTTCACCACAACATATATAGTTCAGATCAATGGTTTGGCACCCTACAAGTACAGTCTAACTCAATCTATCCAACACAACCAGCTACATTGAAAGTTGGCATGACATGAGGGTTATCATTATTGTCCAATATACAACAGAATTAGCAGGCCTAAATTTCCCAGCTTACAGGCTATAACCTGAGTGTTAGCAGTTCATATAATCAATCAGAGCAGACTTTAAGATTCTATTCATTAACTTTGTAATACAATAACGATAAAAAGCAAAAAATACTTCACTCAAAACTACGAACTATTTTCAGACTATTCCAGTTTTTGCACTAATTAACATGTTGGTCTAATGTATGATTGAGTGAAAACTTTTAAAACCATAAAAAAATTTCAGAGCCGAATGTTGAGCAACAGTGTAATAATCAAGTGTAGTTTGTCCAAATAACTATATAATCCAAATTATGGAACTAATTCAATATTCTTCTTACTTGCTCATCGTGAGAAAATTTGCATCCAGCTCCACGAGTACATTCACCTCTTTGAAAAGCACGACAGACGCCTCGTTCCTCCCTCTTCTTCTGCTCTGCCTCTTCGTCTTCTTCCTCTTTCTTTTTATAGCTACTAACATGATCAACCCTAATAATCCGACCTAAAACCTGAGCTCCATTCAAATTATCTAAAATAGCAGCAACAACAACAATAATTAATGATCACTTTTATAATGTGCAGTAACTTTTCTAATCTCCTGTAACAGTCATTGTTTAAAAAAAAAAGTATCACAAAACTGAAAAAGACAGATTGAGAGAAACCAACCTACAGCAAGATTTGTACTTCTCTGGTCCTCATATGCAACAAATGCAAAACCTTTGGATTTTCCAGTACCTTTGTCTCTAACAAGGTTAACATCAACAATCTCTCCATATCTAAAAATCATTTATTTAAAGAATCAAATGAGAAACGAAGAAAGAAATTAATATGATAATCCAAATTCAAGAGTATGGAACCAAATCATCTTGAGGTACTAAGGAATTTAGCAAAGATAACAATTATTGGACTTACTGAGCAAAAATAGCAAGGAGATCGCCTTCGGTGAGATCAAAGGGAATGCCTCCAGCGTATACGTAAGCAGAGTCTTTGTACTTGGCATGCCATGAAGCTTCTTCGGATATCCCTAATGCCGCTTCTCTGGAATTGATATTCTGGATGCGTTTTACAAGGGTTAACGGATTCATCACTTCTGTGTATCAAAGATATGCCCAAATTATTAGACTCGCTTCTACTAAAGGAATGTCAAACACCAAACAGGTGTCGACTATCCTCCACAATCTGAACAAATAAAAATCTGCTGATTGGTAACAATCATGTATATTTAAATAAAGTTTGAATATATAGTAAAAGAAGAGGAATTCTTTAAGAGGGACTAATAAAATGAAGAAAAGGGAAACAAAAAAAAATCTCTTTTCTGTCACTATAGGCATACCTAATGTAACTACCATCTGTAGTCAATTTAATCTAATCTTTTACCTTTTTGGTAATCAACCCAAAAAAAAAAAAAAAATGGAAAAAGTCATTGCTCTATAAAGCACATTACACAAGAACAATCAAACACCCGATTTGAGATTCAGAAGTTATACATTAGCTCAAATGGACACAAAACACTTACAAAAGAAACCATTCCCAACTTACAAACTCTATATCACAAGGTTGCATCTGAGAACTTAGATTTGGAATATTGGACATGGATTTTAAATCAATGGAGATTTTGGAATGCCTTGATTTGTAATCCATAGATTTCAAAATCCCGTTATTTGGATCAACCATTAACAAATTGGAGATTTAATTACCAATTAATTTAAGTATTCTATCATTGGGGTGCTTTAACTACCAATTATTTTGGATTTAAAACTCCCCCACTTTAACTTGAGTGAACCTCTTTATTTCATGGGAGAATGATGATGGACAGAGATCTATTTTGTGGGAGGAGCTGTCAAGGGTGCGTGCTAGGTGGCCCATGGCATGGTGTTTTGTAGGTGATTTCAACATTATTCAATACCCGAGTGAGAGGCTTGGCTGTGAGTCTTTTAGCCCTGCTATGTTTGCGTTCTTGGATTTCATATAAAGTAATTATTTAGTTGATTTACCATTAGAGCGGGCTTCTTTCACCTGGTTCAGAGATTGTGGTATATCCTCTATGTCAAGAATTGACAGGGCTTTGGTATCTCTAGAGTGGGAGGAACATTTTGGGAATGTTTCCTGAAGGGTGCTTCCTCGTGTTATTTCAGATCATTGTCCGCTTTTGCTGGAAGCTAATGGTGTTCACCAAGGTCTATGTGCTTTTAAATTTGAAAATATGTGGTTGAAGGCCGAGGGCTTTGTTGATAGAGTTCAGAATTGGTGGAATGGGTACTGTTTTGTGGGCTCCAAGCTTTATTTTGGCCCAAAAACTAAAGGCTTTGAAAGTAGTTTTAAAAAAGTGGAATAGGGAGGAGTTTGGCAATTTGACTTTTAGAAAGAACTTGTTGACTGAATTAATGGGTTTAGATGCTAGAGAGGAGCTGCTGGGGAGTCTATCGACTGAGGATCAGAATCATCGTATTCAGATTAAAGGAGACATACTTCTAGGTAACAGCTACTTTCCATAAGATTGGCCTTGTCTTGTTTTCAAGCTTTTATGGGGTTGAAGGTTAATGTTGGGAAAAGTGAGATTGTCCCTATTGGGGAGGTAAATAATAGGGACATCTTGGCTAATATTCTTTGGTGTAGGATGGGTAGTTTGCCTATGAAATATTTGGGGATGCCATTGGGTACTTCATTTAAGATAGCTTCTATCTGGAACCCTATTTTGGAGAAGATAGAGAAGAAATTATTAGGGTGGAAGCATCTATATTTATCTAAGGGTGGTAGGCTCACATTACTGAAGAGTCTCTCAAGCCTCCCAACGTATTTTTTATCTCTGTTCGCTATTCCTAAAGTTGTGGCTACTAAACTGAAAAGTATCCAAAGGAATTTTCTTTGGGGATCTTCAAAGGGGTGTTTTAAATACCCTTTGGTGGCTTGGGAAAAGGTGTGTTTACCTATTGAACTAGGTGGTTTGGGGGTTAAAAATGTGGTGTCTTTTAATCAAGCTTTATTAGGGAAATAGTTGTGGAGGTTTGGTTACTCATCTCTGGATTTCTCTATCCTGAGCTCTATGAGTGTTTAGCTGACAAGGAAGCTTGTATTTCTGAGGTTTTGTGGCTTCCAGAGGGGGGTACTGTTAGAGTTTGGGATTTGAGATTTTATAGAGAATTTCAAGACTGGGAGCTAGCTGAATCTTATTCTCTCCTTGAGTTTATCCAACCTCGTATTCCTTAGGATGTAGGGAGTGATACTTTTTGTTGGTGTCTTAAAGGAGATGGTAAGTTTGACACCCAAACTTTTTACAATGCGATTCAAGATGCTCAAAATTCTATGTTCCCTGGGAAGGGTGTTTGGAAAACAAAAGTTCCTAAGCGAGCAGATTTCTTTTTGTGGACAACTGCTCGTGGTCAGATTCTTAGTTTGGATAATCTTATGCTTAGGGGTCACTCCTTGGCAAATCAATGTTGTATGTGTCGATGTGATGGGGAATCGATGGACCACCTACTTCTTCACTATCTTGTTACACACACCTTATGGATTCTCATGCTTTAGGCTTTCAGCATCCATTGGGTCATGCCAGGCTCGATGGCGGGTTTCTTATTTTGCTTGCATCAATGGCTTGGGAATCATACTTCGAATATTTGGAATTTGATTCCAGGTTGATTGATGTGGATTGTTTGGTTGGAACGAAATCGACGCTCCTTTGAGGACACTGAGAAGACATTGGAAGAGTTAAATGTTCTATGCCAACGTAGTCTTTTTGATTGGTCTTAAAAGGGAAAGATAAAAACAACAAAAAAACAAAAACTGACCTTTTCATGTTGTGGTCATGTTGGCCACAAGCACCGCTATATAGGCACTATATGAACAAGCTGGGAATTTAATCTATTAAATTTTAATAAAATTAGCTGTACTAGCACAACTTTTGAATTCTGACACCTATATGAACATTCGTTAGTTCCTCAGTATAAAAATTCTAGCTCATTCCCAAGGATTCTATCAGCATATTTGTTCATAACATAAATAATTACGCAGAATTTTTATAACTCGATAGTTGCAATGGGGGAGAGGGAATTTAAACGTTGGATGTCTAACTCCATTGGAAACACCAGGCAGTGCCAACCAGTTGAACTACAAAATATTTGGCAAATAATTATGCAGAATTTGAAAAGGATGGTATTTAATAACTTTAACAAACCCTACATCCTATTTTCAATCAAATCTCCAGTCTAAAACAAAGAACAATACAAATCAGCATGTGACAGTCTCAAAGCACATAGACACCATTAGCTGAAAATCCAAGAAACACCCAAATTCAAAGTATCAAAGAAACACACACACAATTATCATACTACTTATTGGACCAAAAAAAAACCAATATAAACCGAAAGAGATATTAATATAAATGACCTAAACAAGTATCTCAATCTATTTTCTAGTATCTCTATACATTGAATGAAATTTGGGGTTCTTAGAGGTAAAGATGAGTGCTTACCTTTGGGTTACGGGTCGACGACGACAGAGCTCTTCCTCCTTCTTGCCGGTAAGTCTCTCAAACTCTCTCACTCTCTCTCCCTCGCCTCTCGCCTTGCCTTTGTTCTGAATCGGAATCTCCGATTCGCCTTTTTTTTTCTCTCGTTTTGCCTCTCATTCGGCTTTGCTGCTCAGTGGCTTGGGCTAGGCTTTTAGTTTTAGCTCTCATTTGGTTTTGCTGCTCAGTGGCTTGGGCTGGGCTTTTAGGTTTTGGTTTATTTTGACTTGGTTTTGCCTCTGTTGTATATATTGTTGTTGGGTCCGATATAAATTATAATCATATAAATAAAATAATAAATATAATATTGTTTGTTGGTTGGTTTTAGATATGTTTTCAAGCATTTTATTGCTATTTTTACTTAATTTTAAAACTTAAAATAAACATAAATTATATACAAAAGTATTTAAATATAACTAAAATAAATATTAATTAATTAATTGCTATATCCCAACGTATCCTAGATTTTTTCAAAAAAATGTCGTATCCCTATTCTCGTATCCATACCGTATTGATACCCGTATTCGTATCAGTGCATCCCAACAACAAATCCAAGAGAGAGAGAGAGAGTACACGAACATGGAATGGGCTAAAGTAGAGATGGCAATGGGGTGGGGTGGGTCCAAAGGATGGGGGTATTCGCCCCCGTCCTGCATGGTTTTGTCTTACCTCATTCCCGCCTCACATGACGAAGAAAATTTTCTTGCGCCATCCCCGCATCTTAGGGCCCCGCAAAACTCCTTCCCCATCCTGTAAAACTCTACTACTTGTTAATTTGCCCATAACTATTACAATTGTTTTTAATCAAACTTGTTTCATTAATAAAAATATACTTAAAATTACAAATAAATTTATCCTATCAAATTAATTTAGTTTTTAGCAAAAATTGAATAATATTATTAAAATGTTTAACAAGGCAATATCACAACAAAAACAAAAATCTCAAAATACAAAATCAATGATTCAATAGTATATAAATTTGTTTATAATAAAGACAAAAGAAAATGTTAAAATTGGTACATTATTTCAAACTTTGCTAGAGAAAAAAAAAAAAGAAACAGAAAGCCTTGTTGAGTAAATAAAATAAGTTAATGATATGTTTTTTAAATAGTAGAGTTTTAGGATATGAAAATTTTACAATTTAGCCATTATCAATGCAGGGCGGGTTGGATCTAAAAAGTTTAGACCCATCCCTCTCCGCCCTGTGGTGCGAGGCTAAAATCTCACCTCATTGCCATCCCATCACTTTTGCAGGGCAAGGAAAACCCACATAGGGCGGATCAAGCGAGGCGGGGCAAAATTGTCATCCCTAGACTAAAGACAGCGTTGTGAATCGACGACGATGTATGCGTGGAGTGAACCTAGGCCAACAGAATTATGCTTAGTGTCACAGCTTCACCAACTATGGTTTCATGGTTGTCTCGTGGTGGATCGCTTTTTAGAGAAAAAGAGGGAGAGAGGAAGAACTGAAAAAGAAAAAGAAAAAGAAATCTTATTATAAAACTAAGATTGTGATATATGTATAGTAATTTTGAGCAAAAATAGAGCAGAGTCAAGAGAGTATTCTTTTTTTTTTTTTTATAGGACTCAACTTTCTTTTTTAACTCATCATCATCATCATCATCATCATCATCATATATATATATATATATATATATATTAGAATCATAAATAAATGTTTGATTTGCATTTGCAAAGTCACTAATTATGAGATTAGATTAGATATAGAATTATGGATACCTAATAGAGAAGAAGATAATGCTATTGAGTGGATCATATTTCAATAGTAAAAGAATATTTTTTCATAAAAAATTAAGAACTAAGTTTCTTTGATTCTCAACAACAACAAAAAGTTTCGTTGATTGCTACCAAGAGTATTATGTCTCAACTGATGGTACCTTTTTGTGTATTTATAACATCCAAAGTTCAAATTGTCCCTCTCTATTGTAACTATTTAATTATATAAAATAAAAAAATAAAAAGTTTGGTTGATTGCTAACATGTAAGTAACATGGTAGAACTAGAAAATGGTGAGTATGTCGGCATGGACCTCACCCTTTCTTAACAGAGATTTAACTCATTTAAGAGTTCACTTTAAAAAATTATTATCTTTTCTTCTGTTTTCCTTTTTCTTTTTTTAGTTCTGTGAAACATGTATTAGATTCTTTGGCTCCTAATACGTTTACACACCAATTGGCTTCTCTCGATAGATGCGATCAACAATCTTGTTGGGGAAATCCTCAATAGGCTCTTTGCATGGTATGTAAAAATTTCATTATATGGTTTTTGCAAATATTATTTTTCAAAGAGTTTGAACAATAATCTTTACATCTAGTTCAATATGGATAGAGGTGAAGCTAAGTCATAGGGATAATGTGAGGCCATCTTTGAGTGCATAAAGTTTCACTATCACACTCGTAGTTCTCTCCATCAACCTAGCAGACCCTCTAATAGAATGTCCTTGACTATTTCCAAGAAGCCCCTCACCCCCTACAAGCCCAAGATTATCAAAGGTAGAGTTGTCTGTGTTAAGTTTATTTCATTCATTGGAAGGTTTGATCCATTTCACATATGTGGGAGTTCTAGTTGGCTTGGATCTAACTTTGAAAGTTAAAGCAAAGAGTTTGGCTCCTCTTTTAGTACACTACTCATGCATATTTGGGCTAACACCTTGTTGGAAAAGGAAGTGGTTTCGATGAAACTAAAGTTGTCACAACCCCAACAAAAAGAGGATTTTCCATGAAATTTGAAGATGGTTGGAGATGAAAAGGTGGTAAACAGTTAGTGCTTAAACATTTGGTAGGAGGAGGGCAAAAAAATCAAGAATACACCTTGGTATTCCAAGCTTCCTCTAGAAATCTTTTGCGAATTGGCAGTCATGCTAAACATATTTTGAGTAGAAACCACATATAGGGCATCTAGGATCAAGGTTTAAACCTAAAACATCACAAGCAAGAACACTCTTTATGAAAACAAAACCGATGAAACAAAAAATCACACTCTTAGCCCTACCCCATTTATCCAAAGGCATTTTTATCATTGGATGCTAAATTATGCTATTACCAAAATTATTTTGCTCCAATATTATATTGGGGGTCAAAAACACTAGATGAAAAGCTTTCCATGAAACCAAAGTTGTCATGACCCCAACAAAAAGAGAACTTTCCATGAAATTTGAAGATGGTTGGAGATGAAAAGGTGGTAAACAGTTAGTGCTTAAACATTTGGTAGGAGGAGGGCAAAACAAATCGGGAATGCACTTGGGTATACCGAGCTTCCTCTAGAAATCTTTTGCAAATTGGCAGTCATGCTAAAATATTATGAGTAGAGATCACAAATAGGGCATCTGGGATCAAGGCTTAAATCCCTTAAATCTAATACATCACAAGCAAGAACACTCTTTATGAAAACAAAACCGACGAAACAAAAAACCACACTCTTAGCCCTACCCCATTTATCCAAAGGCGTTTTTACTATTGGATGCTGAATTATACTATTACAGAAATTATTTTGTTCCAATATTATTGTGGGGGTCAAAAACACTAGACGAAAAGCTTAGAACAAGTATCTTTGATCTACACAACTAATTTATAATATATGGGTTAAGAATCCACAATGGGAAGATTAAGAACTCAAATAAAGTCGGGAATAAACTTAATCAACCTTGTTTATATAAGTAAATGTTGTCCCATTATACAAGAATAAAATTCAAGGGTACAAACATAAGAAAATGCTCTCTCTCTCTCTCTCTCTCTCTCTCTCTCTCTCTCTCTCTCGTTTTTGCTTGGACTTCCTCTCTCTATTTTTTCTAGATCCTCATTATGTTGCCCTTCTCCTTCTTTTATAGCACTTTCCCTTATCCTCCAACTATCCAGCTCTTAGATAAATTTTGGGAATACTTGTCCTATTAGACCTCTTTCTCTGTCGTTTTTTAATCACGAGGAAGGACTTTTGGGGGGTATTTCCACTGTTCAGGGATCTCATTAATGTGGAGGTGACTGTTTCATTGGGTTTTGCATCTTTTTCATCATGTTCCTCTGGGGAATTATGGAAGACGGGTGGTTATAGCCAAGGGAGAAAACGGTTATCCGAGATACCTTTATGACCTCATAATAAAGATTTAAGGGATTACCTCTGATATGATCCTTGGGAAGGCAGTCACCTTGGATCTCCATAGCTGTAAGCCTAGTTGACTCCTTGCCACTAACATACTACTTCATATAAAACTATTTCATGGGCTGGGCTCGTTCCTCAGGCTTACCTCTTGGGCTTTGGTCCTCAGGTTGAGCTAAAGTCCACCCCACTCCCCCACAATTATCTTATTGCTGAATGTGTATTATGTGTTTCACATTATGACTATATGTATAATATATATTTTTCATTCTATCAATGGATGATCACTATCATGTTTCCTTCTCACCATTAGACTTAATTATTTATTCTGATATTTGTCTTATCACTGGAAATAAATCAAAATTTGCTTATCACTTGTGTATCACTTATTTGGATTGTGGGCATGATTTCCCTCATAGTGGAAGAGATGCGCTAGTAGCTATTACTCTTTTCTGTGCCAATGTTGAGTTTCGGACTCGACTACCAAAAAAAACTCGATTTAGCAAGACAAGCACTCTAGCAACAGACATGTGACAACTCAAAAAAAAAAAAAAAAAAAAAGGCTTTTGCCCCTTTCGTCCAAAAGATGTAACAAAATATATATGTTCTGAAACTATCTAACAAAATTTCCCTGTTTTAAAACTCAATTTTCTAAAAATCGAGTTTTACATTGAAACTCGATTTTTAGAAAATCGAGTTATAGGCAATCAAACTTTTAAAAAAAAAAAAAAAATTATAGAACTCAAGTTCCATGTGAATATTTCCAAATAACTCGATTTTCTAAAAATCGAGTTTCAAAACATGGACATTTTGTTAGATAGTTTCAAAACAAGGGCATTTTGCTATATCTTTTAGGCGAAAGTGGCAAATGCCCATTTTAGCCCAAAAAAAAAAAAACCTTAAGATTATCAAATAAATTTAATTGAGATAGAGAGAGAGAGGGCTCTAACCTATAATTGTATGAAATCCTAACCAAGAGAGAGATCCACTGTACCAGTAGTTATCTGTCTTCTTTGGGCCAATGTTAAGGAGCCTAATAAGGTGCCCTAATTTTTGGCTTCCTATGCTAAGGAGTTAAGGACTCCTCTACTTGGCTGGATGAGTGTCATTTTCGCTTCCCATTGTAATTGATGATTCAATTTAATATATCTATCCTTTTGGTTTTTTATTAAAAAAAAATGGTTGGAGTTTTTTTTTTTTTTTTGGTGTGTGTGTGTGTGGAAATTAGCGTGATTTGTTCTCTAGAATAGTAGAATGTGTGTATATGAGGCAAAAACCTTCAACATTCTATTTCCATAGCCTTTTATAAATGTAAAGGTCTTGGCAAGTCAAGTGATACTAGTCTAGATAAAAACTTGTAATCTACAAATCAAAATTACTCACCATATTATGATTCTAAAATAAAGGAGTACGGAAGGAAATGTGCAAATATAGAGTTTAATGCTAATCTTTTACAAGTTCAAATGATTTAGAAACAAGAGGAGAAATTACCACAAATGAAAAAAAAAAATAATGTAGATAAATAATTTTATGAAATCTATTATATTTGATTTATGGCTTCGAATGCCCTAAGAGTAGTAGTTAAAATATTTTTAATGTTTTAATTAAATAATATTTTTATATATTTTTCAAAAAAATAAAATCAAATTGTATATGTGGTGGTCAAAAACAACCATCAAAATAATAAAGATGGACAAAATGACCTTCACAATTAATTTCTAAAAAGATGGGAAAATATTCCACAATGGGAGATCTAAACAACAAATTGAAGGGATAAAAGGATTAAAACATGCTATTACATATACAAAAACAATGTTCCCGAGGTATAGGGGTAAGATCAAGGGCTAAAAACCTTAGAAATATCTCTCTTTACACTTTCTCTCTCTTGTTTTTCTCTAAACCTTTTTTATCTCAATTTTTATGAATCCCCCTTCCTATTGCACCTCTCCTCCTTTTATAGCCATTTTTCCCATTCCCTCTCTCCCTAGCTGGCTTGTTCCCAGTTGGAATTAGGGGATATTTGTCCCATCACCTCATTGTTTTGCCACTCTTTCATCAAGAAATAGGATTTTTAAGGGTGTTTCTACTGTTCAAACCAATCAATCAACATTTAATGTGGCAGAGATTATGTGTAGAACCTCATTAATGCAGAAGAGACTACTTTAGTGGTTCTTATCCCTTCCGGGTGCTTTTCAGGGTGAGCTTGATGGAAGGTGACATCTTGGTTCAGAGGGGAATTGGTCATCCATGGTTCTTTCATCAATCTTCATAGGGAAGGTTCAACACATCACCTCAGCAACGGACCTCGGTAATTGAAGTTAGTTCGGGCCTCTACAGAAGTAATCTTGGGAGGTTCCCTCTATCTATCAAATCACTTCATCCTCATCCATGTCTTTGGGTCAGGGCTATCCTTCCAGAAATGATCTTATTGGGCTTTTGGTTCTCAGCCCAAGTTCATATTCACCCCCCCCCCCCTCCTCCCACAGTATACATATACCCAAAAAAAGTACACACAACCACAATGAATTTTGATGTATAAACCAATGAATCATTAACATGTGTATTTTATATTTTTTTTAAGTGTGCATTATAACCCATAATTAAGAATTTATTAATCTTTTACAGATGCTCTTATAGTACTCATTGATTGGACCTTTAATTTAGTTATCTTGAATAATAGGATGCTCTCAGAATTACAATTTATACTGAATTACAACTTATAAGGTTGTAGCTAATGCAACAGGTTTTCATTTTGTCCTTCCAAATAACTATTGAACACTTTTGCTACAAATTCCTGTTTAGTGGGGGATCACAAAAACACAACTTCAAATTCCAGTGGCAATAATAATAGTTTAAATTACCGCAATCTTTAGAAGTTTCGCACTTAAGTCCTTTAAGACCTTCGACGCCTAACTTGAAACCTGCAATATTTGTTAACGATTGAGTTGAAATTATATCTAAGTATGAAACATTGAAAATTAATCATTAAAATTATTAAATGATGGCACTCAACTATTTTATATATAACCATGTATCTTTGGGATTCAATCCCCGCCTACTCCAAAAACTGATTGGTGTCTTAGTTTGATGATAAATAGCTATGATCAAGAGCAGACACAAAAAAAAAAAAAAAAAAAAAAAAAAAACAACAACTTATATTCCTCTTCAATGAGATCTAATAACAAAACTGGTTTTGACAATTACTGTTGGAGACGGTGACGTCACCATGGTGCAAAGCAAGAGCTCCATGTCAACTTAAAAGTAATGAGACTTTGATTTTGAGATGGTCATGGATTAGAAAATTACCAAGGATGAGTTCCATAAGAATAATTTGCTTCATTGTGGTTTCTTTACAAGGAAGCCACTAGACCCCGTATTTGACCTTTATTATTTGAAGTGATTAGTGGGTTTAAGTTTGAGTTTTAGATGTGATTTTTTGTTAATTTATTAATATGGTCCTCTAGTTCTAGTGGGTACCGTAGAGTTGAGAACTATCATGATGCGATTTAAATCCATCAAGCAAAACACCTTGGCAACGATTGAGGATTGGCATGCTGTATCAATATCAACTGCAGCCAGTTGTTTCAAAAGGTTCATTGATTTAATTCGGGTAAAACACCGAGGAGTGGAAGATGACTATCAAGGAGAGAGAGAATGTGAATGTAGGGGGATTTAATTAAAATGAGTTGACATGACAAATATTAATTACATATTAGTTCTTAGATCTAAGGTTTTTGTATAGTTAATAAGAGACTGAATGAGGTGAGGGAAAGAAATTAGGTTTTGGGTCAAAATAAAGTTTTTTATACGAGGAAATATGTTGTCATTTTGGTTGAAACTGCTGTGTTTTGTGCTTGAAGCGAATCACTCAACAACATGTTGAACCATCCTTGGTTTGCGATTCCTCCGATTGAATTGTTCAGTTCTAGTTAAACTTGCCTTTTATGGTATTTTTGGTTTTTTATAGCAACCAGGCCGGATTAGTGTCTATCGAACCAACCGGAACGTTCTGGTTTTTAAAACCCATGGAAATATCCAGTTTTAAGATTGAGTTGTTAATATATTAATTATGCAAGTTTTTGGTTAATCTAGCAATCATCTATAATTTGCACAACGTAATAGAAATAGTGTACACATATATGATGACCCATGAAAAACCAATGAAATTAATTGTTTCACTGTAAAATAAAAAAATTATAAAAAAAAAAAAAAATTGGGGGAAACCTTCCCATAGTAAAAAAAAATTAAGTGTAGGATTGTTGCGAAGTAATAACTTGGTAAGTTCGAGGTCGAATCCACAAGGAAGAGGGAATTGATTGGCAAACCACAAAAGAATAAAACTAAAATAATAAAGTTTAATTGAAGAGATTTTTGATGGTTTAGTAAAGGTAATTTAAATTGAGAGAAAATAACAATATATTAAGGTGCTAAGGTTTAGGGATCCACACACAACGCATCTATTAGTAGTTGTTAATAACCATTTTTGTAACACATTTCCTACAAGCCCGATTCAACCTAGCCTAACTTCATTGTGGGCTCAATTCTTGTATTATATTTTATTTTATTCTTTTAAGCATGACCCAAGCCCATGTGACTTATGGGGAAAATTGAGAAAGTGTGGTTTGGAAGGTATGGGTCGGTTCCTTTCGGACCTTTTACATAAGCCCAGCCCATGCGTGCTACCAAGTGGGCAAGAGATACTAGTAGCACCTCAGGCTCATGGAGGAGGTCTTGTATCCAAAATTTCCACCCCAAAACAGCTTTTATGCTCTGGGTGACTGTGGGCCAAAGTTTCAACCCTAACCTAATTTTGCTACAATATTTTCTTTTCCACCCAAAGAACACAGCTAACTCTAAACTAATTAGCTAGCCTATTGTGGCCACCAAATGCAGCTATCAAAAGCCTACAATGACAAGGAAACAATAGCTAATGGAGTCAGCCACTTTATTTCCAAAATCATGCTAAAAGCATGCTAAACTCTTTCCTAAACAAAAGTAACCCAAGCCAAAACACCAAATTAGTATCATGGGGGATAAAAGCCTCTTCCACCACTTAAAAACCAATCATTAGCAACACCCCAAACTCTATATAAAACTCTCTCTTCAGCTCATAAATGAATCACTTTCTATCCACATACTTGAAACTTCAGAGCAAAAGCCCATTCAGCTAGTCAACAATCTCACAATTTTGAACCTTAGGGGTGGAAATATGGGTACAAGGAAACCTTCCCTCTCTTTCTCACAACCTCTCTCAATTTCCTCTTCTCGATGATTATGGGTCGAAGTTTCAGACCCGTTATGTTTTTATGCTTTTTCTGCACTTTTGTTATTTGCATTTTGATTCTCTCCTATCAAAGCACCATTAGCCTTTTATTCATTATACATTTAGAATTTTGGGCTTGATTCTCCACAATAAAAACCTCTAAAGAACCTAAGGGGAGATTTGGGTTGTTCTCGCATTTTTAGCCTTTGTCACAAAACGTCCCTAACAGTAGTCTTAACAATATTTATTTTATAACTCAACTAAAATTCATACAAAGGACGATCTTAGTTGGATGATTTAACAATAAGAACTCAAGAATTAATTGTCTAACGTAGTTTTATGAAATTGATTGATTTTAGTCAAAACAAAACTAGTGAATTAGTTCGCGGGGAATGCTAAGCATTTAACGTGCCCGGAGTCTATGATAAATCAAAGGATTATATAGAACTAAACACTTTTCTAGATAAGTAAAACAATAAAAAACATAAAAACATAAGCATTAAAACCAATAAATAATTGTCAAGAACATACCAATAAACGGTTGGGTTTCACCCTTTACCTTAGCAAGGCTTCTAGCAAAGCCATAACACAAATAAAACTCTAAAAACTGTAAAGAAACTTTATGAAAATCTAAATTAAGTTCTATGGCAGTTCCCCTTTGAAATTTTCCCTAAAAAACCTTTAAATAGGTTAAGGAATTCTATTACAAGTTGAATTCCCATTTGGAGAAAATCTCAGGTTTTAGGCTTCACTTAACCGACATTTTTGGCTCATTTAACTTCAGAATTTTGACTTTTGGTAAACTATAAAGTTTTAGCCCTTTAATTTAAATTTCCATCCCAATTTGAATCGTCTTGATTGGACATTTAAGCCGAAAGTTATGTTGCAAATACTAACTGGTGCGCAGGCTGGGATCCTAATCCGAATTGGATTTGGATTTGATGCAAATTTCCTTTGATTCCTTGCTCCAATTGGACTTGAATCCATGGCTCTTGTAAAAGTAAAGTCCATTAGCTTTCTTTTTTGTACAAATCCACTTATTTAATTTTATTATCCTACAAAAGACAAATTCACGCATTAAAATTGAATTAAGTATAAAATTGATTATTTATAATTATTCCAAAACCAACTATAAAATGCATGAATTAACTCAAAATAAGTATGATAATGCTTTCTAATAATGATATAAATATGCAAAATTAAGCTATTATCAGTACACATATATGATGACCCATGAAAAACTAATGAAATTAACTGTTTCATAGTAAAAAAGAAAATCCTAGGGGGAAACCATCCCAAAAAGTAATCCATTATAGTAAAAAGAAGTTTAAGATCTAATACAAAATCTTTGTCCCTAGACTCTACAATCCTAATATATGAACTTATTGCAAAAACCTTTTACAACTTCAAACCCTTTAAACTCTTCTACTATATGAATGCTCCACGAATTATGCACTTGCAATCACAATTGAAACCTCCGATTGACTCCAACTACCTCTTGAAGGTTTGAACCACATTTGCACATTTGTGGTGGTTGTTATGATTTCATTCACTAATCAAACCTTAGATTTACTTGAAACTCTCCCGTTTAGTGAAATTGAGAGAATTTGGTTACAAAAACCCTAGCGACACACAAAAGAGTTTCTCTCTCTAAAAAGCCTCATAATATATGGCTTATAACACCCTTTAAAATGCCACATCAAATGGATCTCAATTTAGGGTTGAAATAGACAAGTTATAGGCTTTTTCATGTTGTTAATTTTTTGTTGAAACGTGAAGCTTGATGTATCAAGAGGTATCAAAGGTGCTATCAACATACTATTGGATGTATCAAGTCTACTATTGATGAGATAGAAAGTGGTGTAGAAGGGCTCAAAGTATCCAGATATTGAGATACATGCTGAAAATGTACTTCTCTTGAGTTGTTATTGGGCAGACTTTGTGTCTTCAATTTGATCTTCAATTAGCACTTTAAGACACATCAAAACTCAATAAAAGACACATAATTTGGCACAGTTTGACAGCACAAAAACATATGAACCTAACATTATTTTCACAATATTTTCACAACAAATCTTATGTGACAAGTTGTTATCGGTGGATAAAAAATTATGTCAATATTGGGCTTAAATTAGTATTAGTAATAGCTTACCATATATGATTTAATATGAAAATGTTTTGAACGTAACATTACACTTATTTTTGTTGGACCCAAATTCTTGTAATTATCAAGTAAAGGTGTTCAACATTTTTTTAGGGTGGTCAAAATAAGTTAGTTTAGTATATACATTGTTATTATTATTATTATTTTGCAAATATATATGCGTGTGCGTGCGCGCGCACACACACAATTATTCGCAAGTCAAGGTGTTCCTGTGAACACCCTAACTTGAATGTGGAGCCTCCATTGGCCATTCTCTCTCTCTCTCACAAAAATCACTCTCACCTACTCCAATTTTCTCTCACTCAATCTATCATTCCAAGCCTCAAACCCATTCTCTTTGTTTTCCTTTGTTCCAATCCTTAACCTTATGCTCTCTTTGCCAATCCCAAAGAGCTACACCAATTCAAGGTGCGAAAGATTTGAGCTATTCAAGAGAGAGAAAAAAAATCATTTGAGATCAAATAAAGACAAAGACAAGTGAAAAAGTTTGATCTTTCATTTTCTCTCTTTGATCTTTGTAAGTCAGCTTCACACTCACCAAACCAATCTATCTTTTTCTTAACAAGTTTTGGTTTTTATGATCTGGGTATTGATGTTTTAAGTTTTTTGAAGGGAGTGATGGCTACCAAGAGGAGTGTGAGTACTTTGAAGTAGGGTTGTAAACGAGACAAGTATTAAAAGTTTAAGTTTATTCTTTTTGTTGTTTTTAAAACACTAGCCGAGCTTGAACTCATCACCAAACTAGATTTTACATTCAAGTTTGATTCATTTTCTTGTCGAGCAAGCTTGAGCTTGTTCATGAATTACTTAATTAACTTATTATTTTCATATATATATTGTGAAATCATGACTAAAATGTTTTACCTCTTCACAATTTTATGAATTTTTACTACAAATAGACTATTTATATTATCAATAATCTACAGAAAATTATTCAATATTGTATGATCTTATTGACAAACTTATACAATCTAATTTAAAATATATATAAATATATTTTTAGACAAGTATGCATATAAAAATATAATATTATATATAATTAAATTGAGCCCTCATGTTCATGAGTTTGTTCATAAACATAATATTAAGTTTGAGCTTGACTCGTTTCATAATTGAGCTTAAACTTAAAGCTTGAACTTGACTTGTTTTATAAACAAAAGAACATAAACAAAAAAAATTTCCCTAGTTGAGTTTGAATTGTTCACAAACAGCTTGGTTCATATATAACCTTGGAGCTAACTTTTCCAAAAATAATTTAGTTGTATTATTATCAAACAACTAGCATAATTTATTAAAAAGGAGTTTTTTTTTTTTTGGAAAATAATATTACTTTATTATTAATTATTAAAAATAGATTTGTTGTAAAATTATTTAGTAGAATAACATCTAACATCTATTTGAAAATCATGTTTTCAACATTGAAATTTCAAATTTTGCAAAATCTTGTTTTGAGAAGATATTTACAGTTTATGAAAAATGAATCATTTTCCAAAAAGCACTTACTAGAAAAATATATCACTTCCCTATATTTGGTAGCGACCTTAAAATGAGTTGGAAAATTATTTATTGACTTCTTTTATTTAGTTTTGTGTGAGATGGAGTTAAATTGTTTTCCTTATTTAGCTTCACATAAGATAAAGTTATCATCCAAATTTTTTTTAGCAGAAAACAACTTTATCCCATGCCAAGTTAAATAATGAAAGTTCTAAATACAAGAAAATGGAGAAAATTATCTTCACTTTTCCATCAAAACAAATATAGGGTTACTGTAAACATATTTTACACAAAAATTTGTTTGGTACTTGTTTTTAAATAACAATTTTCAGTATTTAAACAACAATAACACTTCTGACATGTATTTTTATAACACTTAAACATAAATTTTCATAACACTGGAAACTGAACAATAATACTTAAACACTGCTACTAGACGAGCATATAATTTCAATGCAAAATTTGAAATTTGAATATTTAAAATAGTATTTTAAAAATCAAATTATTTAGTTTTAAATCTCATACAAATAAAATAATAATAAATTATATATATAAAAAAAAAGGTCTACATAAATCCTGATTATCCTATGGCTTCTTTGGACAACCAAAAAAGGAAAAATTATTGCAAAAACTAAAAGAATAATCCAAATCGTTCACTAGTTTCGTCTGAGGAAAGTCCAAATCCAAGGAGCGGGTTCTTCAAAAAAATTATCCAAGGAGCGGGAAATTTAGTGGCACAGAGCGCATACAAATTTACAAAATTTGTTCACAACTTTCCCAACTGTGAGGGCAGGATGTGTCGTGAAAATAACGTACGCCTAATTATACCTTGTAAAGCAGAAGAGTTGTGACAAAAGTCGTGGATTTATTTGGGTTTTAGAGCAGCTCTATCTCACATGGCAGCGTCTCTTGCCACAAAATACACAGAAACAGGAACAGCAAAAAGCTTGTTTCTGGTGGGTCCAACTAATTAGCTGGACGATAAAGTCAAGCAATGCCTCCCTTTCTTTCTTTTTCATTCACTTTCGGCAACTAACATTTTCACTTCTCCACTTCCTCAACTACTGCACAATTTCCCCTGCCTTTTCTTTCCCTCACATATTTGATCTTTCATTGGACAACAGAAATGGGAATATCCCAGTTTTGATCATTCTCTCTCTATAGGACCAACCAATACAATTTGGACTGTAACCTTGATCTTTACAGAGGATATAGGTAAGATTCACTAACTGAACTATGCTTTTTTGTTTTTGTTTTTTGTTTTTTTGTTTTTAGTTTATATAGAATTTTATCAGACTTGCAGCATTTACAATTTGAAGCTCTAAATTTACTTACCCAAAATAGAAAAAAAGGAAACTATGAACTGTTAGTGTTATTTATTTTGGCACCCACATCCACATGATTCAACAGATTGTTGGAAACTTTGGTGCGAGCAATGCTGGGGGTTCTCTAATCTCTACTTTAATTGTGTTTGTATATACGGAAGTTCTTATGGAGCTCCTGTATAGGTCCTATAAGCTACTATTTCCATGCTGGGATATTTGTTCTCTGCCTGTTTTTATAACTTGCCTCTATGAATATGTAGGCATAATTCTGAGTTGCTTAACTTGCACTCAGTGATTCAATATAACAACTTTTTTATGCCCAAAGATTTTGGTAAATGGGAAAGAAAAGTACCATATTTACAAGAATAAGACAAAAAGAAAAAACTTAAAAAGAGCCATTTGGACGAGGTTGGTATGCAAATTTCCAAATAATAATAATAATAATAATAATAAAGTCGGGAAATTTTTATTATTATTATTATTATTATTATTATTATTATTATAAAGTCGGGAAATTTTCTAAAAAAGAGAAAGAGCCCTATGGACTTGCCTCTAGTTAGTAAAACCTATGGGCACTGACCTTAATCACTAGAACTAGTTGTCGGGTAATCTAGGGGCCTTCATTCCTGACAGGCTAAGCAGTTTATGCTCATGCCCATGGCCCCAAAAGCAGCAAATTGCCCAATATTATAAATACATTAATATAGCTTTCTACATTTTCCAATCTTGTCAGTTGCCATTTACAACTTGGCTGTGATACCATGTTAAAGACCATTGAAACGAAAAGCTTTTGGAAGTCAGCCAATAATGTATATCAACACACACTAACACTAGCAAGATAACATTTTTATAAACTAGAAATAGATCCATCTCAATGGATTGTTTCCATCACCAAAATAATCAAAAGAAAAGTCATTTAAATTCTTGATCCTTGTACTTTATAATTAACATAGAGACTTGTTTCAAATGATATGAAGATCTTATTTCCCTACGATGACTAAATTTTTTTTTATTACTATATTACTATGGCAACACAATTGTATTAAGCTTGGGCAAAATATCAGCGTCTTTTATAAGATATTTTTCTCTGATTATTGTTGTACAAAGATGAAGAAATGAAACATATAAATAGACCTAACTTCATTGTGATATGAGACACATTAGCTTATTACCTTTCACTAGGATGTCTTAAATCTCCTATTACAAATTTACAATTTCATCATATATGGAAAACATCAACGTTTCACTCGCAAGTATTATTGCTGTATAAAGATGAACCTTATCATGGCATTTTCATAAATAAAACTCAATGCCTGCAATGCAGATCTGAATTGCAAGTTTCCACCTTCTGTGGTCGTGTGTGGAGTGCTAAGGCCATGAGAGACAATGTCTCTCCACCGGAAAGATACAGATTCAGCATTTGAGGGAGCAGGATCAAAGGCGTATCCTTATAAAAAATTTCTATTCTGACATTTCTTTGTAGTACAGTTCATGAAAAGTTTATGATAATGCTCCTTCATATAAGAGTTTTTGTATTGTGCAACACAGCATCATATGTTTTCTCATCTTACAAAATAGGCCAACTAATACCTTTCTGTTTTAGCTTTGGCAAGTTTGTAAAGGACTTCCTCTGCTATCAGAGTTAGGCATTTTGTCTTCCTAATCAATGCAGATACCGATTCAGTTAACAAATGTTTAATTGAGCAGCATAATAAGAAAATTGGGCAATGCCGTAGTAATTGTGTTCACTAAGCATTTTATGTTGAAATAATTTTAAAAAGTTTGGTTGTTGTCAGTATCTAATAAACTAAAATTGTTACTGATTAAAGACTGGACACAATCAATTATTGTTGTGAATTCTAAGTGGGCAAGTCTTACTTGTAGAATTCTTGAATGGACAATTAGACATGCATATACATTCCTGGGCTGGAAATATGCTTCACCATCTGGTTTTACATCATGTTCCATCATTTAAGTTTATTTCTGTATCCTTAACTTTTTATGTTAGTGGTTTAGAAATCTGGTGCATTGAGAACCTTCGGTTGGTTCCTGTCCCAAAATCTTCGCATGGAAAATTCTATACTGGAAATGCATATATAGTTTTGAAAGTAAGTTGTTGCAATTTGCAGGTTTTGTCCATTTCGTTTCCCTGTGGATATTTTTGAAGCCATCATATAAAAAATGACTGCACAGTTGAGACTTGAGTCACCTTTTAGTAAGTCTAGCTACATCATCAACAATGTCTCTGTCTGAACTGTGGAATCCCTAAATCAGAACACTATAATAACTTCACACACTGGATCTTTTACCTGGCAATTGGAGATTCAAGTATATCTCCCAGAAATTACTTCCTCTGTCTTCAATTATATTCCAGTAATGATGGAATTTATTTTCAGGATATTGTAACTTTAGTGGCGCACAACTCTATGAGTCTATTATTTTTGTTCCTTTTGTATGCAATGAACTTGATGTTTTTACTTGTTCATTGTCTGAGTCAGACAGTTCTCCCCAAAACTGGCCCTGCGCAGCATGAAATCCATTACTGGCTGGGAAATGATACAAACAAGGTATTTCTCATTGTGATTTCCTTTTATCCATGCACTTGGTAAAGTGCAATATTGCTATCAAAACTTCTTGCTATTGAGGCAGAGAACCAGCTTTTAGATATTATGAGTGCAGATGTTGGTTGATGGGACATATTAATCCACTGAACCCAGGATTAGCATTAAAAAATTTACTAAGTTAAAAAATATGTTGGTTGATGATCACAAATTTAGTTATCCATCGGTCTTGTTCCCCATTTTAGAAATAATAGGGGAAGGAGAGCAACAATGGGGGAGTGAAAGATCTGCCTAGTAAATGGCCTAGTTTTGGTACAGATCATTTTCAAGTACATCATTTATATTTTGTAATATATTCAAAGGTAGTAACTGTACATAGAGTTTGGATAATGCATTTGATATGATAATTTATATAATTCTCCTGTGTTTATGGTTGAATATTGTATTGGCAGGTGGACTCGGCCTTCGCATCAGACAAGGCACTCGAACTAGATGCTGCTCTGGGGTCCTGCACTGTCCAATATAGGGAGCTTCAAGGCCTAGAAACTGGAAAGTTTTTGTCATACTTCAAACCTTGTATTATACCTGTTGAAGGATTATATTCTTCACATCAAGGGCACTTAAATGGTGAAACATACAAATTTAGCTTGTTAACATGCAAGGGAGACCATGTTGTTCATATTAAAGAAGTAAGCCTCATTTGAAGCATAATGAATGATTATTTGTGATTTCATTTCTGTGAAAGAGCCAACTGTTACTTAAAAGGGCCAAATAATTTTCAAGGTCAACTAATTAATAACTAAATCCTTAAATTATGATACTCTATATCACTGTTTTAATTGTTCTAAGTAATGTATTTATTGGTAATTGTTACTGTATGGCTAACTGAATGGTGGTTTCTTTGTGTCACATGATGCATGCCAATTTAGTTAAGTAGCATTAGTCAGTTTCTATAAAGAACAAATCCAAATCATGAGTTCTTGATCTGACATTATTTTATTTACAATTTTATTTTCTTAACAAAAACACTGTCATCTTTGTTCTTTATTTCTTGGAAATTGTTTTGAGTATGGTCTCAATGGTATGCATGTTTGCAGGTACCTTTCTCTCGGTCATCATTGAACCACAATGATGTATTCATACTTGACACTGCATCAAAAATTTTCCTCTTCAGTGGGTGCAACTCAAGCATACAAGAAAGAGCCAAAGCTTTGGAGGTTGTCCAATATATTAAAGAGAATAATCATGGTGGAAAGTGTGAGGTGGCAACTATAGGTTGGTATCTGTTAATATTTTTGTTGTTGTCCCCCCAATCTCCCCCCCCCCCCCCCTCCCCTTTGAAGGAAAAGATATTCCAACTGCTAATCGTTCAAATGCTGCAGAGGATGGAAAGTTTGTTGGTGATTCTGATGTGGGTGAATTCTGGAGTTTATTTGGTGGTTTTGCTCCCATTCCTCGGGACTCACCTTCTTCTGTTCAGAAACAATCTGACGCTCCATCTGTGAAACTATTCTGGTGTGTTTGCCTTAACCATCCAGGATTCAAAAATGCTATTTCAATCTCTTTTGGTCTGCATTTGAAAACCCAGTGAGTTTTCTTAGGCATAAGATGAGCGTAACTGAAGTATTCATATTAGTAATCCAATGTAATTTATATACCTATACTGAAAAAAGAAAAAAGAAAGGTATACAAAATGCCCATGAATTTCTGATATTTAAATTGCACTTATTTCAGACTGATTGGCTTGCCTATATCATCATTGACTCAGCAAATTTGTTTTTGTTTTTGTTTTTTTTTCCAGATTCCATATGATAGCAACTTGTGTTTGTTCTCTTTATTTCTTTCAAATGTAGTGGCATGTCCCTGAGTATTACTTTAAGGTGTTCTTTATCAACAGGATAACTACACAGGGCAAGCTATGTCAAACTGGAACTGATTCATTGAACAAGAAAATACTTGAGACAGACAAGTGCTATATGTTGGATTGTGGTGCTGAGATTTTTGTTTGGATGGGAAGACAAACATTGATTTCAGAGCGGAAGACATCAATCTCAGCAACAGAAGTAAGAATTACATTTCCTCTGTCCCTTGCCCCTCTGAGAATTCACTCATGAAAGAAAATCATTGAGTCGTTGAGAAGTGTATGCATGGTGAGGGGGGAAAGCTGATAAAAAGGGTGAATGGTACATTTATTTAGGAAAATGATTCAAAAGCCCATGATTAGACCATGGCATAGCTTTCGATACAGTCACATGGCCAAACTAATTATATGTTGCCAATCTTAGATAATTTTTTTTCCATATATACCATTATGATTTTATTTTATTTTCCTCTTTTTGATAAGTAGGTGCGTTAATTTTTAAAATTTTCATAACTACAAACAACTATGTCTAGTAGTTTGACGTTAAATGTGATCTGAATTTATGTGATCTACCTGTGAAATGGTTTGGACTTTGGATTACGCATAAGCATTGTTATTTTCTAAAGAGAAGTTATTATATGTTGAGATAGTGAAAGCTTTGATACTAATTTGTTGTGGATGTAGTTAATTATAGCGGGTTTATGTGAAATAGAAATAGAAAAATAGAACAAATAATTACATTAAGACACACAAGGTTTACATGGTTTGGTGTTAGGCCTATGTCCATGGATGACATTGATGAGAAAGTTTTGTTAAGAAAATTACGAGATTAGAATAGTGGCATACATGACTCATATAAAACCCCAATCCCAAATACGCCCTGAAAATTCGAGATTACAATACAAAAATTTGTAATTTTCTAAACTTGGCGTGAAAATCCAATAGCTGTGTCTCCAATAAATCAAGCATGGCCCAATATATATGTGTGGGCATACAATTGGCTTGGTAATTGTGTCTGTACATGGATAAGTAATTCTAGCTGAAATGCAAGTCAAATTCGGTTATACACTGACTGACATAACAAGGGCCATGATTATGTATGGTGCAAACCCATGTGCATTGGGCACCCACACTGAAATTCAAGCCACATTATTAACACTTTTTTTACACTAGGCATGCATCATATTTGATACACATGCTCAAGTAGTCATCAACTGGTTACATGTTAATGACTAAACAATTAGGAAATAATCTATGATCTTTTAGCTCCACTGCAAATAAAAACATAAAAAAGAAAGAAAAATGAAAAACTTTTAACTTAGAAATTCAAGTTCAAAAGAGAGACGCAGGACTGTTAATTGGCCCTCACTGGGATTTTGTCTAACCATATTTCTTCTCTAAAGTATGTCATTTGTTACTATTGTCTTTTCAGACATTATGGGCATATCATATAATTAATGGTGATATTGATCTAGAAACCAATTTAAAAGTTTGAAGGCAAGTTTACTAGTACAAAAATGACATCAAAGCCTTATTTCCAACAAAACAAGGCATATTAGACATATCACCATACCTTGATATGTTCCTCTAGAGCAACACAAACATAAATGTGATTATAAATCATTCTAATCACTATCTTTTGCATTCTTAAGGAATGCCTTTGGTACATGGGAAACGTATCATGTACACTTGGAAGGCTGCCTATTTCAGTGGACTTAACTGACTCTGCTTGCCCACAGGTATTCTTGAGGATGTTATCCCCTAACTGATTAGTGATCACTGATTACTCTTTCACAGGATTTCCTCAGAACTCAGGGCAGGTCAACTGGGACCCATTTAACCTTTTTAACTGAAGGATTAGAAAGTAACATATTTAGGTCATACTTTGATAATTGGCCTCAAAAGGTGGAGCCCAAGCTCTATGAAGAAGGTCGAGAGAAAGTAGCAGGTTACCTTCTGTCAAGTTGCAACAAATTTTTATTGACCAAAAAAAGTAGTACAAGTAGTAGCATTGTTGTAGTAGTAATGCTTATAGTCTTCATTTATTCTTTCCAGCAATATTCAAGCAACAGGGTTATGAAGTGAAAGAGCTTCCTGAAGAGGACTGCGAGCCTTTTATAAATTGCAGAGGCACATTAAAAGTAGATTCTCACCAAAAATTGTTCTCTCTTTTGAGTTGTGGATGTCAGCACATGCGATCCTATGGTTTGTGTTAATGCAATCTTAACGTTTTAGGTTTGGCGGGTGAATGGTGATGAGCTATCCCTTCTTCCAGTTCCAGAGCAGACAAAATTTTACAGTGGGGATTGCTATGTTGTGCAGTTTACATATCCTGGAAATGAAAGAGATGAGAATCTATTTTATGCCTGGATTGGTCGCAGGAGTGTAATGGTAAGCATGGTGTATCATCTATGCCTAGGTGTTTTTTCTTCAACTGAAGCTTTTCTGTTATGACGGGTGTAACATACATAACTCTACAGTCATTTATTTATACTGAAATGAAAATAAAGAGAAGAGCTCCTGTTTCCCTTGCAAACATTTCCTATTTAATTTGCAAGCTATATTTCTTGCTCGGACTTTAAAGACTTAGCACTTTATTTCCTGTCATTTTTGTTGGTAAATCTATATAACATACTGGTTATTTAGTTTCTTATAACTCTTATATTAACTTTTAAATAATATTGTTTCTTTGTATGCTTGCAGGAAGATAGAAGGGATGCCATATCCCATATGAATGCAATTGTTGATTCAACCAAAGGGGATCCAGTTTTGGTTAGTTCTATTTTGCAGCCTTATGTGCATGATCTGTTGAATCACCTATACAACTATGACACTAGTAGCTTATTAAGTGGATGACCTGATGCTACACCTAAAATATAATATCTGCAAGTATTACTAATGTCTCCTTGATGATGCTACCTTGTTTATAAGTTTATAACACCATCTCCTTGTCCTGCATAAATTTATTGACTTCTGGACTTTCCTGCATTACTTGGACAAAGGTTCCTCTAATTTAGCTCACACGTTTTGGGTTCAGGCTCAAGCTGTAGAGGACAAGGAGCCAGTCCAATTTTTCTTGATTTTCCAGGCATTGATCATTTTCAAGGTTCATTCCTCACTTTTTAATTCAAAGATAGTTTTTTATTTTATTTTATTTCATTTTTAAAATAAGATACTCTAGTGTTTAAGTATAATTGTCTGATTATTCCATTGTTTCTTTTCTTAAAGGGGGGTATGAGTAAAAGATACAAGAAATTTATAGCAGAAAAAGGTATCACTGATGAAACTTATGATGGAATCAAGACAGCTCTTTTTCGAGTTCAAGGAACAAGTCCACAAAACATGCAAGCTATCGAAGTTGATCTAGTGAGTTTGATTAAAAAAAAAATGCTTGATCATTTAATCTATCTAATAATGACACCTTTGATCTCTCTTGTTTTAGTTGTGCAATTTATGATCTATCTAATGATGGCATTTTAATATCTCTCTCCCTCAAGGTAGTGACATTCAGTGTGAAACAACCTTATGGGAGATGATACTCACTTTGCAATTTATTTCATGATGTCACTTTTTTGAAAGTGTCATATCTGCCTCTGACACAAAAAACCCTTGAAAGTGTCCTAGCTCTAAATTATTACGTTTATTACTTTAATACAAACATCATATGTTATACAGTTTGCACATCTTCATTTTCTGGAATTATGATGGCATGAGCATTTACTGTAAGTTTGTATCTTTGTTATTGGTGGTTTATGCCCCATTGAATTGAGTATCTATTCACTATGGAACAAAACTTTTGCAGGTTTCAAGCTCTTTGAACTCATCCTATTGCTACATTCTGCAAACTGAAACATTTATCTTCACTTGGATTGGGAGTCTCTCTTCGACCAGAGACCATGATCTTCTTGACAGAATGCTGGAACTGATAAATGTATGTAATGGCATATTTTGCTCTTGGACATGATATTGGAATCTTTATCTGAATTAAAATTGCAAATCAGGATCAAGAAAAAGAAATGGAATGATTGTAATTTGGCACTTGGCTTTAGTAGGCTGTTAAAGAAAAGTTGTCACATGATCACCCTAAAGATTGATTTTTTTTTTTCCTCTTTTCATGGAATTTACTCATAAGTATTGTTGTCAAAACATTATTTCTCTTGATATCATTTGCAGCCAACATTGCAACCCATATCAGTGAGGGAAGGAAGCGAACCTGATATTTTCTGGAATGCACTAGGTGGGAAAGCAGAGTATCCAAAGGCAAAAGAGATGAAGCGATGCGTAGAAGATCCACATTTGTTTACATTGAACACCACTGAAGGTAGGCAAAATACCTATGTCAAGAGATAATGTGGCTCTTCCTTGGTTCGGAATTATCTCGGCTGTAAAAATGTGTCTAATGGTGGGTTCTGGTTCCTTTGCTACTTGGTTGGGATTTCCCATTTCAGGTGATTTCAAGGTACACTCAACATTCTATATTATTACATCTTTTTTCTTTGTAGATTACAAAAAAATTTATTAATGGGTGCTACCCAACCACACAGGCTAACAAAAGCACATCTGAGATAAGAAAAAGAAAAAATAATCAATGCCACATATCTGATCCAGAGCAGCAAAGAAATTCTAAAAGTTTACCTGAAAGATCCATATGAAGGATGTCTCAAACCCAATCAATAAGACATCAACAAAACCCATTTTGATCTCCCCAAAGGACTTTTGTGAATCAAGCTAGGGTTTAAATTGTTATCCCTATTCTTATTTTGTGAATCAAGCTAGTATTTTATGTTATTTTATCCTGGTATAAATTTGAAACTAAAAATTCTAAAATCTGGTTCAGGATCTGGGCTAAATATTTGTTATTAATGATGTATATGGATTATGAACTGGTTTAGACAATTGCTCTCATTTAGTTTTATGCAGTCAGGAAATAATCTTTCAGTTCTGTTCATGAAATGATTTTTTTAGTGTGGCCAAAAACTTTTACAGGTGAAAGAGATATACAATTTTTCACAGGATGATTTAACTACTGAAGACGTGCTTGTACTGGACTGCCATAGAGAGATATATGTTTGGATTGGATGCCACTCAAGTGTTGGATCAAAGCAAGAAGCTCTTACTCTAGGCCTGGTAATATTTTCACTTCCACTCTTTAAATATTATTTTCCCAATTCTGAAGGTTATCATTTTAGTAGTATATATCAATGATGCCCGAATTAAATATGTATTCTCCAAATCCGCTTCTATATCAATCCAGGCCCTATAAATTGCTTCAAACGGTATGCCTATAATGATGTGAAGCATTTAGTATACAAGGAAATTAGGTATCACATATGGCTATATTATATGTTCATTAACATTCTGGTTACATAGCTATTGATGCTTTGACATTTCATTCCTATCTGGTTTCTCATTATTCTTACTTTATCACTTGGAACTGGCAGAAATTTCTTGAGATGGATGTTCTTGTTGAAGGCCTATCTTTGGAGACTCCTATCTACATTGTTACAGAAGGGCATGAGCCACCATTTTTCACTCGTTTCTTTGAATGGGACCCCTCAAAGGCAAATGTAAGATCCCCTAGTGGATTATAGGGATATATCTTGGCACTTACCTTCGTTAAGTAGTGGGAAAATTTCACAAGTTACTTTAGTCAGACTGCGTATTACATATGCATGAGTTTGGAATGTTTGGACATGCTTTTTATTTATTTATTTATTATTTTTAATTTTAATGCACGACGAATATATACAACAATCATGTTTAGCAATAGAAGAGAGAATAAATTCCTAATCTTCTAGAAAGTCATAATACTTTTTTTTTCCTACCAATTTTAGGCAAGCTGTGTTAATAGACACTTTGTTATACCTAAAGAATTGAAGAATGAAAACTTGAACCTGACAACCCTTTTGGATGGTTTTAGATCTGAATGTGAGGATAATTTTAGAACTAAATATGCTGGAACCTGACATGTCTTGTCAAGTCCCAAGTTCATGTAGCATAAAGGAGGATATTTATGATCATGTCCTTGATTTCTGTTAGAAACCTGATAAAAATGTTGGGTTTACTTAACAGTTTCAACTGAATTGCTGCCTTGCAGATGCATGGAAACTCATTTGAGCGAAAGCTTGCTATTCTGAAGGGAAAACCACATAATTTAGAAGTGAGTGAATCCACTGAAGGCTTCAATATTTTGATATGACATGCTTTTTTGTTCTCATGTTTTCAATTAGCCTGGTTTTATTCATTTAAAGATGAGTTTCTTTCGTTTGTATCCTCATTATATTATATCACCAAAGTGCATAGAATGCCACCCATCTCTGTGATATAGTCATCATGTCATTGATGGGCATTATTGTCTGGCTTCTGTTATTGAAACATATAGCCTGATGCAGTGAAGAGCCTAGTGCATGACTTTGTTGAGTGACGTTACATGCATTGATGTAATAATTACAGTAATATGTACTTACAGCCGATGAATGCTCTTATTAAACATGGTACACAGTTATGCTTTTTAGGAGTGGAAAATTTTCTGATCCTTTTGAATGCCAATATCAAGTATCACAACTGTCTATTCAGTTATTATATGCTTGGGTTGCCTTATTGAAACTCAATAAAAACTACAGTCTGATAAGTGCTCTTATACCACAAATGCTCAAGATCTTTAATGCACCAACTGGATTAATTTTTAGCTTTGGGTGATCAAGGTAAGAGCTATATTACCTTCGAGGGTGGGCCAAGTACTTCTGATGTATTAAGTTATAGCGGCATACCGTCATTGACAATCAAGCACTCCTCTGCATCAAGAAGATGATACCTTTGCAGGAGTTCTTTGAATATGTGACTAAGGCTGCGTTTGAATCTATGAAGCACGGGTGCGTTTCGGGACTCGGGTGCGGGTGCGGGTGCGGGTGCGGGACTCGGCAATTTTTGAAAAAGGTGGGTGCGGGTGCGGCAGGACTCGGCGATTAAAAAATTATTAAAAATATTTTTACAATATATGTTTAATATATTGCTAAGCATACTTTTACTTTTTCACATTATATAAACAAATACCAAATTTAAGAGCAATAGTAGATAATAACTAAAACATGATGTTCATAAATTAAATATAATCCACAAGATTGAAAATTTGAAAATTTGAGGGACGGAGTGAGAGAGGGTGTTTGGGAGTTTTGGACGAAGTGTGAGGGTCTGAGGGGGTCTGGGTATTTAGGTTAAGTCAAATGGTGCGTTTTGCACCTTTTTTTTTTTTTTTTTTTTTTTGAATTTCGGCCCAAATCGGGCCGTTTCGGCCGATTCGGCCGATACCGGCCGATATTGGCCGATTCGGCCGATATCTGCCGATATCGGCCGATTCGGGCCGCGTCGGCGCCGATTTTAGCCGCGTCGGCCCGATTCGGGAACCGCCACGTGGCACGACGCGGCACGGACGCGCGGTCTGCGGCGTCCCTCCCGCGTCGCCGCGTCCCGCCGCGTCGGACGCGGGTGCGCTCGCCTGGGAGCCGCGTCCGTGCATCCCAGGTTTGAATTGACTTCAAACTGATTCCGGAAATGATTTTCCGGAAAATGGGGTGTTTGGTTGTTACTTCAAATTTGGTCAAACTGAAAAGCATTTCCAGTTGACTGAATTTCAGAGCCAAAACAACGGAAAATCATTTCCGTTTCCATTTTCACTTCAAATGACTTCCGGCCTTGGAAAATAGAAGAGAGAGAGAGGGAGAAAGAAAGAAGAGATCGCGACATCACCGGCACCGCGCCGTCCGTTGACATCATCGGCATCGTGGATGGCACGGTGCCGACATCACCGGCACCGCGAACGCGTCGATCGCGATCGGCGCATCACGCGACCGCGATCGGCACATCGCATGAACGCGTTGATCGCGATCGCGCCAATTGTGATCTCGCCGATCGCGATCTCGCCTTCGTTTGTCCGGATTTGATGATTTTTTTCTGGGTTTTGTTTGTGTTTTGAGGAATGAATGATATTATATATTCGTTTGGTAACCGAGAAAATGTGAGCAACAAGTAGAAAATGTGTTTTCTATGGTATTTTCAAGAACACAACCAAACATCAGAAAATATTTTTCGAAACATTTTTTGAAATGCAACCAAACACATGAAAACATTTTCCTTTCCGGAAAATAGCATTTCCGGAAAATATCTATTTTCCGGAAATACTTTTACACGAACCAAACGCAGCCTAAATAAGAACAGCAATCTTGTTTCAGAGATTTATTTTCAAGAACTTGATTTATTTTTCTTCATATTTAAAAAATTAGTAAGCTTGGATTTCTTTCAATAATTTAATATTTTTGATTGATTATACTTCTGTCCCTCTCTAACTGCAACTCTAGGTTTATTCTACTCACTCTTCACTTGAGTATTCAGGTACCTACTAGAAACTCATGGAAGGCATACTCCAGGGAGACTACACCAGATGGTTTGAGGAGCAAGTCTGTCATTTCCAATGGTCTTGGAAGAAGTGGATCTCCTGCATCAAGTGTTTCAGGCTCAAATTTGAAGTCTTCTACCAATCAGCTGTTTTCTAGCCCAACTCCAATTGTCAGAAAGCTCTTTTCAGGATCTCCTCATGGTAGTGCTGGTAACAGAGGATTCTTAATTTTGTTCATGGATAGATACAGATCACTGAAATATAGTTCTCTGCACTTAACTGCCTATTAATTACATGGTAACACAACTATGGGCTAAGGGTCCTATGATGAGGATTGGCTTTTCCAAATTTGATTTAATTGGATGATTTTATCTGCCCAATAATTAGTACTCTATTGAATTGGACATAGATAAGTATGACTGGTTTAATAGTTCTTGCCAAGAGCTGTGTAGCTCAGTGGCATAACCTTCTCTCCTTCATTAGGAGAAACACGGTTCAAAGCCTCCCTTTCCCACTGTACTATTGGATTATCAAAAAATTTCTCTGTATATTTTGGGTTCAGTTATCCATTTGAACTGTTCTCTGTCTATTAGTCTTGAGTTAGAATTTAAGTCACTGAATATCAGAGTAAGATCTTGTGTATGCCTGCTACATGGGAATGCAGTGCCTGGCTTCTTATTAAAGTATTATTAGTTTCTTACAATAAATAGTTTCTCGGACTTTCCTTTCATGTTTTATCAATCACCTCATGTTTGTCTTCTTTTGGTAATGTCACTAAGCTCTCTCCCTCTCTGTGGTAGATGAATCGTTGGTATCTGCAGGTTCTCCAGCAGCAGAACCAAGGTCACTTTCTCAGAGTGCAGGTTTTATTCAGGCTGATGGAAGCGGGGATTGTGTAAACCTATTAATATACCCTTATGAACGATTGAGTGTGATTTCTAGTGACCCTGTAGCAGGCATAGATGTAACCAAAAGAGAGGTACATACCCATTTCCCTTCTAACAGATATAGAGAAACCTGTGCTAAAGTTAGCGTTGTAAATTTCCACTTGAATATTGGCCCTAGCCTCTTAAAATAATTATCTTTGCAATTATTTTATTAATTGTTATTTTTAACGGCACATCAATTTGATTAACTCCCTTTTTTTATTACAGAAAGTCCAGGCCTACTTCTTCCATGATCTATTAATAGTTCTCTATACATTGCGATAACTGGATCTGAAATTGAAAACATGTCAAACCCCAGACTCAAAACCTTGGGATAAACTAGTTTCTTTTTCCATGATAATCAACTTCATCACTTCCATTATTTTCCTCTCCCCCCCCCCCTCTCTCTCTCTCTCTCTCTCTCTCTCTCTCAGTGAAGGAATGTTAGCCTTCTGCACTTCAAGCTTATTATTACTAATTGACATTGAATGCAACTGAAACTTCATTTAGTTATTGTGTAGTTTGATCACATTGCTTTTAAATTCCATACTGTCACTCTCTTTTTACTCTTGTAACTAAATAGATCTGCCCTTTCTGGTGGCTTTAGGCATATTTATCCGATGAAGATTTTCAAGACAAATTTGGAATGACAAAAAGAGCTTTCTACGAGCTTCCTAAATGGAGACAAAACAAGCTTAAGATGTCTCTTCATCTATTTTGAGGCATACTTGCTGGAGATTAGATCTAGATGCTGATCTTGGCTAATGATACTTATTTGTTGTCAAATAATGACAGATTTTTCTTCTTAGATAGGCCCATGGGGCATTTTACTACTCCAATGTGGTCTACTGAATGTCTTAGTCTACGACTAAGTTCATGTTGTAATTTTGAGTTGCGGTTCTGTAAAGAAATCCTTGATTAAAGTCTTTAAAGCCAAGATCCTTGACCTGGCTTTTAATCATATTTGAATCAGATCAGATGCTTGCTAATAGTCATTTTTGGTTATCTTAGCTTGATAACTCTAATATTGGTGCTCTGGCCAATCATCCCCATGGTTGATATTATGCACTACAGGCTTGAGATTAAGTACTTGGTTGCTAGCTTATGCTCAACCCCATTAGCACATGAAAAACAAAACATTCAGTGGCGCAGATTAATAAAGAATTACCAACTGGAAGGAGGACTTAGAATGACTCTTAGGACTGTAAGACTACTGTTTTCATTGTCTTTCCAAATGCATTTGCAGATATGAGCATGCCGGCAAGACTAGAAGAGCCAGACAAAGTTCCTTGTCACTCAGCTAGAAAAGAAACTAGTTTCATTCAGAAGAAGGTTATTTTATGCGTGCCGGAGCCATTTCTAGGTATACTAGTGTTGTCACGCAGTCTTTTTCATTCCTTGGTAGACATCAATTTAAGTTTAGAAGTCCTTTTCAGACCCTTAATTTATTCTAAAATTTTGTTTTTATCAATTTGCAATGTTGCAACATGGATTGCTCAGGAGATATTTTCTTTTAATAAATGCAATGAAAGACATGCACGACCTTTGCACAAGCGTGGGCATGCCCAAGCCCATGAAAGATACATGTGCAAGCTTGATCAATCGTTTGCCTAACTTGCGTGTGGATTGCAATGAACCACCTTGGTCCTTAGATTTGATCCAAAAAAAGAAAAAAAAATTGAAATGGGAATTTAATGCATGGTTAAAAATATTGATAAAGTCCTTTCTCAAAAAAAATATATATATATTATTATTATTAATCAAGTCCAAGTTTTGTACTTTGTTCACTAGCTTCCAACCTACTAGGTTGCACGCAGCACGCCTTGAACCTAGCAATTTCCGCCACCATTTTTATTATTTTATATACGATTAATTTATAAACCTAAGTAATCTTCGTATATACCTCATTTGTCAAATCTTAGTTTTCCTCCATTGAATGACACAGTAATAATTTTTTTCCAAATCATTTGGGTGAAATGTTAAACCTGAAATAAAATTTAGGGTAAATTACAAAATTGGTTTCTATTTTTTACATCATATTTTAATTTAGTCCTTAATCTTTCAATTGTGTCAATTTGGTTTTTAACATTTTCAATGTCGTGTTAATTTAGTCCCTACTGTTATTCTTTGAATAGAAAAAACTAATGCGTTAAATAGAACGATAAAAAATTATTTTTCATGTCACATTAGTTGCAAACCATATTGCCATGTCAGATATAAAAAATACAATTGAGACACGTGAGTTCCCACCAACCAAAGCTCATCTCCACTTCCAGACCCTAAAATCACCACCAACCAGGGACTAACCTTCTTCAAGTATATATTTCATTAAACCTTGTTTTTATCTTCATTCTTCCAGTTAGACACAGAGTAGAGGCAGCCCAAGGACTCCCTGGTAAGCCACAAACTAATCATTAGACTGATGTTAACAACCCTAAAATAACCCATATAAGTTAACACGCTAGATCTGCAATGAACATGTAAAAGTCTTGCAATAAATTCAACTAAGTAACTAAACCCCTTATTTTGTTTTGTATGAACCAATTGCTTTTCTTTTCCTTTCTTAGACTTAAATTTTAACCACAGCCGCTTTACAAATCAAGGAGATTTTTTTTTTCTTTAAATCTATACCTTTATATGTAAAACCTTATACAGCCCTCATAAAAAATAAACCAAATCAGACCCATATGCAGATATGCTAATTGTAAGAGCCCAAAACAGGCTAAGCCCACTTAGAATAGTAGAGTTAGTTTTAGAAGGCTCAAAACAAGTAATTTGTTAAAGTACGGGCTTCCGAGGTCAATTTTAATGCACTTTTATGGTCTAGTTGCTAGGTTAGTGGAGAAAAAAGCTGAATCGTAAAAAAGAGAAACTAAATTTGAGAATAATACTACCTTGGATCTGGTTGAGAAGCAAATGTTCATATAAAGTTCAAGTCTCAAATACAGGATCATGCTACATAGTTTATATATTTCCTTTCAATTTTTTATCCACCCCATTAGGAGGGGTTTCCTTTCCTTATATAGTCAATCAAATTGCATCCTAGCCCTCCGCTTGTACAGCCAAGGGGCTTCCATTGGATGCTTGTCCCATCAAAGCTTTGTTGGAGGTGGTAGAGTGTGTTGTGAGTTGTGAGATTACTGTTCAAGGGTCATTTCTTCATTAATGCGACTAGTTGAGTTGGTGCAAGACATTGAATGCGGAGGTGATGGCTATTTTACTTGGCCTTCCTTTGGATGCTTGTCCCATCAGAGCTTTGCTGGAGGTGGTAGAGTGTATTGTGAGCTGTGAGATTACTGTTTAAGAGTCATTTCTTTATTAATGTGACTAGTTGAGTTGGTGCAATGCATTGAATGCGGAGATGATAGCTATTTTACCTGGATATTTTCTTTCTTCTTTACTTGTACGTCTCTACCGTCTTCCTCAATATCTTGTCATTTGGTGCAAGTGGCTTGCTTAACACTTCCCAAGATAGGCTCGCTCATCGGGCTCCTCAGGGAGTCGGCCTCTTTGTCCTTCCTCCTCGGATTCTCATTCGTGTGTTGGGTTAGGACTTAGGTGTGGGTGGGCCCTTCCATCCCATGGGCCATATTCTGTACTCAGATCTTACTCCTTTTACTAACCTTATCAAAATCCCATTTAAAAAATGATACACAACCTAGATGTGGGCATGGTAAGATAAACACTGAGTAGGCCTAATGCGAAGCCCAATACCATGGTGAAAGCCACCGTAACCTCCCAAAAGCTTAGTAAATTCCTCATTATAGTCGTCCAAGTGTAAAACTACATCAACTTGTCTACATTATATTTTGAGTAAGACTACATTTAAAATAATAATAATAGTAAGATTACATTATTATTATTATTATTATTATTATTATTATTATCTTTTTGCTGAATGTAAAACTACATCAACTTGTCTTGTATATACCTGAGCTTGACATACAATAATGCCGGACTCTAACATATGATATGATACATTATACCTGCCCACCTTTTGAGTATAATAATAAAGGACAAAATTTAAATACAATAGCTTAGGTGCTATTACTTAGTTTCTCCTCTTAAGATTTAACCATATAACTATTTAACTAAAAAAATACACTTCTATCCCATGAGAAAAAATTTACATGGCAGAATCTTAAAAAGTGAACCAAGTGCTATTACTTAGTTTCTCATCTTAAGATTTAATCATATAACTATTTAACTAAAAAATACACTTCTATCCCATGAGAAAAAATTTATATGATAGAATCTTAAAAGGGAACCTAAGAAATAGCACTTAAGTATTGTACCTAAATCTTGCTCAATAATAAATTAATAACCATGTTAGTGTGTAGATTATAATAGTAATAATAATAACCATGTATGGAATCTTATGCTACAGGGACTCTAAATATGAACTACAATGATTCTAAAAGAAAAAAGAAAAAAAAAAAAAACTACAATTGTTATAAATAAATAATCCTCTTTCTGTCAAAATATTAAAAAAAGAAAGAAGATAAAACATCCCTATTCATTAATAAATGAGTAATCCTTCGTGAGAACCTTAACGCCAATGCATTGTCCTGCCGGCTCTTCCAACAGTACCCTGGTCAGACAAGACTATCCACTTACAATATTAGTATATTAATTAATAATTGTTAAATTTCTTATAAGATAAGTTATTACTCAATTCGTATCATGTTAAACTTACCTCACTAGTCTACATGGAATGTCCCGCCAGATATTACGGATGTACTCCAGGTTGATTTTAGCAGCATTTCTTAATTGAAATGCATTGTTTTTCTTCTAAAAAAAAATGATAAACTATATAATAATAATAATAATAATAATGGTAAGGTCTCAATTTGTGGTCCAAACCTTAATGTAGGGTATGTTGGCCCAATGAGCCAAAGCCAATAAATTTGTAGTGAGTGAGTTAGAAAATTGGGCCTTAGTGAATTTGGACAACAATTATCATGAGTTCAAAGGCGATATAAATTAAACTTTACACACAAATAGGAATATGTTCCCAGTCTTAGGAGCTTTACATTATATAACTCTTTCTGGATCATCTTAATCCTACACTTGTCGACCGTTTGAAATATCACTTGAGTACCTGTCCCATCAGACACCTCTCATGACTTTTTGTGAGTTGTGGTAGCCAAGATTTCACTGTTCAGATGTCTTCTCCACATAAATGCAGCCAGGAAAGTGGTTACAATGCATTTAATGCGGTGGTAGTAGTTTTTCCTTAGATATTTTTGTGTTTCTTTCCTTCTTCCATGTTCATAAGACATGTTCTCATCTTTTGACCTTCTTGGAAGGTTCCTCCAACTGTTGGGACACAAACTCGAGCTGTGCTAGCCATATCCGAGGGGGATTTCCTTCTCGGACATTCTTTCAAGTGTCATTTACACATGAAATCCTACATTGGAGCCTCTAATAATTACTGGTCTTTCCTCGAACAGTTTAATGTTTTCGGATAAGGCCTAAGACCCAATATATTATTTTGGGCCCTTGTCCCTACAATACTAACTAGCCCCATCACACGCGCTCTATATATGCAATGATTTTTTTTATTTATTATTTTTTTTATTTTAATGTAATTTTTTAAATTTGAATTTATCTATTGTTAGTAAAGTTACACAGGAAAGAATTTTTAAGAAATTAAAATTTAGAATTTGAAATGGAATAAAATGCTGGGTTTGGTGTGTACTCATTTTTAAGAAAAAATATATTAAACATGTGTGAGATATATTTAAATAGAAAGTGTTAATTTTTAGGAAAAAAAAGTTTCTCTGATATATATATATATATATATTGAATTTTGTTGAATTACAATTTTAACTCAAATTTTTATTTTTTAAGAATAAAGATTATCTAATTAAATTAGAGATATTTTTAACATTTTATGAAACCATAACTAATTTTTTAAATTATCTTAATATATAGAAAATAATAAAAACTATAAAAAAACAAAAAAATTAAAAGTCTTCATTAATTACGATAAATCTCCTCTCATATCTCATCCAAAAAAAAAAAAAAATGATAGAATCAAATAAAAACAAATCCAGCTTTTCGAAAAAAACAAATCCAGAAAAGGTCAAAAAAGGGGGCAAACGATAATCGAAAAAATGGATCAGCTCAGCTGTGACAATTACCCAATTAAAAAAAACCTGTCTCTTTTTTTTTTTTTTTTTTTTCTCTCTCTCTCTCTCTCTAAACTGATCATATTCATGAATATGAAACCATATTCATGTATATGATACGAATATGATTACGGTTCTACCGAGTACTATGTCCTATTAGGACTCTTCCTTTACCTTTGACTCTGGGAGAACAAAAAGACAACAGAGAAAAAAAAAGTGTACACGATCACAATTCACAACCACAAAAACCCAAATATTAATATATATAAAAGCAAAATATATTGTGGAATTCCTTATTCTCTAAGCATATACCGTGAGAAAGTTACTATCATAATTTGAAACAAAGTTACAAAAATCTTGATTCTCTTCTTGTTTCAGTACAACAACCTTTGATTCCTATTGAAGGCAACGACATAAACTCTTTCCCTTTTCCGATCACCGGAATGGCTTTCCGGCGAGTCCCTCTTAGCTTCTTTTTCTTTCTCTTTCTCATAGCTTCTTCCCAGTCCTTGGAATTCAAAAAGAAGCACAAAATCAAAGGACCCATCAAGACCCTGGTCGTCATCATCATGGAAAACCGTTCTTTTGACCACATCTACGGCTGGCTCAAAGCGACCCGACCCGACATCGACGGCTTGGACGGCGACGAGTCGAACCGGGTTGTAGTCACGAACCCGGACTCGGAAGAAGTTAAGGTTTCAAACGACGCTCTGTTCATTGACTCGGATCCGGGTCACTCGTTTCAGGCGATCAGGGAGCAGATATTCGGGTCGAACGATTCGACCCAAGAGCCGTTGATGAACGGGTTCGCTCAACAAGCGGAGAGCGAGAATCCAGGCATGTCGAGAACCGTGATGAGCGGGTTCAAACCGGAACTCCTACCGGTTTACACCGAGTTAGCGAACGAGTTCGCCGTGTTCGACAGGTGGTTCGCCTCGGTCCCCGCGTCGACTCAGCCGAACCGATTCTACGTCCACTCGGCCACGTCACACGGAGCCATGAGCAACGTACGGAAAGACCTTATCCATGGGTTCCCACAAAAAACGATCTTCGACTCGCTCGACGAAAATGACCTCAGCTTCGGTATTTATTACCAAAACATCCCGGCAACCTTGTTCTTCTCGAGCCTGAGGAAACTAAAGCACGTGACTAAGTTTCATAGCTATTCTTTGAAGTTTAAATTGCACGCCAAGTTGGGTAAGTTGCCGAACTACGCGGTGGTGGAACAGAGGTACTTCGATGTGGAGGCGCTCCCAGCCAATGATGACCACCCATCGCATGACGTGGCGCTCGGACAGAGGTTCGTGAAGGAGGTGTACGAGACTCTCAGAGCTAGCCCTCAGTGGAACGAGATGGCTATTTTGATTACCTATGATGAGCATGGTGGGTTTTACGATCACGTGCCCACGCCCGTCTATGGTGTGCCTAGCCCTGATGGGATCATTGGTGGTGACCCGTTTTACTTCCGGTTCGACCGGTTGGGTGTTCGGGTCCCGACCATACTTATCTCGCCATGGGTTGAAAAGGGTACTGGTGAGTCTTTGATTTTTGTTTTTCATGTTCCAAATTTGGATATGTACTTAATTACTAACTGGTTTAATTATGGTTCAAGTTTTGTATTGCTTGAAATTGTTTCTGTTTCTTGTTTTGGTTGGTATTGCTTGATGTTGTTGTATACTTGGGGTGATTGCTGTGGTATCAAAATGAATTTTTCCCAAGTGCTTGTTTGTTTTGTTTTGGTTATTACTGCTTAATTGATTTTTTTGTATGCTTCTTTGTGTGTTTTCTACTTTGAAGGATTCAAAACCAAAACTACGATACAGTAAGTTTTTGGGGTTTAGCAGCTTTGGACATTTGTGATGGGTGTATATTATTGTTTGAATGTGTTAAGAAAAATTTCTAGTACCTTATTATTGAGTGGGAAGGGGTTTGAAGAGCCTGTGATTGCTGTGACTTAATGAATATGTTTTAGGGAGGAGAATTTTTTTTTTTTTTTAACATCTTGATATTGCTATGTAATTCAGTGTGTATAACCTTTGTGGTCTGAGTAGTATCCTTTTTCTAACAAACCTGGCTATTTTGCTTCCAGATTTCCCAAAACATAGTCATTCATGGGCAAAACTGCTTTAGATAAAGCCTGGTCCAGACATACTCTACACATTTTATAGAAAAATGTGAACTAAAATGGATATGAAATCTGTGCTTTCTAATGACGAAGTTGAGAATAGCATTCCTTTTTTATCCATGTAATGAGTCAAATGGATGCAAACCACCAGGTTAGCATATTACCTCTAGTCTCCAACCTGCTTTTCCAAAAGGAGAACTACTACATCTGCTGGGATTTTGGGGCTAGTGTCATCTCTTTAAAGTTTGGAACACTCTTGAACTATTTATTGGCTTCTCTGTAAATTTTTGATCAGCTAACATTCCAAATTTTGGTTTCAGATTGCATATTATTTAAAATAGGTGCTTATGTTTATGTAAAGATGCCCTTGATAGCTGCAAGTTATTCAATTTTCTTACTCATAAGAGCAATATCCATTGCTGCTGATACTTTTGGGATTTATTACTGATCTATTAACCTGTGATACATTGGGCTCAGTCTTACCAAAGGAATTTTTATCTTCCTTATTAAACTGACCTGTACTGTTTTCCAGTTATGCTTGGAAAATGAAACCTACAGCTCTTTGACTTTGATACTTTTTTTTCCAACTTCTATATTATTCACATTTTACAGAAGTTCTGGTTTTCTGAATGTACATTTTGTTCATATAACATAGGTTACGCAGTCAACTTTAAAGAATTATTAATATCAGCACCATTGTTTGACCCCAGACCTTTCCACCTGCGGACTGACTCTTGATTGTTTTGTGCAGTGATTCATTTGCCAGATGGACCAACAGCAACGTCACAATTTGAACATTCTTCTATACCTGCAACTGTGAAGAAGCTTTTCAATCTGGAATCAAACTTCCTGACCAAGAGGGATGCATGGGCTGGTACATTTGAGAGCTATTTTAACCTCCGTGATAGTCCACGTGATGATTGTCCAGGTTCGCACCATTCTTCTTCATCATTACAAATTACTTTCATTTTCTTAATTATATATTTATTCTCCCATTCTCACTTTACACTTCATAATATGAAGATTATAAGTGGCCATTGTGTGGCACAATTCTGGAATTTTCCTTTCTTGCTACCTATTCTGGGTTACAGATTGACCTGAATCTATAATCAGATTACCCCTTCTCATATTCAGTACCATAGACATATACTATTCATTGGTGGTTTGAAATTAAAGTATCTGCAATCTTGTGTAAAGAAAAAGACAAGTTTCATTAACCTGCTATCTTTTTGGGGAGCACATGTACCTATGCCATTATTGTGTGGTAACACTGTGTTCTCTTCATTTCTCCTTTTCTTTTATGTGGGTTGGGGACAGTGTGATGTACCTTGAGAGAAAGAGTATGCAAATGCAACTGTGTATTCTCTTTTCTACCATTTGCTTTCATTGGACCTCTCCATTCTGTGAAAGCTCAAAGCCTCCATGGGCAATTTATGCCTCTTTGAGTCTGTAGCTTTAACAGTGACTTTTAAGAGCTGTCTAGTATTGAACTGTCGTTTTTGAATCTGGAGATTAATTTTTGTCAAAATGGTCCACAATCATATATTGATAGGAACTCATTATTAATTATGATCTCCTGAGTTGGAGATTTGGAATGATATCGTCTGGCACTTTTCGAAGGGGGTTAGGGGGGCAATTGCCCTGGCCTTGCAAAAATTCCCCCCCCCCCCCCCCCCCCCAAAAAAAAAAAAACCCATTTCATATCACTCTTTTTTTTGTACATTATTTTATGTATTTTTTTTTTTGATATATCATTTTAATAATAGAAAATATTTGCTTGTATCAATGTTTTTGAGGTTTAAAAGTTTCTAAAGAAAAATAAGAATTTAAAAAAAGGAAACTAAAGAAACAGAAGTTTTAATTGAGGAGAAACAAAGAATATTAAAAAAAAACTTTTCAAAAGTGATAAGAGGTTAAACTCTTTATATTTAATAAAAAATGAGTACATAAATAATAAAATTTGGAATTAATTATGTAATAAAGTCCATAATTTGATATTGTTTTCAAGTTAAACTATACAGTTTTGGATGCACAATTATTTTATTATGTACTCAATTGATAGGAACTAGTTAAACCATTGGTAGGAACTAGTTATTAATTATGATCTCCTGAGTAGGAGATTTGGAATGATATCGGCTGGTGCTTGTTCCAAGGGGGTAGGGGGCAAATTTCCGTGGCCTTGCAAAAAATCTCCCCCCCCCCCCCCCCCCCCCAAAAAAAAAAAATTCATATCACTATTTTTTTCTACATTATTTTATGTATGTTTTTGTTGAGATATCATTTACAAAAATAGAAAATATTTTCTTTTATCGAGGTTTTTGAGGTTTAAAAGTTTCAAAGAAATAAGAAAAAAAAAAGAAAGAAAGAAGGAAACTATAAAGAAACAAAAGTTTTAATTGAGAAGAAACTAAGAATAAAAAAATACTTTTCAAAAAGTGTTAAGAGGTTAAACTCTTTAGATTTCATAAAAAATGTGTACGTAAATAATAAAATTTTGAACTACTTATGTAATAAAGCCCATAAGGTTTAAAATTGTTATACCTATAAAAAAAATAAGGTTTAAATTGTTATAATTTAATCATATTTTTATGAGTTCAACAAAAACAAGCATAAGATGTACTTTATATAATTACTAAAAATCATTACATAAGAATTATAAGTGGACTTTGAAAAAATTACAGCACAGCTTATTCATATGTAAAAATACCCTAAGAAATAAACACAATTTAATGGATGTGCTATCTTTTTATGGGTTTTCTAACATTGAAATGCTACTTAGCATTTCACATAAGTGACATTTTATTGTCCAGATTAGTCTTTAGTATTGTAGATATAATGTGTCTGTTGTCTTTGTTTACAATGTATTTGTATGTACCTATGTATGTTAGTGGAGATATCAGATATGAATACATCTACAATAAATTTTACCTCCTAAAGTCAAATTTTGGCTCTGCTTCTACTGCTCATATGTTTATTTAACTAGAAGAACCTGAGGTTTAGATTCGAGGGTTATATGTGCTACCTTTGTTCCAAAGTCAAATTTAATGCATTGTTTTTTAGTTAAAAATGTACAAGTTTCCAAAACTACACATGATAATTTAAATTCCAGTGTAAGAAGGGTATTTGACTCTTTAAAAGTAAAGTAAATTGTAAGTTAGAAAATTTATTAGACCTTTCAATGAGGACTATATTTTGGGACATTTCAAAATGGAATAGAGGGCTAGCAATTTCGGATAGAGGAAGTAATTTGCTTTCTTATTTTAGCATATGATTAGAAGTTTTTAGTTCATTTCTTGCAATTGATTGTTGAATATCAATCATGGTATCTGGATGCAGTAACCCTTCCAGAAGTAAAGAGATCACTGAGGCCATGGGGACCGAAAGAAGATGCCAGCCTCTCAGAATTTCAAGTTGAAATGATCCAGCTTGCATCCCAGCTCAATGGTGACTATGTCCTAAATGCCTACCCAGATATTGGTAAGAGTATGACAGTGAGAGAGGCGAACCAGTATGCAGAGGATGCAGTCAAGAGATTCTTGGAAGCAGGGAAGGCTGCTCTTAAAGCTGGAGCTAATGAGTCTGCAATTGTTACAATGAGACCATCCCTCACTAGCCGAATTATGTTGAGGGATCGGCACAGTCACGGCCACCATATCGAAAGCTACTGATTGAATTGGCTTCAGAAACAGAAACGCCAGTTGTAAATAAACATTTGCACTTGCACTTCTACTAGGTTGCCTGTATATTTGTACTATAATTAGCATATCAGAAAGATGCGGACCTATTAGAGTAAAGCTTTCCCCAATAAACCGAGTGGTACATGAAAGCATATGGAAATCAACTATTTCTATTTATAACACAGTTGTGTACACGTTAGAGCATTATATAGCTGGGTCAACCTATTTACTCCAACTACTAGTCAAGTCGATATTTCTGATACATAAGCATTTAAAGATGCAAAATGGGTAGTTTAATGTGTATATATGCCCATGATGGATATTTGCTAGCAGTCATTAACATGTGCTAGTAGTCATTAACATGTGCTAGTTTTACTGCTCAATGCAGACATTTTCACACATGGATTAGAAATAATCGATTCGAATACCTCAAATGAATATCATAATGCACAATTAATTTGTCAATTAAAGCGTATAAATTAATACTCTCATGTAGCACATGCTTGAATATTTTACAAATTAGAAGTTTTACGTCGGCACGTTTGTTTAAAGTACTGGGCATGTAGTCCATATCTGTTAGTATTTTACTGTTTTTATCCTCAAAAACCTTTTTTTTTCTAGGACATGACCTTGAATATGATTATTGTACAAATGTTCAATAAAATCTTTTTGCGAAATGTGCCATCATAGAAAAAGGACAAATAAATTCACGTGCAAGTGGTCCTAGAATACTTCTCCACATATTGGTGTGATGAATATGATTATAGATAGTACAATATTGTTTTTTTCTTTTTGCAAATTGTGTTGTCATAGAAATAGGACGCTAAATTCACATGCAACTTGTCCTAGTCTCCTGGAACACTTCTCCCCATATTGGTGTGCTTGCTTTACAATAAAGCCTTGAATTTCTTCGAAACTATAATATTTGTATAAAAGAATATCTGGCAGATCTCATCCCTCCTCTACCTTACACATTCCAAGCCTCATCATTATCAATAAATCTCGTGATATAAAAATTTTCACAAATTTTCGCTAACATACTTTATTATGATTATTGATTAGTGCATAATAAAACTATAAAAGTTCTATTCATTTTTCTAAAAATAAAAAAAATAAAAAAAAATAAAAGTGGTATTCATAATAAACACTCAAATAATGGATCACCTTAACAAGTTGTGAAAGTGTATCTAGGATCACTGATTTCTTTGTGTTTCTTTCTTCGCATGTCACTAAACAGTTGAAAGCTCAAGGCACTAGAGTACTATAATACTATTTTCAAGTTATGTAATTAATTATGTCCAAGAGTATCAAACTCTTAGCAGTTAGCACCCAAATCCTATCCTTTCACAAGTCATTGAAGTAGAATGCACAACTAGTCAACAACGCATGCATAAACAAGCGACCCCACGATCAATACAGCTACCATTCAAGCCACCACTTTCATTCATACAACTATCTAATTCTATATCTTCCCTTTTCATTCACCACCAACCATCTCTCTCACTCACACACACACAAACACACTTTTTCTCTCTTCCGAAGAACCATGGAGGTCTCATGGGAACAAAGTGTCACAGATTCCATCAACACCGTTTACCTCCTCTTTTCAGCTTACCTTGTCTTTGTAATGCAGCTTGGCTTTGCCATGCTCTGTGCTGGCTCAGTCCGAGCCAAGAATGCCTTGAACATAATGCTTACCAATGTTGTTGATGCTGTTGTTGGTAGCATCTCTTATTACCTCTTTGGCTTTGCTTTTGCCTTTGGTGATGGCTCCAATTCCAACCCTTTCATTGGTACAGACTTCTTTGCTTTGTTTAACATCCCCAATACCTCATATGACTACAGCTTCTTTCTTTACCAATGGGCTTTCGCTATAGCTGTTGCTGGTATAACCAGTGGCTCAATAGCAGAGAGAACCCAGTTCACTTCTTACCTAATTTTCTCATTTTTTCTCACTGGATTTGTGTACCCAATTGTGGCTCATTGGGTTTGGTCATCTAGTGGTTGGCTCAGTCCTAGTTCCAGTGACTTGTTGTTAGGTTCAGGTGCAATTGACTTTGCTGGGAGTGGGGTGGTGCATTTGGTTGGTGGAATTGCTGGGTTTTGGGGCTCTTTCATAGAAGGCCCAAGAGTGGGCCGGTTTGATGCGTTTGGGAAGCCTATACAAATGAGAGGCCACAATGCAACCCTTGTGGTACTAGGTACATTTTTGTTGTGGTTTGGATGGTTTGGGTTCAATCCGGGCTCATTTGATAAGATTCTTGTGGCCTATCCCAACACCAGCCAAGGTAATTGGACTGCGGTGGGCCGGACTGCAGTCACTACCACATTGGCCGGGTCAACTGCAGGACTTGTAACCCTTTTCGGCCGACGATTACTAGTGGGCCATTGGGATGCATTGGATGTTTGCAATGGGCTGCTAGGTGGGTTTGTTGCAATCACATCGGGCTGCTCGGTTGTTGAGCCATGGGCTGCCATCGTGTGCGGGTTTGTCGCTGCATGGGTCTTGATTGGGCTCAATATCTTGGCCCTAAAACTGAAATTTGATGACCCATTGGAGGCAACCCAGTTGCATGGTGGCTGTGGTGCTTGGGGTTTGATATTTACAGGGTTGTTCGCTAAAGAAGAATTTGTGATTCAAGCATATGATTCAGGCGAGTCAGGCGTGGTGAGGCCCTTCGGTCTTTTTATGGGTGGAGGCTGGGGTTTGATTGGAGCCCAAGCGATAGAGGTTTTGGTGATTGTGGGCTGGGTAAGTTTGACAATGGGACCTCTATTTTATGGCCTACACAAGCTTGGGATTTTGAGGATCTCTCCTGAAGAGGAAATTGCAGGCCTTGACATATCTAGACATGGAGGCTATGCCTATGCTCACCATGAAGAAGACCAACCTCGCTTCTATGCAGATTACATACGTGTACAAAATTGATGATTCCCAACCAAATGGCATTTTTCATTTGCATGTTAGTATGTTACACATATCTTTATTCGATTCTCATAGGTTTGTGATATGTCATGAGCTTCATGAATTGTTTCATCGAATTTGAATTTGCTCTTCAAAGAACTCTCCTGAAAATTTCAAAAGCTTACTGAACAATTGTTAAGTGTTAAATTAATAGTGTTGACCGTCTCTCAATTTATTTATTTTTTTTTCACACTATTGTTGATCCATGCTATGGATTGATTCAATATTTTACAGTTGAGAAAGTCCGTACAATTGTACACCAAATAGATCGCTGAAAAATCACAAACCATCTCTTGCATAGAAGGGCCTAGTGAAGTGTGATAAAGATAAAGGAGTACAGTCAAAAGGCGGAAGGGGCTGAGAACATTGGCCTACCAAAATCAGGCCCCAAACACAAATGGAAAAAAGTAGCCGAGGGTGAACTTCACATGACTTTGGACCAACATGATGGGCCACTAACTGGTAAAAGGAAGCTTCTTGATGGCCCAATTGCCATAGAACTGAACCGGGTGAGCAAGTGACAAGCTTTCAAGCATGTCCATGATATAGCTTAATTTATTGGAGACCCCAGAACAATGATAGCAGCCATGGCTGCTCAACAGTCCTGCACTCATGCTGACAGCAATAAGTGTCATTTGTTGGAACTGTACGGGGCTTTGGAACCCCCGGGCAGTTACAACTATGGGATGGCTATTAGAGCTAAACAACCTAAGGTTCACTGGTGGAAGCTTGGATTTTTGAACTAACCCAAGTTTGTTTTGTTGGATTTCAGCTGGTTCGTAAGGGTTCCATTTCATATCTACTGTTGACCAATTATAGTAATTCCCGGAACCACAACTGACCAACCCTGTAAAGCAAACTAGAACATTGCTTCATATCTTGCTGCCTATGCTTTCTTGTGAGGCTAAGGATCTTGCAATGAAACAAATGGGTGAAAGAGCAGACCCAATTAAAACTCATTTAAGAGAGTTTAGGGGAAAAAAAAAAAAAAAAAAAAAAAAAAAAAAAAACCTAAGAGAAATTTAGGAATCAATATCACCTGCTTGAAGCCAATAAAACTATGGCCTAATGGGGGAAAAATCAGTATGTTTGTAAAAAGAAAATGTACAGCCAGGTTTATTATATACAAAGTTTCCAAAATCTATGCTCTCACCTAACATGAGGATTATAGGGAACTAACACATGATCTGGAACAATAAGGGGCAATTTATTTATGTACATGAAAAGCCACCTACGATTCTCCTTCAAAATTGAAGATAAATCAACAACATCAGACTTATCTGTGTAGATCCAAAGGTCACCGGAGTTTACTCTTTTAAGGCTATCTCGACAGAAGGGACATGACTGAGACCGCCCATGCCTAAGGCAAACAGCAAGAATATGAAATCAGATCCTGCTATATGTTAGTAAAGGCAGAAACAAGTTATGAGCCTAGTCAAATTCAAATTCATCATATGGATATGTTAGTAAAGGCAGAAACAAGTTACGAGCCTAATTAAATTCAAATTCATCATATGGATTGTTAACCCATACGACTTCTCCAATTTCCTCATATATAATTGACAAGTAGGGGAGACAATTTGTTTATTGGTCTGTCAAGATAGCATATTTGACTACATGAATAAACCCAAACATAACTCATTTAATAATTGCATCAAAACCCCTCAAACCTAACATGACCTGTTTAACAAGCAAGTTGACACAACACAACCCACATAACATGCTTAATAAACAGATCATGTTGGGTTGATATAGACATGACCCATTTTGACCCGTTCAATAAACAATATGTTGGGTTGAAACGAATGTAACCCATTATAATTCATTTAAATAAAAAATTACCCAAAATGATTAACATATTTTTATATTTTATAAGCGGCACATAAATCATAATAGTTATAAACAAATAAGTTTCATACAAATTCTATTTCATGACAATATCAATTGAAGTAATAATAACAATAAAGATTCATCCAAATTTAAAAATACAGATTATAAGAGCATTCACATCAAATGTAAAATAGAGAGAGTGGCCAATTTTGGACATTTGGCCCCAAAATTCTCCCACATCAGTTAGGCTAAAATTGAGTAGAGATAGAATATGAGGGAGATGAGTGAATTTTTAAGAGTGAGAGAGAAGGTGACTTTGTGTGAATGGAAGAAATGAGAAAGAGAGAGATGATGACTGGTTGTGGTTTGGGATGAGAGAGAGCTTAGAGAAGAGAGACTTGAGAGGAGGACATTGGAGAGAGAGAGAGAGCTAGAGGCGAGATAAAAAGAGAGTAGATGAAATTAATAATAAAAAAAAGAATGAGAAATTATTATTTAAATAAAATAAAGTGTAGAATAGATAAACTGGTGTGGATGGTTTTAAAAAGTGGCTGCGTAAAATAGAAAAAGTAGGTTTTTATGCTAAAAATCGATGGTAATTTTTGCATGGATTAATGTGAATGCTCTAAAAAGAGTAAAATCGAATGAGTGTTTTTTTTCTTCTTTTTTTTTAGTAAAAGGGTTAAGGACTTTAGAGTTTCAATAAAGAATTTACCAAGACAACTATTAAAAATCTTTTAATAACTTAATTCCATATTAAAAATTTTAAATTATGTTAGATAAAAAATGACATTTAACTATATGGGTTACATAGGTTTGTGTCAAATGAGTTAGACAGTCTTGACACGAATAATGAACCAGGTCAGGTTAATGCCTCATCCAATGTAGCCCAACTTCAGTTCTTGCAGGCTGTCGTGAATGTCTCCTGAAGGATGGAAATAAAATTGGACCTTTGTAGCAGAGTTTCTCTAATACAAATTTTCAAGAAAGAGACCAAAGGAAGGCCAAAAACTTCAATTTTCAATGGGACACAACATGATTATATTTTTACTTTGTGTGTGTGTGTGTGTTTTGGTCACTAAAAGTGGTGGTTATATACATAATCATTAGATGTAATACATGATGTGTTCAGAGAAGGAAAACAGAAAGCTTACCAATCCCGATAACACTTCCAACACAAAGAATGGTTGCAATTAGGCAAAACAACCTTGCTATTCATCTCCATGCAAATGCCACACTCCTCTTCTCTTTCTATGTCAATTTCAGAGAGTTTTCCTTTTTCCAACTCATCCTTCTTTTTGTATCTGAGACTACATGTCTCTTTCTGCTTCCGGTCCTCCAAATCTGTGACGCCTCTTTGAAGTTGCAAGAAAGATGGAAATATCACCGCTGTTTAAAAATAAATAAATAAATAAAAAACAAAAAATCCCAACTCATAATATTATTATTTTTTCTTTTCTCTGTAGATAAGTTGCAGCAATGTTAAACATTGATCCACAAAAAATAATTATTTCTCCTTCATTGAATCTCACTCACCATAAAACTCTCTAATACTTGCTTTCCTTTCATAAACAGACATGGTGGTCTTGCCATCTGCATAGGTCTGCAGCAATCCATCACATTGCCACACCCCAACAAGTAAGTCATTATAAAATTACTACATTGTTGAAGGGGATGGGATGCAAATTAAACCACAGAAACAATTACAAGGACGAGAGAGAGAGAGAGAGAGAGAGAGAGAGAGAGATCATATATATCTGAAAGCAGAAGCTAACAGAATTGAAGAGTATTAATAGGAGAGACACGTACCATATAAATAAGAATTCTAAGCAAACCAAGTACACCAGCAAGGTGACAATCAGTCCATTGAACAAGAAAAAGAAAAAGGTGAGCCACTGGACCGTAGGACAGTCTCATCTGAATACGTGCTCCATCATTCTCCCTTGGAAAATCTAAAGCCCTGAAAAAACAAGAGAGGAAAGAAGGCAGGAAAGCACAGGATTAACAAATGTACAGCAATGATCATATAATCAAAGTGATATAGAATCAGCACACACGCACATAAAATATAACCGGTAGACATTTTATTCCACAACTTAGCTCAATCAACAAAGCCATTCTCCAAACTAATTAAGATGTTAAAAAAGTTTATTTCTAGAGAGTCCTTTATCCCATACCAACAATTCTAGAAAAGGAAAGTGTTGATATTGCATATGATTTGAAGGAGAAAGAGGAAGAAGATCGTTTGCTTGAATATTCAACTAACATTAAAAAAAATCAACAAATTCCTAGGAGAGTCATACACCTAATGGACCACTATGAACCCAAGCTAAAGTTCTGAACATGGGTAAAAGACTAAAAGCAGGACAGTGGTAGAATTTACTGTAAACAACTCTTAATAGAATTACAGAAAATCACTATTTTAGCAAGCCATTTATCTATCTGCTATAACCACAGTTTCGAAAATGCAGTATCTGTTTCATTCATGCCTCCAGCATGTTACTCCATCCTAGAGCTGCTACAACAAACCTTTAAAATTATACATGAAATTAGCCTCTAATCATTCAAACTGTCGTGACACTCTGTTGACATTCTAACAAGAAGTATGAATCCAAGGTTATTTAGAGCATCGTAGATGCTAGCATTACAATAGTCCTTATTGTAACGGTTAATCTCAAAATACATGCGAACCATTTTGGAAAACTTCATTTGACTTTGTTAGGGGGTTTGGATTAAAATTAGCATTGTAGCCACTCTTCAGTCTTCTCCAATCACAATATGGAATATTCCCACTTTATGTTTCAGCTTAAACATTAGATGATTTATATCAATGATAAACAAAAAAGCTGTTGGGAAACAGGAGACATAACCCGGGATTTATGGGATAAGAACACCAGAAAAGACAACGCACAAATGCAAACACCAGATTTTACAAGGTTACATATATATATATATATATATATTGTCATCTTAGCTCAATCAACTAATCTTTCAATATAGTTCTGCCATTTCAAAATTCATGATTACAAAACTTTGACTAAAGGAGTTGGGTTTGCAGTCAATCAAACAGAACCCTTTGCTATTCAGTTCTGCAGAAGGTACATGATATGAAAAGCAATGATACTCTGTGTCCAAAGACTAGCATCATTTATAGGAATGTAGTAATGTCAATGAATTTGCCAGGATTTATGTGCATAACCCAACTAGTTTAATGTTCCTTTTTTTTTTTTTTTTTTTTTTAAGAATGGAAATATGTGCCATCATGGTCTGAAACGATTACACTCAAGTCAATGAATTTTCAGGTTCTTCATAAATTCCATGTCAAATATACATAGGATGATTACAATATATCCTCACATGAAGCTACATCTGAAAATTCGTAAAAGCAATGGAATCCAAAAAAGAATGACACTGTAAATTTCATATAAAGAGGGTAATAAAAAACTTATCAATGAGTTCCTACTTCCTAGTCTGCTCTGTATTATTTAAGGTAAGAGTATTCCTCTCTCTCTCCAAATTGTCCATAAAATGCAAAAAGGGAAAGTCCCCAAAAATCTCGTTCTTCTCATGATGACAAAATCTCCCTTTCCATGTGGCAAATATATATCTTCTACTTCAAATAAAGTTTAAGATCAAAGACTAATAAAAGAACCACAATTCAATAGCCAAATACACGTGTAAAATCCATTTACAATAATTCTTTACTTTCTACTCAGGTTGTCAACTGTACTCTTTAGTTACCTAAAGGCAAAAACGCAGTGGTCCATCAAAAGAATGCTACTTGAGCAGCCTTGTCTTTTTCTCATTTCATAGATTATAAAAGCCAAAAAAATATATTATCATTTAGTACAATATACTAATGGGTCTACTCTGGTTGAGCGTGTCTATAGGCAAATTATTTAAGTTTCAAGGAGGGCCCACAAATTGATCATTCAAGACGATGGGTTCAATCATCATTGTGAATAAATTTATTTTAAAGGAATTAAATAAACAGATCAAATTCCTTATCCGGTGCCTGTCTAACTCACAAGCATGGATAATACTTAAATACATTCAATTCATTTTAAAGGAATTAAATATTCTAGAAAATTAAAAATTTTAAAATAAAATTTATAATTTATAAAATAAATAAATAAAAAGCCAAGGCATTTCATGCTCAAGAATGCTATCACATAAATAGAGCTAATATATATATATATATATATATATATATATATATTTTTTTTTTAAAGAAAAAACAAAAAAATAACACAAACTTTTGAATGGAAATCAAACACTATTCAAGAAAAACAAATAGAGAAATCTTATGCAAAGGGAGCTCAATTCAGAGGACTAAAAAGCGCTAATAATTTAAACGTCAAACGTAAGAGTTCAATTTTTGATGTGAAGAATCTGAAAATTCATATGAGAGAGAGAGAGAGAGAGAGAGAGAGAGAGTTACAGAGTATTGGCGTGCTGAATATCAGCTTCAAGCGCTTTCAAAGAATCCTTGAACGAAGACTTTCCCATGGCCAATTATATTTTCCCGGAAAAAAAATTCCCATCCAACAAACAGAAAAATAGAAACGTAACCACCTTAAAATCTGAGAAAGATACACAAACACTAGCAGTTTTCGATGAATCCCTTCTCGTAAAAACAAAACCAGGACACTACTTTCTCCTTACTACTCACTCATTTATATATCATTACAAGGAGGGGGATTCTTCCTAAATTACAAATTTACCCTCAAGTGTCTTTTTATTTTTATTTTTTTATATTATTATTATTATTTTGATAGGATCACTCGTCTTAAATTAACTATTAAATTTTGGATCCGGTTATTGAGTGGTGTTTTGGTTGACAATTTGACTAGCTTTATTTAGGAATACGAGTAACTTTCAGTTAAATGAGTATTTATTTTTGGGTGTGGATAATAATAGTTATCAAAATACATTAGATAAGGCTAATTGACAATTTGACAAATGTATAGTTTAATGTATTTCTTCTCCAAAATTTTTTAATTAATTTTACTAATAATTGGTTTGAAATTTATTGGTGTGTCCATAACCCTCCAGTGTTATAATTATTACATTATAAAAATAAAATAAACTTTTACTAATTTTCAAACTATTAAATTATTAGAAAAAAAAAATCTTAAGAAATTCGTTTAGTGATCCTTAAGATCTTATGATATAATGAAATACTTGGTTCGAAATCTTATGCTAGTAATTAAAATGGTGAGAAAATGAAATATTATACTCCTTTTAGTATGGTTGTTTAAACAAGAATAACACTTTTAACACGTATTTCTATGATATTGTGACACGAATTTTCATAACACTACATGAATAACAATAAACAATGATCTTGCGCCAAAAGGTTGTGATTGGAGGAACCAACTAGCAAGGAGTGAAGGGGCACAGGAAGATGGGCAAGATTTGATGGGAGGTTTGAAAGTTTAAAAGAAGGATACAGTGAAGCCGCCCGTAAGGAGAAAGCCAAAACCTGCTGGCGCAGCCCATTGGTTTTGGAAATTCACGGCTTTGTCGTGAAAAGACAATGTTGTCCCTTATCCACTGTATACAAGTAACGTTATCTTTTTTGATTGCTTTGCAGCAATATAATAATGTATCTACTAGTATATAATAATATGACATTAATAATATATAGTTATATACAGTAATATGTTAGGCTAAGCCTATTCAGGCCAGAATAAGGTTCAAATATCTTTCCTATATGGGTCCCTATAAGGGACAGGGTTTTAATTAATGTGCAAAGACTAAACCTAATAAATTTTGGATAAGGATTAAGTTCAACGGTGGAGACTATTAATTTTTCCAAATCCCACCTAGTCCTAGAGCAATGAAAAGTTGGATAAGGATTAAGACAGTTTGTTCTCTTCACAATTTCTGCGTTTCAAAAGCATTTGTGTGCTTTTGATCAGTTTATTTGCTTAAAGGTCAGACATAAAGTAATTTTTTAAGCAAATAGACTCATTTTAAGTCAATAAACTGATTAATTAACTTATCAATTTTTTGCCTCGTCTTTAAGCAAATAACCTAATAGCTAAAAACAAATTAGCCAATTTCACACAAGAAAACAAAACTTTTTACCAGTGAAGTTAACTGCAATGAATGGAGATGCACCATTGATAATGTATTTACACTATAAGAATTATTGTCTACAATGTTAGAGAAGAAGTTTGGGGGAAAAAAAAACATTAGTGGGGTGAAGGCCAATATTGAGCCCCCGCTATTACTCGTGTAATGTATGCAGATGATATTATTTTATTCTCAAAAGCTTGTACGAAAGATGCTCTAGTCATTAGTGAGTGCTTGGACAAGTATTATACATGGTTAAGCCAAATTATAAATGGGAAAATCTTGCATTTTTTTCTCCAAAGCCACCCAAACACAAAGTGGTAGAATCATTAAACAAACTATGCAAATGGAGTGTGCGTTTGGATACTGCTTATTTTGCTGAAAACTGAAAACTGAAAACAACAAAAAAATAATTTTTGGTTACTGTTCAGCATTGTTCATTGGCCTAAATACACATGAACAGTGCATTAAGTGCTGGTTAAAAAAAAAAAAAAAAAAAAAAAACCCTGAAATGCAAAACGTCCAAAATGTGAACGTGATCCAAACATGAACAATACATCAAGGCAAATGCACAGTATTTTCATTAATGAACAGTAACCGAAAAATATTTTTTTATTATTTTCAATTTTCAGTAAAATAAGCGGTATCCAAACGCATACTTGGTATACGTTGGAGCTCTTTCTGTTCATGTCTAAAGCACTTATAAAAGACTTCAAGTATCCACAAGGTAGACTTGAGACAAGATTAAGGGGTTGGAGAAACAAAAGCCTATCTTGGGCCGATAGGTGCACCTTGATAAAATCAGTAGCTCAAAGTATCCCAACATACTCCATGACTACTTTTGATATTCTTACAAAAATTTGTGATAATATGGATGCTCTTACTAGAAGATTTTGGTGGAAGTTGAAAAATCTTAATGGAAGGTACCTAGCATGGAGAGCTAGGGACAAATTATGCCAACAAAAAACGTAAGGGTAGTTTGGGATTCAAGAGATCCAAGGCAATGAATAAAGCTCTAGTTTCCAAATTGGCATGGATGGTGGTTTCCAAAAGGAATAACTTTTGCATGAGTGTTCTAAAATGTAAATATAAGGTGAGAAGTGAATGGCTGAGAAAAGACCCTCCTAAAAAAGTTTCACCAATTTGGAAAGCCATAGAAAAATCAAAAGCTCTGATTTCAAAAGGTGCTTGCTATTTGGTTGATGATAGAGCGTCCATAAATGTTTGGTTGGACCCTTGGCTATCATCGTTAACTGAGTTCAAGCCAAAATCTAAGAGTACAGATACGCTCCAAAATTAACTTATGGTTTCAATTCTCATAAACCATGAATTACACTATTGGAATAGAACCATGCTTTGAGAGTTGTTTGGGCCTGAATCTGTTCAAGCCATTTTGAGGATTCCAATCCCTTTGAGTCCAAAACCTGATGAATTAATATGGGTGAAGGTCTCTAAAGGTGCATTTTCTGTGAAATTTGCATATAGAGTAGACCAAGAGGACACTCCCAACTCAATTCTACTTACTATTCCTTGGCAAAAGATATGGAGTCTAAAGGTACTCGAGAGAGTAAAGATGCTGCTATAGAGAATTGTTTCAAATTCTCTACCAACCAAAGAAAATCTAATGTTGAGATTAGGATCCAATGTTACTCTCTGCCCTCTATATGAAAGTGCTCTGGAGTCGTTCTCACTTATTCTTTAAATGCGATTCTGCCAAGGCAATTTAGCTTGTTGGAAGGTGGGATTTAAGATCAGATTATACTCCTATAAACTCATGTGAGGACATCATCAAGGTGGTGACAGAACCTTCAAAGCATTGGTTGCATGGACAATAACACAACAAAGAAGAAACTCTCAGACTGTCTTTGTTTATGGCTTTCACCTTGGATGCTATTTGGAACTTGAGAAATCAAATTCTTCACAATGGTGGCCAAGCTAACATTGTTGTTATTGCTAGCAACATTGACCATAGGTTCCAAGAATTTGTATTTGCAATGACAAGTGACAAGCCAACATAGTAGCTGGTGATGTGAAGCAATGGGCCCCCCTTGCAATAGGCTCGATCAAATTGAATGTGGATGCTACAATCTCTCATTAGTTTTCCACTTTAGCTATAGTAGCTAGAGATGAGAATGGAGAAGCGATCCAGTTATGTGCCAAACTGCATGAATTGTGCTCTTCTTTATAAGTTGAGGCTGTAGCTATTTTATGGGCTCTTCAAATTACTCTTGAGAAAAAATAGGTGCGAATTATTGTGGAGGGATATGCAAAAATCTGTTTTGTCTCTTTAGTTTCTATGAGCTATAAAGGACACTAAGTGGACTGGTCAATCACCTTAGAAATTATTAAGAGTTTTTTGAGTTGTAATTTCTGCTGGACTAGTAGCGTTTGTAATGCTGCAACTCATGCCCTTTTTCTTGTAACAAGTTCAATTTCCCTTATGCTATTGTTGATGTTTGTAGGGTTGATTGTTCTTTTGTTCCTTAGTTCTCTTTTTCTTTAACGAAGTGCTTCAGTTTATTAAAAAAAAAAAGTACTTACTCTAGAGAGGAAAGGGAGATGTGAAGGTTAATATTGGCAAGGAAAACAGAGTTGCAAGCAGGGTTGGCCAAACGCACAAGAAAACAAAAATTAGTTACTAGTGAAGTTAACCGAATTAAAATGATGTATTCATACTGAAGAGTAAAGGGAGATTTGAGGGGGTCAATATTATCATAGAAAAAGAAGTTGCAAGTAGGGATGCAAAATTAATCAAAATATTTATAAATAGCTTAGGCTTGATTTGTGAAACAAATTTGTTTATATTTGTTTATTTAGCGAACGAGCTAATTAAATGAGTCAAATTCAAACATAATAATGCATTCGTGAACAAATTTGTGACTTGTGAGTATAAAGCTCAATTTAAGTGATGAAAATTAAGGATGACAGATCCCTTTAAATAAACCTGACGGTATTGAATTAGTGAGCCGTCGGGAATAAGGCAACAAATGGAGTGATTGACGGATAGACCACATGACGGATTGACTCCTCTCTATAATAGATGGATAGTCCCTCTATATGGACGGGTTTTGGGTTTTTGGGCCCAAGGCCATGTGGCACTCACGTGACTTAGGTAAACCCCACATGGAAATGTTTTGCACCCCATGATTAACCCCTGTTGAGGGAATCCCAACATGGAAAGAATCTTGTAATATATGCACGTTTATGATGATCTTCCTCATAAGGAAAACGTCTTCCTATGCAAGAAACAAAAGTCGGTTCCGCACTATTATAAAAAGCTTAAGGCTCTCAGAAAACAAGGTACGCTTGGAGAGACGTGAACTTTGTGTCAAAAAGGGTATGTTGGGTGTGTATGATAGATGCAAGTTCGGACAACTTGGTGCTAAGTTCTTGGATAGATGAAATAATTTTGTCTAACTTCTCATCATAGGGATGTGAGCTAGAGCTTGAACTACCATGAGGAGCATGACTCTCTTGCTTGGCTCCCTTTCGAGTGTGACTGATGCTAGCATTAAGAGTGAATGTTTATTGGCCTTACTGTGGGTACAGGTACTCATCTTCCAATGGATGAATGCCTTTGAGCTACAAAATTTTTGAGATGAGGCAATAGAAGGGAAGGCAGTTCCTTAAGGCAGTTCTCTCAGCAGTTTTGCTTAAGATGTGGAAGATATGAGAGCAAATATCGATTTTTTCATCATTGATTAGGTCGTGAAGGATTAGAGCCCGACCAAGATTCAGGTTCCCGGTGCTTGAGAGAGGATAGAGGTTGTGGAACATGATCGTTGGGAGTAGCCTTAGTTCAGGAGAAATTGATGCAACACTAACTGATTTCCCATTGGAGAGAACTCTAAATTTTCTCCAAGAGTTTCTCGAAGCACATCCTCCTCCGGATTCAAGTTATTATACATCGGTGGCTTTGGAAACATTGGCCGGTTGATGCGCAAAATGGTAGCAAGATAGGAACGTGTCACTATGAAGTCCTTTCCTTTAAACCAACATTTCAGCTCATCCCCATCAGAAATGGCATTTGCGCAGAATTCCTTCACCATTTGTTCATACATTTCGTCAAAACTGGTTAGAAGGAAGTTCCAATCCTTGGTGGCAAACCATTTTGGAATGTTTGTATCAAGAAGAGACGCTTGTTCAACCACCTTTTCAACCAACCAAGGAGCATCTTTGAAATAGCTCTCATAGGCTTGAAATGCGGCATATGATTTGAACTAGTTGACATCATAAAATCCTGTCGATGATCGAGTCTTCTTTGACTTCGGGGTGAAGCTATCAACATCAATCACGGGTTCTTTTCCTTCACCATTACTTCCTTTCACAGCTGATTTCTTGAATGGAGACATCTGCAAAAAAACAGTCATAAAACATAAAGGAATAAGTGCAAAAACACAAAAACAAGAACACAAACTTGATTAGTACCAAGTTAGTCCATAAAACAAACACAAAAGCCTTAAAAAGACATAAACAATGTCACACAATCATGTTGTAAGTGCTAAACATGTAATAACATATATCTAGCATGAGTGAAATGCCAAACATGACAAGGGAACAAGTGTGTGCATCAAGTGTGTATGTGGTGTGCATATGTGATGCATGATCAAGGCATGACTAAGTACATTTGGGTCAAAGTGTGTAAAACACACAACCAATGATCAAAACATGATAAATATGTATAATTGTGGTAATCCCTAAAGTTTGGTATTCATTGGAGTCTAAAACAACACCAAAATGCCATTTAGGCATTTTATCAAACACTTGGTATGCACCAACAAAACTAACATGTAAGCAATGCATGAACATGAGTGAATCTTGCCTAAATACATGTTAAAATGCCACAAGGGGTCAACACAAACACAAACAAACCGACAGAGCCCAATCAAGAAATTGAATTTTTTTTTACATAACTCAAAGTTTCCAACCCTTTTTCAAAAATGAACCCAACTCAAGCAAAACCTAGAATCTAAGGCATAATCTAAGTAAATAAAGAAAAAAGATTGAATAAACATACCTTAGAGATGATTTTGAGAAGATTACACTTAAGATTTGGTTGGGTTTTTGAGTGAAAATAGGTTTAGGGTTGAGAGAGGCTCGAGGGAGGCAAAGTGAAGGAAATAGATTGTGTTTGAAAAACTGTCTTGATCAGCCCTTAAAAACTGAAAACATGCGTTTTTCATGAGTTAGCTTCTTGCAAAGTTACTTGCAAAACATGCCTCTGAAGCACAAAAATTTTCACAGGTAGCCTTTACTCGCAAAATAATCGCAAGAGTTTCTGTTTGAAATTTGGTGTTTTCATTTTTTGCCTAACCCATTTTTGCGGAAAGAACTTACTTGCGAGCTTCTACGAAAATGTTTTTGATGAAAAACATGAAAAATGCAATTTGAACAAAAACTCAAAACACGAAAGCATGAAAACACTTTCAAAACATATAAAATACTCAAAAATCTTTTTGGATTTGATCAACAAGCAATTGAGTATACACATCACATTTGAATAGGTACAATCACACAAATGAAATAAGCATTTATTGAACAAAAATCTTGTGTGTTGTATGTGTGTATTAAATATGGAAAACATCTTAGTCCAGAGTGAAGCTTCAATAATCAATTTAATCAAGTCATACACAACTAGTACTAAGTCAAGTAGTCTATCTCAATTATAGAAATGAACATATATGACTTTCCATAAGAAAATGATTACATAATTTTGAAGCATTCTTTTGGCTTCAATCTCATAACTTTTGATCATTTATGACAAATACATCTCATTTTGAGATCAATGCCTGAAATTTTTGATATTTCATTTTTGTGAGTAAGCCTTTAGCTTTTTGGGCACTATACATTTCAATACAAGTCGCTTTCCCTTTTTCCTAGTCAAATACTAGCATGTGCGACGGTTTTTGCAGCTTATTATCTTTTTTTGAGATTTGATATTGTCTGAGCTATAAAGCAAAAACATAAAGGTGTGAGAAGATATATAGGCACAAGTTTATGCATGTATCAAAACTATCAAGACTATTGACTAATCATTTATGACAAGCTTGAAGATCGATTTACAACAATCACACATAGATGTCAAGATTTTTTCGACAAAGATAGATGTGCATACAAGACAAGGTAAGCTCGTAAATGCACTACACTATTAGTATGAAGGTACTAGGCCAAACTCACATGTGAAATACACAACACAAGCGATCATACTTTTTGGAGATTTTTCAATTTTTATGGGTTTTTGAATTTTTCGACAAACTCAAAAATAGAATATGAAAAGTAAGATCAACAAAACAAGTACAAAAAAAGCTTGAAAAGAAACATCATCTAACCAAACAAGTGAGACCTATATAGCAAGTATGCAACAATGAACAGAATAAGGTCACACAAAAAATAGAGATCAAAGGATGATACTGACGCCAATGGTCTTACGCAGAGACTCAAACTGTGGACCATCAAGAGGTTTGGTAAATATGTTTACTTTTTGGTTGTCAGTGTTTATAAATTCTAAACACACAATCTTCTCCTCCACCAATTCTCGAATGAAGTGGTACCAAATCTTGATATGCTTCGATTTTAAGTGTTGAACTGGATTTTTTAATAGGTTTATGACACTTGTGTTTTCACAGAACACACACATAGTGTCTTGAGTGATTCCATAATCATGTAAGAGCTTCTTCATCCATAATAGTTGTGCACAACAACTCCCCACTGCGATGTATTCAATTTCAGCCATTGATAGAGAGACTAAATTTTGCTTTTTGCTCATCCATGACATCAAGTTATTTCCAAGGTAAAAACAACCACCCGAGGTGCTCTTCCTATTATCAACACACTCGGTCCAGTCAGCATCTGAATATCTAGCTAAGCACTCATTTGAGTCTTTTGAATACCAAATTCCATAGTCGGATGTGCCATTGATATAACGGATAATTTGTTTGATTGCTGTCAAATGGGACCCTTTGGGTGCTAATTGAAATTGTGCATATACCCCCACACTAAAAGCGATGTTTGGCCTACTCGCAATAAGGTAGAGAAGACTACTGATCATGCTTCGATAGAGTATTGGATCTACTTCCACACTGGTTGGATCGAGGCTTAGTTTTACTGAGGAACTCGTATGTGTGGATGTATAATTCTTGGAGTCTAAGCCGAATCTCTTTACAAGATTTTTGACATACTTCTCTTGAGATATAAATATTCCATCTTTCCGTTGTTTCACTTGAAGCCCTAGGAAGTAGTTTAGTTCTCCCACCATGCTTATCTCAAATTCTTTTTTCATTTCTTCCGAAAATTCTTGAGCAAGATGATCAATTGTGGATCCAAAGACAATATCATCCACGTATACTTAAGCGATAAAGAGAGATTTCTCATCTCTTTTAACAAAGAGTGTTTGATCTGCTTGACCTCTCTTGAAACCATGATCAAAAAGGTATGTGATAAGGTGATCATACTAAGCTTTTGGTACTTGCTTCAACCCATATAATGTCTTCTTCAGTCTTAGCACATGGTTCTAGAAGTGAGGGTCTTGAAACCCTTTTGGTTGCTCAACGAACACTTCTTCGTTCAAAAGTCCATTCAAGAAGGCATTCTTCACATCCATTTGGTATAATTTGAAGTTCATGATACACACAATGGAGAGAAGAATTCGAATAGACTCTAGTCTTGCAACCAGAGCAAATGACTCATCAAAGTCAACACCTTCAACTTGAGTACATCCTTGAGCCACCCATCTAGACTTGTTTTGGAGAAGTTCACCATCTTCATTGGTCTTATTCTTAAAGATCCACTTGGTGCCGATTACATGTGTATCCTTTAGCCTTGGTACCAACTCCCATACATCATTTCTAACAAATTGATGCAACTCTTGGTGCATGGATTCTAACCAATTCTCATTTTTCAAGGCTTCTTCCACTCTCTTGGATTAAAATTGAGCAAGATAACACTTGTATGTCACATGATTTACACTATATCTCGGTCATTTTCTTAAACGAAGTCTCTCATCTAAATCACCAATGATGTTGCTTGTGGGATGATTGAGAGTTACTCATGATGACGGTTTTTGGAAATGGAGGGGTCCCATCACAAGAAATTGGAGGTTGAAATTCTAGAGGGGTGAGTGGGCTTTAAAAATCCTTTTATTGTTCTAGTTTCCCTTCTTGTTGTAGGAGGTGTAGACTCATTTTCCGGTGATTCTCTCTCACCATCGTCACTTTGAGACTTGTTGTTATCACCCTCATTCTTCCTAAGGCTTGGTCCTTCACCATCCTCATCAACATCCTTTTCTGAGATGGTGTCATCTATGACCACATTTATCGATTCCATCACAGTCTTAGTGTGCTTATTGTACACTCTATATGCTTGACTATTTTTGGAGTATCCTAGAAAGATCCCTTTGTTACTCTTAGCATCAAACTTCTCAAGATTCTCCCTATCATTGAGAATGTAGCATTTGCTTCCAAATACTCGGAAGTATTTTATCTTCGGCTTCTTTTCCCTCCAGATTTCATATGATGTCTTCTTTGTTCTTGCTCAAAAGAAAATCCTATTCCTAATGTGACACGAAGTGTTCACCACTTCAGCCCAAAACTTATGTGGAATGTTTTTGTTGAGAAGCATTACTCTCGCCATCTCTTGGATCACTTGGTTCTTTCTTTCAACCACCCCATTCTGTTGTGGAGTCTTTGGAGCTAAGAATTCCTTTTTGATGCCATGCTCATTGCAAAACGTTTCAAATTTTGCATTTTCAAACTTCTTCCCATGATCACTTCTGATTTTGACTATGGGAACTTCCTTTTCATTTTGAAGCCTCTTGCACAACCTTTCCATCTTGTCACATGCCTTCGACTTCTCTCTAAGGAATTCCACCAAAAAGTATCTTGAGAAATCATCAACTACCACCATGATGTCCACCTATGCTTTCCATTCTCGTTGGACCCATTAAATCCACATGAAGAAACTCCAAAGGATAAGATGTAGCAACTACATTTACTTTAGGATGGATTGATTTTGTTTGTTTTCCCAATTGATATGGGCCACAAACATTCTTCTCAATCTTTCCAAACTTCTGCAAGCCAACCACCGCTTCAAGTTTTGAAACTTTTTCCACTTGCTTGTAATTTTCATGCCCAAATCGTTGATGCCATAACTCCAAAAGATTTACTTGAGCACTTTGACATGATATGCTTGGCTTGGGAATAATACTATAGCAATTGTCGGTGGTCCTAAGTCCCTTCAGTACTTGAACACCTTCTTCATTGAGGATTAGACAGCCTTTCTTTGAGAATTGAACTAGGAAGTCTTCATCACATATTTTGGTGATACTCAGCAAGTTCACTTTTAATCCTTTGATGTAAAGAACATCAGTCAATAAGGGAAGTCCCGGAATATCAACGGTTCCCTTTCCAAGAACTTGTGAGTGACTACCATCTCCAAAAGTCACAAAACTGTCTTCCTTCTCTTTAAGAGTTTTGAATAGTGTTTTATCTCTGGTCATGTGCCTTGAACATCCACTGTCAAGATACCACAAACACGAATTAAACACTTTCAATGTGGTATGAACAAAAAGACTAGCATCAGATAGGCATTCTTGACCATTAAAGCAAGACTCATCTTCTTTTACTTCATTCATAGATGAGTGAAGCTTTATTTTCAAACAATCAAGTTTATCACACAAATGTCTATTCCTTCTCTTATATTTAGCAATTAGGGAATTTGACTCACACAAGCTATTATGAATATCATGATTCCTACATTCTAAAGATTTCAGCATGTGTACAAAAATTCTAGCATGTTTCTCTGATTTGAATAACTCTAAAAGCTCATTGCTAGGACAATCTCCAAAGATGCTTATAAAGTTACTACACAAACACATGAACTATGCTTCATGTTGGCCTTTGCCATAGCACTATCCATAACAAGCCAAGGGGTCTAGGATCACACTAAGGTAATGAAACCATAGCAAGTGCACCCGCTCTGATACCAATTGAAAGTTCGAACGTGTGTGAAAACACAAGAGCTGTTTAGACTGCCAAATTAAAAATTACGGCTCGGTTGATTTTACTTTAACTTAGACTAAGTGCGGAATAGAGTAAATGCGAGTGAACAAACAAAATAACTACTTTAAGCCATATTCATCAAATATAAACAATAAAATGAAAGCTAAAAGAGTAGGGAAAAAGGATGCAAACACAAGATAACACCGCGATGTGTTATTGAAGAGGAAACCGAAGAACTCGACGAAAAACCTCTTTGCTGCCCTCCAAGTGGTAAATCGATCTACTAGAGAATAAGTCGAAGTACATGAATAACAAAAGATCCTCCAAACCTAGTCTACCCCATGTACTTAAGCCCTCCAAACTCTTGCTACCAACTGACCCTCTCTAGATCACACAATTTAGTCCGATTACATCCACCAAACAAATGGCTTCTTCCAATGCTTCCCAGTAGTACCAAAATCTCACTTTACATTCAGAATTGGTTTAGTAAGTGTTTGGGCTATCAACATCTTAAGGATTTGGATATGGAGAGGTAGGAGTTGAGGAAAACCACACAAGATTGTGTAGAGGATTGTGGTTATGACAATTTCTAACTTTCAAGGGTTATAGCTAGGGTTTTCTCTCTGAAAAGCACTCCTTTTAATATGTGGGTAATGATGGTATATATAGTGTGGGTGAAGACATAGTGGAGAAGATATGCCAAAATAGCAAAACAGAATGTTTCGCGGGTATCTCGTAGGAAGGCCTTACCATCGAAATACTCGCAAAAACCAGCTGTCATGACTCTTCGCATTCCAATCATGTGTTGTGCACATGACTTCACTTTGCGGAAAGTCTTCTCGCAAGTTACCTGCGAAAACTCCTTTGATCTTCAATGTTGTCTTGAGTCTTCACACTCTCTTTCACACACAACCCATACAATGAAATCCCACATAAAGTACAGGGTAAGAAATTATAATCAAATTTGGCTCGGAATTAAAGCCAACACAAAATAGTTGTAAATCACAACTTTATAGATTCCAAGCCCAATAGTCAAGGTCCAAGTCTATTCTTGCTTGGTGTGTAAGCAAAATATATTACTTGTATTATAAGTCAATTAACCATGGTCTATTTTATGGTTAATTTTAATCACTTATAAATATTTCATATGGGATTCATTGTAACACATGAACTGAGATTATAGTGAAGATATAGCCATCAAGGGCTACCTTCGTGGATGTATGTCGTAGGTCAAACCATGTAACCCTAGTGTTCCATCCTAGGAAGCACAGACATACCGATTTTGTACTGGCAGTTTCATATTATAATTTTTCAAAAATTGCTCGTGTCACTGTGCTGTACTCGTACTCGTGTCCATAAATGTCCATGCTTCTTAGGTTCCATCTTTTTTTTTTTCTTTCTCTCTTCTCTCATTGCTTCTACTCTCTCATCTCTATGATATTATATGTTTCATTTTAGTTTCAACAACACAAAAATTTAATTGCAAAAGTTCCTTTCAATCTGCATGTACAAAAGGACAGTAGACAGGAAAAAAAATTAGAAACACAGAGCTTACAGAAAATCTATGCTTCTTTATGCAATGAGATTGTGGAAAAAAATGCTCCTTTATGTAATATTGATAAGTAAGATAATAAAATCCATGCTTCTGGCAAAAAGGATTACCCCATGGCCCATGTTTAGCTAAGAAGAGATATAGAAATCTTTCTGACACTAAGTGATATAAGTTTGTTTATTATATGTACATCCAGCACCTTGATGTTGATTAGGTGCAAGTTGAACTAGCTATACATGATTCTCAGGGGCGTAGCCAGGATTGAACACTTGGGGGGGCCGAGTTATAACAGAAATTTACTAAATATAATTCTGAAGTCTATTGGATACAAAATTATCAACTTTCATATATCATCATATACTTGAACAAGTTGGGAATTCAACCGAAATTTCAAATCTAAGAGAAACTTCGTTTGCTAACATCTTCTCTCTTAAAGAATGCATCAATTGTTTTTCGTTTGCTCATAATTCTTTTAGTTTTAAGAATATGACTCAAAAATTAACCTGAAAAAAATTTTAAAAAATAAAATTTTAATTAGAAATTTTTACTTAATTATATGAATGTTATTCATACTTAAGAAAAAAACAAAATTTCCGCTATAATTTAAACAGTCAACCCATTTTTAATACAACTTTAATTAATAATAACCCCTCAAACAAAAACAAAAATAATTTAATTAATTTGTCTTTTATAATGTATTGGTTAATTTAATTATATAGCTTTAATTATTGTTGTTTAGCGTAACAATAAACTATATTGCTTTAATTTATTTGTCATTAATTATACAATTAACTAATTATAGTATAATAATGATACTGTAACTAATTAACTATCTATTGTATCCATTAGCTAATGGACCGCAACTAAAATAATATTAATCAATAAAAGTTGGATGGTGAAGTCCTTTAAAAAAAAAAAAAAATCTGATATTATTTATATTATATGATTTTCAAAAAAATTTTAAATTGTTTTTTTCCAAGTTTCAATTCCAAAATTGAAATTTCCAAAATTGAAACTTGGGTAATATGTGAACACAAAACACACAAACACACCCACCAACAAGCCCAACCCAACACACAAACACACCCACTGACCCACCAAAAATAAAAACACTTATAACACACAAACACACAACACACAACCCACAAACACACAACACAAACATTGTTGTGATTGTACAACAGGACCCAAAAAAAAAAAAAAAATATATATATATATATATATATATATATATTTATATATATTGTTATGAGTGCAGGCAGCAGGCGTGTCACACACTCACTGGACAGCCAAATTATTAAAAAAAAAAAAAAAAAAAGGTCAGCCAATCCGCCCAATCAAATTCTCACACACTCAATGACTCACACTTCCACATTAAAAAAAAAAAAAAAAAAAAAAAAAAAGATGCTGAGGGAGGCCGGACTTATAAGCATATTCGGATATTCCATTCTTTATAACTATATCTATAAACTAATAAAAGCATATTCATAGAATCATAATTCATTCAGACTATTCAGTTTTCTCAAAAAAAAAAAAAAAAGACTAAAGAGTAAAGAGAGAGAGGGTTACTGGGTTAGAGAGAAAAACCTTGAGGGAGGCGGAGGCCGGACTGTTGGAGGCGAAGGAAGCAACGGCCAACGAGGCTGACGACTGACGAGCACCGCTCACGGCTCACCGGCGCAGAGGCAGAGGCGCAGACGGCAGATGGCAGAGCGATCTACGGCGTCTACGATGTCGATGCGATGAGGCCCTCCGTTGCGAAGACGACGACGAGGAGCTCGCTGCGGTGACGACGACGGCGACGGACTCCGTGGGTTACTGGGTTTGTGTATTGGGGAATTTTTTTTTTTTTTGATAAACTCCTCTCAGTCCTCTGTGCTCTGTCCTCTGTGTTAGTGTGTTTGGTTTGCTAATTTGCTGAGTTCTCTGATTTTGGTTTGCTTTTGTATTGGGTAATGGGAATTGATCTCTACCAGGCCAGCGACGTGATGGGATTTTTGCAGGCGCCGACGTGATGGGTTCGATTTCTATTCTCTGTTTTTTTTTTTTTTTTTTTTTGATTGAGAATCTGTGGGCTTGCCGTGAGCGAGCTACCTGTAATGGGCTCGCCGTGGGCTTCGCTTGCCGTGGGCTACTGGGCTTGGACGCTTGGTTTTGTTATTTTATTTTATTTTATTTTTTTTCAGATTTTAGTTCAAATTTTTTTTGGGGTTTTTTTTTTTTTTGGCTTGAAAGTAGAACAGATTACAGATAAAATTTTTTTTTTTAATTTGATGGTGTTACTAATTTTTGATTGAGGGCTGGGAGAATTTGTGAGAAATGGGTGGGGGGGCCGGCTGTGAAATGTTGGGGGGGCCTAATTTTTTTTTCTTCATAGGCTAATGGGAAAAAAAAAATTTTTGCAGGGGCCACGGCCCCCCCAAGCCACTATGTGGCTCCGCCCCTGATGATTCTTATACTTCAACGCTGGATCGTGAAATTATCATAAGAAACCTTTATTGCATGGTTCAAACTCTCTGTATGATGATACAGAAGCTAAGATCTCTGTAATTGGCTATTTCTTATGAAAGACGTGCACCATAGCGTCTCTGTCTTTGCTGAAATGAAATTAAAGCCTCTACAAACCCAGCTTTCCCAAAATCAGGCCAGAGTTCTTTTACAAAGAAAAATTCAGTGTAGGCCAACTGCCACAACAAGAAGTTGCTGACTCTTAGTTCACCACTGGTTCGTATTAGTAGATCAGGATAGGGATACTCGGTACAGTTGGTTTCTAATTCCCGTTCAACCAAGCTTTCGCTGATGTCTTCCAGTTGAATGACGCCATCTTTGACTTTGCAAGCAAGACTTTTGCATGCTTGCACAATGTCATATTTCCCACTGTAACTAGCTGCCACAATGAATTGGAGTCTAGAATTGTCTTTTGTTGCCACTTCCGCATCACTTATCAATTTCTGAAGAGACTGTGGAAGCTTTGATGAATCACCAATCACGCTTATTCGTATACCTTCACTGTAAAAGCAAAAGAGGATAAACCAATTTCTTTCTGTATAACCCGTTTATTAATGAAACAACCTCAATATTTAACCTAGCACCAACCATCACATATAACTGAAACATTGGTCTGCCTACTATGAAGTGATTGCTTTATTTGCTACAATGACATTAAGGTAATAAAAAATGAAGATAGCAAATCCAACAGTGAAAACTCGATTTATAATCTCAAATAATGGTTTCATTGCTAGCATATGTCTGCTTACTTTCCAATATGTGATGATCAAACAAATAAATCCATTATCTTTTCAAAATAAGCATCCACATTTAGCAATTTTAACAAAAGATATTGTCTCACTATTGCAGTTCAGTCTATCAGAAGAAATTTATTCCTAGCTTGGCATTGACATTTCAAGCTTCTAGAAAATTAGCAAAAACTTTTTAATAAATGAGAAAAAACTGTTTCCGTTGAGTGCAAGACCTCCAGATTCAGATCCATAGTTATTTAAGATTAGTTTTCTATTTCGATCTTGTAAATAGGACCTAATTTGTTTCTTGATTCATCCCTTCTCCTTCAGCAAAAGGTAGTTGGGCAGTAGAAATCATATCCAGGGGATCGTATGTGGGACAGTTTATTATGAGCTGCAAATGGCAACTGTATGTTACCAATTAGTTTGCTTTTGTACATTCCTTGGAGATAATTATGGGAAAGGAGTTCTAGGTAATCACTTTCAATACAACTGAAGTTTAAAATAAATAAATAAATAAAAAATCAAACACATGGAAAGTTGGGATTGATGGAGCATAAAATAGAACACAAAAGGTGGGACAAAGAATGTTGTATGTATGCATTAGACAACAATCAAAACTTTAAGACATTGATGCACAGTTTCAAACATTTTTAATACTCTATAGATGATACCTATCACTAAGGAAGTAGTGCAAACATGCTTTCCAAATGAGTCAAAAAATTATTTGAGTTTGGACTAAGACTTATTCTAGAGTGCTCTATGAATGGTAGTAAAGCCCAAAGCATTGGGAGGGGGCCATCCTGACTATATTTGAACTGCTTGAAAAAAAAAATTGAAAAACAACTACAATGGCAATTCTTACAGGAAAAAGTGGCTACTATGGGAAAAGCACTACAAAACAACAGTGGTAAATAGAAGAGGTACTTCAAGAAGAAATTGAACATCACAATAAGAGAGCAAGAATTGTATGAACATCCTTCTAAAATGGAGAAGAAATGGCAGAAACATTGCTTATTCTGTCGTCTTCCATAAGCTAACAAAGCCCTATTTAACTAGCTTATGTACAAGCCCTTTTCCTTGTAAAGTAAGAGCTTTGACAAAACCAACTTTATTGACGCCTATTTTACATAGTAAGTTAAAATTCTCATGTCTTTGTCCACCATTTATCTTCAACACAGGCTCTAAGCCTAACATCTACTACCTGTCACAGCTGGTCAATACCATATTGGGCTGGACCCGAACATGTTATACAAGCGCTTAACTGGGTACAAGGATACGGTTCAATGAAAGTTACAAATCAGAAACTTATTCTTACTACCGCTCAGTTTCTCTCCAAACCCCAATCACATCCTTGATCTTTCTGGAATTTGGATTCTGAAATACCCTTACAGTTCTAGAAGAATGAAAATATTTCCGAATAGTGGTTAACAAACTGGATAGTATAATTTAGGACAAAGTTGTTAGATTGATAAGCCGCACATCATGATACTACCTTGATTAATATGTCTATTGATTAAGGAACTGAGAAATTTTCATATAGATTAATCCATTCCAACTCAACATTGATACAAATATTTGGATTAAATAATTCAAAGTTTCCATTTTTTAAGAAACTAAAGCAGTTGTATAAATTGAAAGTCTGACTACTTTTAATCATGCCACATATGCACAACACCAATCATTTAAAACTATTACTACTTGTTCGGAATTACCTTTAAATTTCGTCAAGCAAATATATACTGTATGCAATCAAAATATGAAGATAATGAACAAGAAAATGAAAAAATTTGAATCCTTATGCAAATGTACCAAAGCATCAGAATTGGTAACAGCTGGGAAAGAGAGCAGGAGGGTAACAACTACCTCACAAACTTCTGTAATTGTGACTTTATTTCTCTTTCAAACAAATTCACCAAGAAATCAACCTCCACCTGCACCATAATCAAACCAATCATTGAAAAGTTCTCAAAAAATAAAAATAAAAATTCAATCATTGGAAAAGTTCTACTGGTAGATCGATTCTAGAAAAATCAAAACAGACAAAAACACTGCAAAATTTACAATGTGGAAGTATGTTTCTTGCTTTCTAGATCTAAGACGATTACCGTCTCCACTTAAAAAAATGATATCACAGTTAGATTTGTTATATTACTATTTGTCTAAAAATGTGGAATTTTAAACTTTTAAATGGAAAGTTCCTTAGAGGCAATTTTTGATCTTTAGAGTACTTGTCTTGGTGTCATGATAAACTACAACTTGTTTTCAAAGCTTAACTTGATAGGAAATTGTGAATTTATTGATTTAACCATTTTTCCAATGGTAGTAGCTAAGATCCTTTGAAGAACTCATATAAAATCCTATCAATTTGTTATTAAATAAGCGGTTTAGATTTTTTCAAACCATGAGTAGCTTAAAAAGACGTTAAAACATATTTGCTTAAATATTGATGATACAATCCTTCGGGGACACTTCGTGTACATTTGAAGGTTCCAAGTTCTTGGTGCATAGTTTTTATGGGGGTACCTTATGGGAAGAAAGTGAGATAGTGTAGCCAAAGGTTGGACATCAAGCAAATAGAAAACCGGATCCCTTCAAACCAACATTTTTTCTTCTTCTCCATTTTAAATATTTTACTCACCTTATTCAACTGTCTTCTATTGACTGTACGTTTTACAAGTATGTGTAGTGCAAGTGCAAGACAAAAAGAGGGGACCTGAATCCCAATGGACTGTAAATGTTAACACTTCCAGTAAGACTATTGGGGCCTGCCTATTAATCGTGTACTGTCTTTGGGGATCCCAAGCTCTCAATGACAAAGCAGCACGGACCTAATAAATCTGGTCAGGCCAACAGCAAACAAGGGGCTGATGAATTATTGATGGGACATAAGGGGAGTTATTTTTGTTCTTTCCAGAGTAGACAGGTTTATATATATATATATATATATATATCAAAAATCTTAGAAGTTCTATTTACAACGGATAGTTGTTACTATATAAGAAGCTCTACTTTTTTCTTTTTTCTTTTTTCTTTAAAAAAAAAAAAAATCAACCTTAAGTCTGGAACTAATCTTGTTTCTTTTGAGAAGTTAAAATAAGTTGAAAATTCCAGATTTCAAAATCAAAGCGAACACGCAAAATAATAGTAAGACGGACCTTGGGACGAATCCAGTTATCATGAGAGAAGGCGAAAACGGTGAGAACTCTAATCCCCCATTTACAACAAATCTCAACGAGCTCTCTCAGTGACCGTGCACCTGACTGGTGGCCCAGCGAGACAGGTAAGCCTCTCTGCTTAGCCCACCTCCCATTCCCATCCATAATCACCGCCACATGATTCGGCATCAGCTCTTCACTCAGCTCCGACGGCAATGGCTCCTCTTCCTCCGCAGCGTTGAGGTCATTATGTGAACTGAGAGCTACGTTGGCTGCAGTAGTAGTTGTTGCTGTGCCTCCTCCAGTGAGAGTTTTGTGGGGTACCGTGTGAGAGCGGAGAGTTTGAGAGAAGGGGTGTGAGTGTCGTTGTTGTTGTGCTCTGGTTCTGAATGAGAGTGGGGATTTGAGTTCGTGAGGAACAAGAGGAAGGGACCGTAAGCATATCATTATTGTTGTTGTTTTTTGGTTTGAGCTGTACTTCGCATCGCGCAGTTTGGAACGTTGCGCCGTGCTTATTTGTGTTGTGTATTGTGTGATTGTTGAGTTGAGTGCCTATTATATTGTAAAGGAGATAAATAAAGACCAAACTCAAGACGTAACACTGTTATTTTCATGAACTCATAAATTCACGACTTGAATTATTAAACAGTGTGTAACAGACTTTTTCCGTAGCACGCAACAATGCCAATCGCAATGCTATCAGTGTTTCATTCATTTTGGTCCAAACTTTGAACGGTGGCTAGAGGCCTTGGGGTAGGTTGTGGCCTATAATTTGACAAATCTAAGTTTTTTTTTTTTTGATAAGAAATCTAAGTTTTCTTAGTACTAGTGGAACCGAAGTATATCGTGTAATCATTGTCGTATATTAATTTTTATCGGTTGCTCAGATTCTTTGAGTTCTGTGGTAGATTGGAGCTTATCGTTTCAGTTTCAGTATGCACGTACAAACCGAAAACAAAAATCAATCTAACACGTGTTAAAATGGTACGTTTCTTTCATGCACAAATCACTAAAAGCCATTTTTTTTAGGGGATTAAGAGCCTGTTTGGACAAGCAATTTTCACAACTCAATTCTCAGTTTCTATAACTCATAACTCAAAAATGGTGGGACCTATAGTAAAAAGGTTGCTTGGCCAAACGATAACTCTGTTTCCATAACTCTGTTTCCATCACTCAATTATCTGATTTTTGAGTTATGAGTTATGGAAACTGAAAACAACTTTTGGCTGTTTTCAGTTTCCATAACTCATAACTCAATGACAATATTGTAATTAAACACACATAGGGGACCCACAGCCGCAACTTTTGACCACCTTTTGACTTTTTTTTTTTTTTTTTTTCTGGGTTGGCGTTGGCTGTTGGGTTTTTTTTTTTTTTTTTCTTTTTCTTTTCCTGGGTTGGCGTTGGCTGTTTGTGTTGTGTTTTTTTTTTTTTTAATAATATTAGTTTTGGTGAGTTGGGTACTGAAAAAAAAAAAAAAAAACACTGTACCGGTTGACAGGTGTGGGACCCATGAATAGTGTGAAAAAATTGAGTGATGAAAATAAAAATGATGTTGCCAAATGAGTGTAAAAAAATGAGTGATGAGTGATGAGTGATGAGTGATGAGTGATGAGTGATGGAAATTGAGAGCCTGTTTGGTTTAACTGTTTCCGTAACTCAATTCTCAGTTTCCATAACTCATAACTCAAAAATGGTGGGCCCCATAGCAAAAAGGTTGTTTGGCCAAACGATAACTCTGTTTCCATAACTCTGTTTCCATCACTCAATTCTCTGATTTTTGAGTTATGAGTTATGGAAACTGAAAACAACAAAAGGCTGTTTTCAGTTTCCATAACTCATAACTCAATGGCATTTCCGTAAATAAACACACATGAGGGACCCATAGCCGCAACTTTTGACCAACTTTTGACTTTTTTTTTTTTTTACTGGTTCCTCTGTTCTGTTCTATTCTCTTTTTTTTTTTTTTTTTCTATTTTCTTTAGTACCTAGACTCACCAAACTTAGTGAAAAAAAAAAAAAAAAAAAAAAAAAAAAAAAAAAAACCCAGACCGAACAGCCAACCCAGGAGGGAAAAAAAAAAAAGAAGAAGCTGCTAGTGGAAAAAAAAAAAAAAAAAGCTGCACTATGACAGGCGTGGGCCCTTCAAATAGTGTGAAAAATAGTGAGTGATGGAAACTGAGTGATGAAGGTAAACGGATGTGAAAAATTGAGTGATGAGTGATGAGTGATGAGTTATGAGTGATGAGTGATGGAAATTGAGTGACCATTTTTTGTTGGCCAAACAGGCTCTGAGTGACGGAAATTGAGTGATGATTTTTTGTTGTCCAAACAGGCTCTAAGCCACTTAAACTAAAAAAAAAAAAAAATCAAATATGTGGATCATATGTTAATATTAGATTTTTTTTTTTTTTTTTTTGGGTTGTCCAAACATACACGCAAATAGAATTGAAATTACATTTAACCGTGAGTTCCAGTTAGTATAAAATCTCTGATGGTTGTATAAGAGATCTGTAGTTCAATTCCTACTTACACAAAAAAACTGATTGGTTTCTTAGTTTGATGATGAAGAGTTATCATAAAAAACGGACGTCATAGATTAAAACCCTCTGAAAAAAAAAATTACATTTAACCAATAAAAAAATTGAAATTACAATTTTTTTTTAATTATGACTAAAAAATACTAATAGAGTCTCGTAATAGACCTCCTCTTTGGCTCATTTCCTCCAAAATTATTTGTTATCTTGCTTTAATTGACTCTCCATGCACATGGGTTGGACCCAGTTTCCATATATTAGACACTTAAGTCCAATAACTTGAAAACTTCTTCTTTTTTTAAACAAATTTCAATGGAAATATTTTGTTTTTCGATGTTGGGTTGTATTCTTGAAATTTGCTAAATATTTTTAGGTGTTTATCACATATTAAAAATCACAAAATTTCCAATATTTTTATATAGATTTAAAATAAAAAATTTCATTTATCACTTTAAAATATTAATAAAGAAAAACTAAAATCAACTTAAAAAATACGGATAACTACAAAGTTGGTTCCTTACGTTTACCTTGTGTACGCAATTGGTCCCTTAAGTTTGAAGCAAATACAATTAGTCCCTCAAGTTTTAAAACTAAGTTGTATTAATCCTTTTATTAACGGCCGTTAGTAGTGTTACTTATGTCACTAATGGAACAATAAGGTGACATTTTTTAATAATGTGGCATTTTTTATTTAAAAAATTTAGTTTCCATGTTAGATTAAATCTAAAGCAAATTGTCCCGTTGAAATCAAATCTAAATCATACTAACCCGATTAAAAAAAAAAAATCTGATTTTTGTTTAACAAACGCACGACGACACAAGTGAGAGAAGGGGAAGAGAGACGTCGAACACAGACCCTAGCCTGCCGTGACACCGCCTCCCTCTGTTGGCAAAAGTGGCCTTTTGCCTCCAAGCCACGCTTCCTTCTCAGCCACTTATGTGTCTTCATGCTAGCACAGCCATCGATGCCTCGCCCTCACCGCTTCTCCTCCCTTCATTGAAAACCCTTTCAGGTATTGCTGTTTTCTTTCTTCACCGGTGTGTTGTCATGTTGGGTAGGTGTTCTATGCATAGGAGTGCTTCTATTTATTACTAATTTTGAATGTATATTTGTAACTAAATTCAAAAGATTACATTTGGTTTTGCAATTTTTTTTAAACTGCACTTGCTTTCTAGAAAAGTTGTGAAATTTTAGTTTTCTTTAGAGAATTAGCTAATTTATTAATTGGAGCCTTAAAAACCCCCCACATCCGAGTATGTAAACTTTTTTTTATTTTTTACATCCTAGCTATAGTAAGTATGGGTATTTAGAACTTACTATAGCTAGTATGTATAAATAAAATAATATTATATTCTCTCTCTTTCTCTCACTTTTTCTGTTTGTCTTCCTCCTCTCTATATTCAATCTCTGACTCTCTTCCCTCTTTCTCTCTTTTGTCTCTTCTCTAATTTTTCTCACTCACACGGTGATTTTTTTTTCTTCTTTGATAACCTCACATAGTGGGTTTTGTTGATGGAGGTAGTGGTGGGTTTTGTGGGTATTGTTGATGGAGGTGCTAGTGGGTTTTGTGGGTATTGTTGATGGAGGTGTTGGTGTTTGGTATGGATTGTTTTTGGGTTTATTGGTTGAATATGGTGGTTTGTGGTGGTTTGCTTGGTGAATAGTGGTGGTCTATGGTGGTGGTTTGTTGAGAGAATAGTGGTGGTCTTGGTTGGTAGAAGAGGAAAGAGATGAGAAACATATTTTTTATTTAATATTATTTTATTGTGTAGTTATATTATTTTAATCAGTTATATGTAAAAATAAAAACTGAGATGTAGAGTGTATTGTAAAGTGAGTTTGTATAATAGATAAAGCAGATTTTTAGATGGTAAAATACAACTTTTATGCCATCCCCAATGATAATGCTCTTAGCATTGTTGATTTGAACCATTTTATACCCATCTACTTTTGGTCCTTCTTGAAGGTTTCTTTATAGCACGGGTACATACACCAATGTCAAATTTATTTTCTTGTCTTTGGTTCAATGAAGTTGACCAATTTATCTCATGTGATCAACTAAGTTTCGCATATACTTACTTGAAGCTGAGGAGAATGAATTTAGAAAGACCTTTTTACTTAAATATGTTTAAGGTAACACATTTTCTTTCAGTGATTCATCATAGATGTTTGTGTATTATTATAATTTCTAGTCATAGATTAAGTAATTTACTTTTTTTTTTCTTGGAGTTGTGGCTAAAATGGTTCCTAGAGCAACTCTAATCATACAATTATTGGTGCTTTTGGATCAAATGGAAATCAAATCTTTGCATATCAGCAAAAACTGACTACTGGCTATTAGAACTAACAGAAGAAATAGAATATGAAAGAAAAGATCATATAGTGAACTAAACAGGCAGGGGTATGTACCATTATATTATTTGCAATCCTTAGAGCATTCACATCAAATGAGCTAAAAATTTTAATTTTTAGCAACTCAAAAGCCTACTTTATCTATTTTAACACCTTATTTTATAATACACTCTACATCAAAAGTTCTATTTTTTTACCACTTCATTTAAAATAATATAAACAACTCATTATAATAATAATATATATAAAAAAAAAAAAAAAAACTACCTCTACAAACACAGCAACGCCATTTAATCTGAAAAATATAATAATACTTCTTGTTAGAAGTTTTGAGCTACATTAGAGCATTCTCATCAAAGATGCTAAATGCTCTAATATGCTATTTTTATAGCTCCAGGCACAAAAAAGGTGCTTCATCAAAGAAGGAAAATGCTAAATTTTTTGACATCTAGCTATAGTGTGCTGCTATCTCTAGCAGCGCATTGTAGCTGAGCGTCAAACCCAAATATTATATTTTAATCTCCACATGTGCCCTCTTTTTTTCTCACATGCGATTTCCATCTTTCTCTCTTTTGGTTCTCCCTCAACCCACGCCTCATCGGTCATCATGCTACCTCTTTTTTTTTTCCCCCTGTTGGTTCTCCCTTAACCCAAGCTCTTCTGTTCTCTCTATGGTTGAACCCAAAAACCCAAGCTTGAATCAGCATTCAGGTCGGGTTGAGACGGCGTTCTTGAGGTGTCATTCTTGAGTCGGCGTGGTCGGTGTTCTTGGCTGGGGTTGAGACTGGAGAGGCTGGGCCTCTGGGGTGGTGGTCATCGGAGAGGCTGGGGTGGGTTTTGGCTGCGGTTTTGTGGTGGGATCAGATTGGGGTGAGTTTGATTTTATTTTGGGTCTTGATTTGGTTTTGGGATTGTGTTTTGGTTTTACAGTGCAAAGGAAGAAGGTGAAAGGAAAGCAAAGCCGCCGCCGTGGAAGAAGATGATGATAAGGAGGGAAGTGGTGTTCATGGGAATGAAGAGGTGGAACTAGATGTTGAGTTGCAGAAGAAAAATGTGTGGTTTGTTTTCGTGTGTGTGGGTGTGTGCCACAAAGTTGAAGAAGAGATGGATTTATTTTTTATTTTTTATTATTTTGGTGGTTGGGGATTAAGGTTGTGGTCGGTGGTGGCGGCGGCTGTGGTTGTGGCTCTGGGTAGTGGTGGTAGTGGGTGTTGGCAGTGGGTTGTTGGTAGTGAAAGAGATGAGAATGAGAATAAAAAATAAAAAATAAAAATTTTATTGAAGTGGTAAAAAATATAAAATCTTTGATGTTGGGTGTTACTATAAAGTGAGTTGTTAAAATTGACAAAGTAGGTTTTTAAGATGCTAAATGCTAAATTTTTTGAAATCTTTGATGAGAATACTCTTAGACTGCTATCTATGGCAGTCTCCTGTAGCTCATATGCCAAAATTTATAGAAATAACATCATTGTTGTGGAGTGTTTTTTGTGGAATGAGGTGCTAAAATAGAAATTTGTGTATTTGTTTAAGATGTCATGGTTGATGGATACTATTGCATGACTTATTTATTTATTTTTTACATAGGCCCAAATAGTTTCTATTTACAAATTTTATAAAAGTTAACGATAGTACTTATATTGTCTATGCAGGGATGTATACTAAAGGTATATAGGCCTGTACCATGAGTGGCTTTTTCCTATTCCCACTTCCCAGAATCAACTTTGGTGTAAGGTGGAACATAAACAAGCCATCATGAGTTGCAAACTTGGTTGTAGCTATAGAGGTATAGATAAAGATAGTAACAATAGCAAAGGCCACGATAGATGAGATAGTAGAAAAGGCAGAAAGCTGGTGCCCAAGGGGATTGCGATAAAGTCTTTTTTCTTAAGACTGGCTATGCTTGAGAGAGTGAGAAAATGACTGAATGTTCATGCTTGGCATTGAAATTAGCATCTTGTAGTGGTATCTACAGATCTTCAATTAGAAAGAGAGGAATAAGAGGAACCGATGATGGTATTGCAGAGATAGATGATAGATCTAACTTTTTGTGTGTGAGAGAGAGAGAGATGGACTCTGTGGAGGACAGAAGACTGGAAAAATAAAGAGTTTTTTATGGTAAGTAAAGTGGACAATGGAGTGCCAGATTTATGAGGTGGATTAGAAAAAAAAAAATGTAAATGTGTGGGGGCTAGGAGTGGGAGAGTGGATTGGTATTAATATCACTTTTTCATTTACCAATAATCATTCACCACATCAGTAGTTTGTAAAAAATTTTGTAAAATAGTTTGTATCTCTAACATTATTCAATAATAAGTCAGTGACTTGTCTAGTCATTTGACTTTGGGTTTTTTTATTTAAATTTTCTTGAATAAATAAATAATTAAAGTTATACTATTATTTATATAAACTAAAGGACGAAGCTTAAATACTAAATAGTATATTCTTTGTCAACAATTACTAACAAAAAAAGAAATGTGGTATGAAAAAAAAACACTTTCTATTTTTTATATTTTCTTAATATAAGTTATTAAAATTTAAAATTCATATATTAATTATGACATCATCAATTCGACCATCGGTTTGACCCCAGTTAGACCATAAAACCGATAACCAGTCTCTTTTTCAATTCTTTGTCCATTTTGGTTTTTAAAACCATGATTACAAGTAAAAGAATAAAACACAGAGAAAGAATGTGAAAACCAAGAGTTGTATACAGGTAGAGGAAGTGGGGTAAGGTGGGGGTAGGTGAAGTGATTTCGGGGGTATTTTAGTTAATTTTTAGGTTTCGACGGTATTTCAATCATTTTTTAGATTTATGGGGTATTTTGGTCAATTTTTAGGTTTAGGGGGGTAATTTAGTCATTTTTAAGTTTAGGGGTTATTTCTGTCATTTTTTTTTTTAGGTTTAAGGGAGTATTTTGAAAATTTTTAGGTTTGGGGGGTGCTTTGGTCAATTTTTTGGTTTCGGTTTATTTTGGTCATTTTAGGTTTTAGGGGTATTTCATTCATTTTTTAGGCTTAGGTGTTATTTCGATTTCAGGGGTATTTTAGTCATTTTTTAGGTTTAGGGGGTATTTTGGTAATTTTTAGGTTTCAGGGGTATTTCGATCATTTTTTAGGTTTAGGGGGTACTTTGGTCATTTTTAGGTTTAGGGAGTATTTTGGTCATTTTCTAGGATTAGGGGGTGTTTTGGTAATTTTTAGGTTTCAGGGGTATTTTAGTCATTTTTTAGGTTTATGGGGTATTTTGGTCAATTTTTAGGTTTTAGGGGTATTTTGGTCATTATTTAGGTTTAGGGGGGTATTTTGGTCATTTTTTAAATTTAGGGGGTATTCGGTCATTTGTTAGGTTTAGGGGTATTCTAGTCAATTTTTTGGTTTTAGGAGTATTTTGGTCATTTTTTAGGTTTCGGGAGTATTTTGGTAATTTTTAGATTTATGGGGTATTTTGGTCTTTTTTAGGTTTTTGGGTATTTTGGTCATTCTTAGTTGTTTTGGGGTATTTTATAGTTTGGTAATTTGTAGAAATGATACTTGGATCATAATTAGGTCTAATTGGGTACCCAGTTAAAACCCAATAAACATTAATGATAATTGGGTTTAATTGGCTTAATACCTATTTAACTCAATTAATAATTGGATAGGTTTGGGCCTCATTTAATTTGGTGGGTTTGGATGGGCAAATGGGTTTGGGTTGATTTTGCCACCCCTATCTATTCCATTCCCCTTTGTTGTTTTTAATTTCTATTATTTTTATTTGTGGTTATAGTTATAGGATAAATTTGTGAAGTTTAGCAAAAGAAAAAGACTTGGATTTTCTCTTATCGTTCAGAATTGGCTTTTACCCAAGTTCTAAACTTGATGCCCTTTCATGTTTAGGTGGCAATGATAATATTCGGGTCTGTTTGATTAGAGGGATGGAAAAGTAGGAGGGTAGAAAAAATTTTAATTTCTCACTTTTTTGTTTGGTTGGGAGTGGAAAAGTAGAGGGATGGAAAAATTGAGTTTGTATAAATTTACTCATATACCCTTGTTAAAAAATGATGACCAATTAATACAAGAAAGTGACCAAAAAAGAAGAAGAAGAAGAAGAAGCAATCAGAAAATTTATTAAAAAATAAAAATCATGTCTAGTTAAAAAAGAAAAAGAAAAAAGGCAATGTCTAAGAAAGAAAAGAAAAAAAAAAAAGAAAAAAGAAAAAAGAAAGAGGCAACGTGCTCACCCATTGCCTTGGATATCAAATAATGAAAAAACAGAAAATAAGAAAAAAAAAAAAAAGCAACGTGTAGGAAAGAAAAGAAGAAAAAAAAAGGAAAAAAAAGGGAAAGATGCAACGTGCCCACCACCAAAAAAAAAAAAAAAAAAAAAAAAAAAAAAAAAAAAGGGAAAAAAAAAGAAATGAATTGGACATGGGCATTTTTGTCTATTAAGTAGCCTTATTTTCTCCCTTCAGTTTTCTCTTCATTTTGGAGAGAACTTTTTGGTGGGCCCGGGGAGAAAACATCTGGGTCTCACCATTTATTTTCCTTCCTCCTCACCCAACCAAACACACTCAAAAAAGTTTTTCTTCCCATTTTCTGTCCAAAGTTTTCTATCCACCCTATTTCACCTCCAAACAAACACACCCTTAGAGATCAATGGAGAGACAGATAGGAAGGGGTAGAGAGAGACACATAAAGAAAGAGAGAAATGAATACCCAAAAATTGAGAGAAAACTCATAGCTGACGTGGGTGGCTTTTTAACATTTGGATTTGTTACTTGCCTCATGTCACTCATTTGGACAAAAACTGGAGGAAAATATAAGGCGTTTAAACTTGAGGGAAGTCGAACCCGTTTTCTAGGGTTAAGGCCAACCCTATCTAGTGGTTATTTCTATCCAACCCTTGTTTAATATATATTAAAAAATTGTGGCACTCATATATTAAAAATTTGTTATTTAGTTTAATCGGTAGTTTTTCTTTTTGGCATACTAATTATATTTGAATTGGTAAGTCTATTGAAATGAAAGAAACAACTTTCAATTTTTTTTAATATATATTTAGTTTATTGTGATTGGTGTATAATAAAAGTAGTGTTAGCTATATAAAAGTGCTGTTAATTACTATGAACACAATTTGTCAACATAACAAATTGCAAAAATTGTTGTAAGAATTATACATTTTTTAACATCCCACTATCCTAATTCCATAATTATCAACCCATTGATAATTACTCCTCCATGCAGTTAAAAGCACCTTAGGTATGTTTGAATACTTGTTTTAAAAATTAGATTTACAAAAACCAATAGGATTAATTTCAAATAATTAAAATTTCACCTTAACAAAAATGTATATACATACTTGCAACATGTTTGATGGTAATAAAATCTTTATCTTTGTTTCAATACAAATAAGAGAATAAATAACAAATTACACAAAAAAAAAAGTTAAACAATACATAAATTCTTAAGTTGTTACAATCTATAGTTTACTAATGACATCATCATGGTAAGAAATGAAAAAACACACTAAATGATGTGGACCATAAATTCTTTTTAGGTACAATATATCATTATCTTAAATCAGGGGTGGAGCCAAGGGGGGGGGGGGGGGTGGGGAAGGGGCAATTGCCCCGCCTAGCCCACCCAAAATTTACTAAGGGGTTTACTTATTTGTCATATTACCTAGTGAGTTTGATACCTCCAATCATATGCCTACACCAAATAACAAGATTATGAGGAAATAGAGCTCAGAGAGTAAAAATTGTTTTTTGAGTTTCAAGGTTTTTTTGTTGGTCCTTTATCGACTTGTTTCCTCCCCCTCACATTGTTGGTCTTATCTTAATTATAGTATTTCATTTATTTATTTTTTTATTCTATTTGCATGGATTTGCTTTTACATATTTTTTTCACTTGTAAATTTATCATTGGGCTATTATTTTTTTATATGAGAACTTCATTAAATATAAAAGAAAAATAAAATCATTCATAATCTATAAATGTGTTTTAAAGCTCAAAATATATAAAAAAGAAAAATCAAATATAAAAAAAATGAATAAGTAAAGAAGCAAAAGTTTTAATTGCAAAGATTGAAAAAGAATTGTAAGGGTAAGATTTGGTTCCTTGGCCCAAAGGGTTCAAGGAATTAGGCCCAAAGAGCCTAATACAGTGAATTTAAAGAGAATGAGTTTAAAAACTAGGCTTTAATGAATCATGCAGCAATCACCCAATTTATTAAAAAATAAAAATCATGTCTAGTTAAAAAAGAAAAAGAAAAAAGGCAACGTCCAAGAAAGAAAAGAAAAAAAAAAAGAAAAAAGAAAAAAGAAAGAGGCAATGTGCTCACCCACAGCCCTGGAAATCAAATAATGAAAAAAGAAAGAAAAAAAGAAAAAAAAAAGCAACGTGTAGGAAAGAAAAGAAAAAAAACAAGGAAAAAAAAGGGAAAGATGCAACGTGCCCACCACAAAAATAAAAAACAAGGAAAAAAAGAAGAAATGAATTGGACATGGGTATTTTTGTCTATTAAGCAGCCTTATTTTCTCCCTTCAGTTTTCTCTTTATTTTGAAGAGAACTTTTTGGTGGGTTCGGGGAAAAAACATCTGGGCTACACCATTTATTTTCCTTCCTCCTCATCCAACCAAACACACTCAAAAAAGTTTTTCTTCCTATTTTCTGTCCAAAGTTTTCCATCCACCCTATTTCACCTCCAAACAAACACACCCTTAGAGATCAATGGAGAGACAGATAGGAAGGGGTAGAGAGAGACACATAAAGAAAGAGAGAAACGAATACCCAAAAATTGAGAGAAAACTCATAGTTGACGTGGGTGGCTTTTTAACATTTGGATTTGTTACTTGCCTCATGTCACTCATTTGGACAAAAACTGGAGGAAAATATAAGGTGTTTAAACTTGAGGGAAGTCGAACCTGTTTTCTAGGGTTAAGGCCAACCCTATCTAGTGGTTATTTCTATCCAACCCTTGTTTAATATATAATAAAAAATTGTGGTAGTCATATATTAAATATTTGTTATTTAGTTTAATCGGTAGTTTTTGTTTTTGGCATACTAATTATATTTGAATTGGTAAGTCTATTGAAATGAAAGAAACAACTTTCAATTTTTTTTAATATATATTTAGTTTATTGTGATTGGTGTATAATAAAAGTAGTGTTAGCTATATAAAAGTGCTGTTAATTACTATGAACACAATTTGTCAACATAACAAATTGCGAAAATTGTTGCAAGAATTATACATTTTTTAACATCCCACTATCCTAATTCCATAATTATCAACCCATTGATAATTACTCCTCCATGCAGTTAAAAGCACCTTAGGTATGTTTGAATACTTGTTTTAAAAATTAGATTTACAAAAACCAATAGGATTAATTTCAAATAATTAAAATTTCACCTTAAAAAAAATGTATATACATACTTGCAACATGTTTGATGGTAATAAAATCTTTATCTTTGTTTCAATACAAATAAGGGAATAAATAACAAATTACACAAAAATAGAAGTTAAACAATACATAAATTCTTAAGTTGTTACAATCTATAGTTTACTAATGACATCATCATGGTAAGAAATGAAAAAACACACTAAATGTTGTTGACCATAAATTCTTTTTAGGTACAATATATCATTATCTTAAATCAGGGGTGGAGCCAAAGGGGGGGGGGGGAGGGGCAATTGCCCCGCCTGGCCGCCCAAAATTTACTAAGGGGTTTACTTATTTGTCATATTACCTAGTGAGTTTGATACCTCCAGTCATATGCCTACACCAAATAACAAGATTATGAGGAAATAGAGCTCAGAGAGTAAAAATTGTTTTTTGAGTTTCAAGGTTTTTTTGTTGGTCCTTTATCGACTTGTTTCCTCCCCCTCACATTGCTGGTCTCATCTTAATTATAGTATTTCATTTATTCATTTATTTATTCTATTTGCATGGATTTGCTTTTACGTATTTTTTTCATTTGTAAATTTATCATTGGGCTATTATTTTTTTATATGAAAACTTCATTAAATATAAAAGAAAAATAAAATCATTCATAATCTATAAATGTGTTTTAAAGCTCAAAATATATAAAAAAGAAAAATCATATATAAAAAAAAAAATGAATAAGTAAAGAAGCACAAGTTTTAATTGAAAAGATTGAAAAAGAATTGTAAGAGTAAGATTTGGTTCCTTGGCCCAAAGGGTTCAAGGAATTAGGCCCAAAGAGCCTAATACAGTGAATTTATAGAGAATGAGTTTAAAAACTAGGCTTTAATGAATCATGCAGCAACTATAGTTTGCCCGGATGACAAAGAAGCAAAGATAAAATAATTTAATTCAAAGAAAATCGTCATTGGCACAATCCGAGGAGATCAGTTCTTGTATATATCCCTTGAATATGATGACAAACACTGTTCTTGCTACAATATTTTTCTCTTAATTCTCTTTCCCCTTTTCCCTCAGGGTATTCTTTCTCTTTTATACTCTTTTCTTATTTCATCTCCACCCTCCACATGTAGACCAGATTATTGGCGTTAATCCTTGTCCCATCGCAGCTTTCTGAAGTCTTTGGGAGCAGTTGTAATGCTAAAAATTACTGTTCAAGTATCATTTCTACATTAATGCGGCCAGAGAGTTAGTTACAGAGCATTCAATGCGGTGGTACAACTTTTGGTCCTTGGAAAGAACGCATAGCAAATATGCCCCAGAAAAAGAGCGCTTGTATAACTTTTGGTTCTCGGATAGCCAAAACTGAGAAGCCTTTTTTTGCACTTTGTCAACCTCGGACTTCCCCTCAGACAAGATATCTTTCTTAAGGAATAGCACAATAGAGTCCATCCAGCTGGGTCCTACTCTAATTTGATGAATTTGGATCATCTCTTTCTTGATCTCATTAGGTTTGCACACGTTTTCAACAAGAATAACCCTAGGCAAGCTGTACGCTGAAGAGGTTTTTAAGAGTGGCCAAAGAATCAGCATGGGTGTTTCCACTCCTAGGGATGTGTAGTAAGTTGAAAGATTCAAACCTTGATTGTAAATGCCTAACATGATTTAAGTATTCTTGCATCCTCACATCCTTGGCCTCTAACTCCCCTTTCACCTGGCCTATAACCAACCTTTAATGAGAGAATATCTTCACTGCTTTTCCTCTCATTTTCTAAATCATGTTCATCTCTACCAATAGAGCCTCATATTTAGCCTCATTGTTTGTGGCCGAGAAACCCAATTTTAAAGACTTCTCAATAATGATCTTTTCAGGAGATATTAAAACTAGCTCCACTTCAGACCCCCTTTGATTCACTGCACCATCAACGTATACCTTCCAAGATAAAGGATCTTGCAAGGAGATCACACCAAATGATTTTCCATCCATGTTCTGCTTCTCTATCTCTTCTTCTAATAGGGATTTAGCAAACTCAATCACCAAATCCGCGAGGACCTGGCCTTTGATAGAGGTGCGAGGCATGTATTTGATGTCAAAAGCCCCTAGGATTGTACCCCACTTGGCCACCCTTCCAATGTAATCAGTGCTCCGAAATAGTGATCGAAGCGGAAGTTGGGTTAAAATAAGAACTGTGTGGGATTGGAAGTAGTAAAGGAGTTTGCGGGTAGCATGTACTACTATTAAAATGGCCTTTTCCAATGGTAGATAATGAACCTCTGCTTCATGCAACGACTTGATTACATAGTAAACTGGCTTTTGCACACCATTGTTAACCCGTATCAGCCCCAAGCTCATGGCATGGGAAGCCACATCAATGTAAGCAAACACGACCTCATCCACCTCGGGTCTGGACATAACAGGTGGCCGAGAAAGATATTCCTTTAGCTGTTGGAAAGCCAATGCGCACTCTTCGGTCCACTCAAATTCCTTCCATTTATTCAACAACTAGAAGAAAGGTTTGCACCTGTTTGCTGATCGAGAGATAAATCGGTTCAAGGCAGCAATTATTCTGGTTAGTTTCTAGACTTCCTTAGGATTTAGAGGCAGCTATAAACTGTTAATTGCTTTAACCTGATTAGGGTTGACCTCAATTCCATGATGGGTGATCATATAGCCCAGAAGTTTGCCTAATCCTACGCCAAAAGAGCACTTGGAAGCATTGAGGCGCAGTTTGTGTTTCCTCAATATTTCAAAAATATTCTCAAGGTCTCCTACATACTTGGACACCACCTTACTTTTTACCACCATATCATCTATATAAACCTCAATATTTTTGCCTAATTATGGCTTGGACATCCTGGTCATCATTATTTGATAAGTAGACCCTGCATTCTTTAATCCAAAAGGCATCACTTTGTAGTGGTAATTTCCAGTATGGGTGACAAAAGCTGTCTTCTCATGATCACCCAGAGCTAGTGGTATTTGGTGGTATCCCTAGAAGGCATCCAAAAAACTTATTCGAGGATGACTTACATACTCACCACATACTCAAATCTGTGAAGTCTACACATACTCGCCACTTTCCATTCTTCTTCTTCACCACTACAGTATTGGCTAGCCATTCAGGGTAAAACACATTTTTAGTAGCCTCAGACTGCTTAAGTTTGATTACCTCGTCCTTGACAGCATCAGAATGGTCCTTAGATGAGCACCGAGGTGGTTGCTTTTTGAGAATGACAGATGGATTGACATTCAAATGATGGTAGATGAAGTTCAGATCCACTCCAGAAGCTTCGTAAGCACTCTATGTGAACACATCAATATTCCTTTTAAGAAACACTATTAGCTTTTCCTTCTCCCAATAAGGCAGTCTAGATCGACCTGAAAGAAATTTTTGAATCATCATCTACGACAATCTTCTCCAACTCCTCACACTTCACCCCTTCTGATGTCTCGTCCAAGGGTAACACCAGGGTCCTTGATTGCTATAAACCCCTATCAACAGAGGTCGAGGACCCTGTTTCTAGCTAATGCAAAATTGCAACCACAAAGCACTGTCTAGCCATGAATTGGCTCCCAACCAGCTTCTCAATCTGATCCTCGGATGAATATTTCACTTTCAGGTGGAGAGTGAAAGAAACAACTCCTAGGGCATGAAGCCAAGGTCTTGCTACAATGACAGTGTAGGGAGAATAAGCATCCACCACAATGAAGTCCACCTCCACCACCTTTGAACCTGCCTGCACGAGTAGTCTAATCTGGCCCCTTGGAATAACAACCTTCCCATCAAAGTCCAATAAAGGTGAATCATAACTTGTCAAATCCTCTAGTTTCAAGTTTAGCCCCTTGTATAAATCTGTGTACATAATTTCTGCCCCATTGCCTTGATCCACCAACACCATCTTCACATCATACCCTTCTATCCTGAAGGTGACCACTAGGGCATCATCATATGGCTGCATGGTGCCAACCTTGTCCTCATCTGAGAAACTCAACATTGATCAGATCTCTACCCTAGCCTTCTTTGGCTTAAAGTTGGAGTCCTTGGCAAGTGGTTAAGCTATAGACATTACCCTGGAGGGATGAGAGCTAGTCCTCCCCAAAGCAGCGAGGATAACATTAATTGTGCTCATAGGGGCTTTTGAAGAAGCATCTTTCTGAGATCCTAATCTTGGCTGGCCCCCTTGCCCATTGGGCTGAAGTAAAAATTGCTTTAACCTCCATTCTTTGACTAGCTGTTCCAGATGATTCCATAAGGTTCTGCAATCTTTCGTGGTGTGCCTTCGCTCCTGGTGGTACTGGTAATGAAGTCTTTGATTGCGCTTCATAGGATCTCCCCCCTTCTTATTTGACCATTTAAAGTATGGCTCATTCTTGATTTTTTTTAAAACTTGATGCATTGGCTCTCGGAACATTGTACTGATCACTTGAGTAGCAGTAGGTCCAGATTACCCAGCAAAATCTCTGCAGGGCTGATTATTGTTGTACCTGTCCGACTTGAAATCCCTCCTATCTTGAAAGATAACCTTAGCCTTCCCCTTCCCTTGCTGCTGGTCTTCCTTGACTCGTTTATACTCGTCAATATAGTTCATGAGCCGACGCACACTCCTTACAGGTTTCTTGGTTAATGACATTCTCAAATCATGCTCGATAGGTAGGTCGATCTTGAAAGTCCTTATGGCCACATCATTAAAGTCCCTATCTATCTCATTGAACATCTTTTAGTATCTGTCTGAGTACATTTTCAGGGTCTCCTCTTCTCGCATGGTCATAGACAACAGGGAGTCTAAGGGCTGAGGAACCCTACTGCACATGATAAAGCAAGATCCAGATGCCCAAGTGAGTTCCTTAAATGAATCAATAGAAACTGCTCCCAAACCATCAAACCACCTCATTGCCACAAGCCCTAAGCTGGAAGGGAATACCTTGCACGTCAAGGCCTCATTCTTGGAATGCACAGCCATTCTCTGGTTAAATTGGCTCATGTGCTCTATAGGGTCTGTTCTACCATTGTACATGGTGAACATCGGCTGAGTGAACCGTCGATGGAGTCTTCTTCCTTCAATTCTGCATGTGAAAGGTGATCTAGAAATCTGGTTTAACACTCCGCTCATAGCGTCGTTTCCTAGGACTTTGCAAGATGAGCTCCTATTTTTGCACTCATGATGGTAGTCCTCATTACACGAGAAAAACTCATTGGGAGGAGTCCTTTACTTGGGCCTGTAACTGCCATCCTTATCATCATTAGAAGAAACGTCAAAATTTGAAGGAGTTTTGCTCCATCGTTTGCGTCGTAACCTCCTTCGCAAACGGTCAATCTCAAGCTGCATGGCTTTGGTATCCTTCTCATTAGAAATGTGACTCCTACTTCGAGATTGGCTCTTATCAGTATGGGTAGTATGCACACTAACCTCCCGGTCCCTCCTTCGCTCAAGATTGAGAAAGTGATCTTCACGTTGGGACCCCATCAATTCCTCCCTATCTCGCCCTGAACCTACTATAACTAAGTGCTAGATTCACTAAAGCACAAGAATTTCCCATAGACAACACCAATTGTAAGGGCAAGATTTGGTTTCTCGACCCAAAGGGTTCAAGGAATTAGGCACAAAGAGCAAAATACAATGAATTTATAGAGAATGAGTTTAAAAACTAGGCCTTAATGAATCATGCAACAACTATAGTTGGCCTAAATGACAAAGAAGCAAAGATAAAATAATTTAATTCAAAGAAAATCGTCCTTGGCACAATTCGAGGAGATCAATTCTTGTATATATCCCTTGAATATGATTACAAACACCGTTCTTCTTGCAAAAATATTTTTCTCTTAATTCTCTCTCCCCTTTTCCCTTAGGGTATTCTTTCTCTTTTATACTCTTTTCTTATTTCATCTCCACCCTCCACATGCAGACCATATTATTGGTGTTGATTCTTGTCCCATTAGCAGCTTCCTGAAGTCTTTGGGAGTAGCTGTGAGGCTGAAAATTACTGTTCAAGTATCACTTCCTCATTAATGCGGCCAGAGAATTAGCTACAGAGCATTCAATTCGGTGGTTGCAGCTTTCTCTTAGATATTTTATAGTTCCCCTTTGTCTTGTACCTTCATGATGTATATCCTTATCAATAGAATCTCTTGGAACGTTGCCTTGGATGGCAAACCATACCTTCGGACCTCTACTTTGCTCAACCAAGGAGGTAATCCTCCTCGGATCACCTTCTTGGACTCTTATGACCAAACCCCATCTCTTCATTCACTAATGCGGACTTCTATGACAGGGTTTAATCGTCCTCGGATTACTAGCGTCCTCAAACTAGGCCCCCGACCCAATATATAGTACTACTGGGCCTATCATCCCTACAAGAATAATATTATTGCTTTGAAGTGATAAAAATGATAAAAGAAAAATCAATTTCTAATGTAATAATTTATTCTTCTTTTATTAGCGTAAGCAATAAAATGTAAAGATAATTATATAATAAATTCTAGAGCTCAATATCGTTTTCATGTTAAACTTTGATTTTTCAAGTGTTTACAAGTTCACAATTTCATTTTTAAAATATTACAATTTGTTCACTAAAATATCATATTCATATGATTTGCAATTGAGTATTCAAATACTAAAATCTTTTATAAGAATTGTAAATGGAATTTTGAATTAAAAAAAAATTATTCATGTGTAAATAAATCCCTAATAGAAAAATATAGAATAGCAAACATATTAATGTTATTTTTTGGGTGTGTGCTCGTGTGTATTGCTTATAAGTTTGGCCCCCCGAACTTAAATCTTGGCTCCGTTACCGTCATAAATACTGAATATGTACGTGAACTGTGAAACTGTGAAAAACATTGTTATGAATTCCATTTCGTTTTGGCCATTCCCACTTGAAAATTTCTTATTCCACCTCAGCCTAAATTCCACTTCATTCTGGTTCGTTTCAGTCATTTTGGCTTGTTTCGGTTAATTTTGGCTAGAGCATTAATTTCGGTTGGTACTGACAGAGCAAAACATTTACCTTATCTATCGACCCTTTGACTCCTTTCCACCACGTTGCCGGTCACCTGAATGAACCCAAGCCATGGCAGAGGCTGCATCTTCTTTGTTTTGTTCGCCGGTCATTCTTCAGTTCGGTTTTGAATTTTCCTTTACCTTGATTTGAGTTTTCTGTTTTGCTCTGTGAGCCTAGACTCATGACTAGGCATTGGAAATGACAAAGGAGGCTTAAAAAAAGTTTCAGGCTTTATTTTGGCCAAAATTGCAATTTAACCAAGATTGGCCAACTATCTAGTTAGTAGGTGTGGTTACCAAAGTATTTTAGTTACTAACATCTCGAGTCTCAAAGACTCGATTTTGGGACTATAAATCGAGTCTTTGAGGCTCGGTTTGTATTTTTGGTCAGATCTGATGTGGCTTATTTGCCACTTGGCATTCACGTGGAAATCGAGTCTCTAAGACTCGATTTCCACGTGAATGCCAACGTGGATGATTGACGTGGAAGCCCCTGGAAATCGAGTCTTTGAGACTCGGTTTCTAATAGGGCTTTTTCAAATTTTCCTTCTCTATTCTCTCACTCTCACTCACACTCACACCCTCTCACTCTCACACAAACCAGAGCACTCTCACTCTCTCAGCGTCACCTACATTTTCCCACTTACATTTTCAGTTCTCACACAAAGTGAACTACTCACAAAACTCTCTCATTTTCTCTCTATCTCTCACACGGCCTCTCACATTCACACACGCGCACACACACACACACAACCACGCCGGCGTCGAAGAGCAGAGCCCAGCCCAGCCCAGCGACGACGCCGACGACGCCGACGACGCTGAGCCCAGCCATCGACTCCTCTCCTCCTTGAGCCCAGCGACGACGCCGACTCCTCTTTCTCCCTCTCTCTCATTACCACCCCCATACCCATTCCGATTTTGCTTGGTAAGTTATTTATTTAATTTTTTGTTTTGATTATTGTGAAATTTTGGGTTTGGATTTGGATACTTAACATTTAGGTTATTTATTTAATTTTCAGTTTTGATTTTTGTGAAATTTGGGTTTGGATTTTGTGGTGTAATATGTAGATACTTTATTTAATTTTTATTTTATGATTTTATGAAATTTGGGTTTGGATTTGGTGAAGTAATTTAATTTCTCTTCCTTTCTGCAATAATTTGAAATTACATGTGGGAATGAAAAAGTAAATTAGGAATTTCCCTTAATCTATATAAGTAGGAATGTGAATCTCTGTGGAAGGAAGGCTTTTCTATTCTTTAATTTTTTAATTCTGTTGAAGAATGAAAGAATAGGATGATAAAGTCAAAGAATGGGTATAGGTCATATTCAGTGAAATTTCTTTTAGAATCATTTGGGCATTATTAATGATTTAGATTCAGGTATTTTGGTTGATTGGTTATGATTTCGGTTTTTCGTTTAGGAATGGTTTTGTTTAATTAGTTTAAATAGATGGATTAGATTTAGTTTTGATTAAGAGATTTTGGTTAGAAGTTTTGTTTAGGTTAGCTGGCTTGGCATAAATTGGTTTTAGGTATCTAGAATCGATTTTGCATATTTGGGTTGCTTTGATTTTGAATTTTCCTTCTCATTCAGAGTAAGATAAAGATTTGCTCCGTCACTCAAAAGGCAAATCTTTAATACTCAAAACCACACCAAAGTTTTATTTTAAAACTTGATTTTTTTGGGTCTGCTGTTTCTGAAAGGTCCATTTTTAAAATCCCTTTTGGCTTGAGTATTTTGGCCAGATTGGCTTTAATTTAGGTTTGATTTTAGATTTGGGTTTATATACTAAGGTATTTGGTTTAGAATTGGTTTGGTTTTGCATATCTATGTTAGATTTGGTGTTGTTTTGAGTATTTGGGTAATCGAGGTTTGTTTTTCTAGAATAGGTGATTGTTAAGGAGGCTTACATGTAGATAAATCACTATAAAATCTACAAATTTTGTTTTCAAAGCTATGTACTTGTTACTATTGTTTGTTTTAAAGCTTTCTCATGATTTTTTTGTTCAGTTAAGGGTAATTGGAAATCTCTCATATGTCATCTTGATCTCTTAAGGGGTTATATAGGATGCCAATAGAATAAATTAATTGCTTTATGGCAGATGCTACATATAGATCTTAAATATGTACAATTTCCCATGTCATCTTCAATTTGCTTATGTTATATGTAATTCCTTTACACGCGTTCTTTGTTGTAAAAAATTATTTTTGCCGTTTAATATTGAATTAGATCTGTTATAGAGAAGAAACTCTACTCTTAAAATTTGATTGAAAATATGAAATATTTTAACAGTAAACTTAAGTCTTAACCTCCGTAATACATAAAATTTGGACATGGTAATAGACAAAAATATATATAAATCTGCCTCGACACTTGACTAGAAAAACTACACTAAAACAGAAACTTGCACCTATCTTCAATTATGTTTCTGCAGAAACAGCAGACAGGGACCAAATGAACGACCCCCAAATAACAATCTATCCTTGGTTGTTAGTCTTCTGTTTGCTAACCAACAAATAAAGAAAAAGTTAGAGCGAAATCTTTTGAACAGCACTGCCATTCACCATATGATGATGCCATCAACTGCACATCATAACATCTTTTCCACTATGACTTCTGGAAAATTAAATCAAAACCAGACAGCTCATTGAGGGCTTAAGAAAATTTCAAGCAACATAGTTAAATTATCTAGAGCTTGCTCAGCAGCAGCAAAGCAAAGTTTAAACAAGAATATCTAGACTTGATTAAAGCTCAACTGGAGCTTGAACACACTAATATATTATATAAGCAAATCCCAAGAGCCAAACACATGGCTCGGCTAGGCTTAATCAGTTGATTGGGGCCTACACAATCCAACCCTCATCACCCCTAGCACCAAATTCCAAAATCCTTGCTCTGGTATTCAGCCTTAAGCTTCAGATCATCCTCAATGCCAATTGATACCAAGACATTTGTACTTGAACCAATAACCAACATTTACCCACACCCCTAACAAAAGGACTGAACTGGGTTAAATATATATTGAAGACAAAGAAAATACAAGAAGTGGAAAAGTAAGGGAATTCGACAAACATGCACACACACTGTCATTAAACCAAGTACTAAAGGCTGAATGGAATTGTAATCCATAATCAAAACAATTGCTTTGAGCTGTAAATAACAAACAACATAGAATATCACTAAAATGTTATTGAATCTTTGAGAAATCCAAGATAAATAGTATTTGGGGATAACTGGCATCTAAGAAGGGGTTTCCAAGGATAGTTACCACCCGTAACCAAAAGACAAAACACATTCTCTAACTAGCTTCTTATAAATCCCAACACATTTCCTTTTTTTTTATTCTTTACTGACAAATTACACACACACAGTGGGTCTTGAACCCACAACCTCACCCTCCATCCCATTATTATGGGAGAACAAAGTGCCAATTGAGTTATAGCTCATGCTGATAGTCTGGGTAAGGTTCAGTGTGCACTAAACCTAGCTTAGCGGGGGAAAAGAAGAAGGCTATAGCTCATTGTAATGGTCTACATAAGGTCCAGTGTGCACTAAACCTAGCTTGGCGAGGGGAAAGAGAAATGGCCTGAGCAGGTTGTCTTCAGCATGCTAATATTGTGAACTTAAATGTCAATTTAACAAGTTCTCTAAGTATATTTTATTAGAAACATTACTCACATCGCCTTTGCAGAACAAATGATTTTTCTAATATGAACAGCTCTCCCTTTCTTTTGATATAGAGACGTCCTTCCACAGTACCATTGCTCTCATTGTCTGTAACTCATCTTGGGCAGCACAAATAACAAGCAATTCACGATTACTTCAGTACTTTGTCAAAATCTCTGTCCACATTTTCTTGCATAGGCAAAGAAGGAATAGTAAATTATTATCATTTTCCTCCTCGTTTCTTTGCCCTTTTATGTTCATTCCTTTCTCATTGTAAATAGTGCCCAAATCTAGACGCTCTGACACTAATATAATGCTTTGGAAACAGAATTCACGTGCAGGATCAGAATCTGTCAACTAAAGCAAAGAATCTAAAATGGATTCTGCAGGATTCACCATGTAGAAACTAAACATGGGATAACTGAGAATATTTTTGTGTGCAGTTTCAGATTTTGGCATTTCTTCTCGAATTTAAAGCTTAAATAGATCAAACTTATATCCTAATAAGCTTTCCCTCATTTGTCCAAATGGTATGTGCCATCACCCATTTGAATTTGGCATTAATCAATTATTGACAATCATATCCAACATGCATTTACAATATCCAGCTACAACAACACCAAATACAATTCTCTAAAAGCTCACAAAATCCACATTCACAAATTCAGAAACCACCAATACAATAACCAAACATTTCTACTAAAAACATAGCATTCATTCAATATCATGATACCTCGTCAATAATATCCAATGATCAAAGCAACCAAACATCACAGTACTCCTAAAATAGACACAAAAACCAGCAAAACCCAAAAATTAAGCATCAATGATCTAATACTTGCATCAATCAAAAATCACAATTGTCTATCAGGAAAAAAAATATAAAATAAAATAAACCCCATAATTACTCATTCTAGTAAGCACCTGCAATAAATTTATCATCAGTGCCCTCCATGCTCCTTGGCATGCTCCTGATGCTTAAGGTGGCAGCGTTCCTCAGGGAGTGCAACCATATAGGAGAAGGCCATTCCACCAAAGCAGACATGGTAGGGCAGGTCAATGGAGTTGGTTTGAATGTACTTGGGATGGTAGTTGTCCAGCCATCTCTGAAATTCATTCTTCAAATAGTTGGTGGAAAGCATTGGCTTCACATGGTCAGGCACCTCCTTCACCTTCAGCCCCTTGATCTCGCTGTAGAATTTCCTCATTGCCATTTGCTACACCGGAACTGCAAAGAACAAAACTTTAGAAAAGCCATTTCCCCCAAACACCCCATTTATCACAGTAAACACTCTAAAATTTTCCTTTTTTATTTTATGAAATAATTTTAACCCCACAAAGAAAATCCATCAAAATGAAAATGAAGAAAGAAACATTTTTCCCACAATAAGAAGCTAGGTTTGTTGTGCCTCAATATAAAACTTTCTCAAAACCTTTCCCAAGTCAAGCTGTAAAGGCCTCCAAATACTCCCAGTAGTAAATTAAACTTAGTCATAAAAACAAAAAATAAATAAATAAATTCCACTCTTTCATATGTATTCCTATATATAAATAAGTAAAAAGTGTAAACTGATAAGTAAATTGATTGTCAAAGTAAATTCCACTCTTTCATATGTGAGTGTAAACTGATTTTTTACTTATTTGGCAGCTGTGAGTGTAAACTGATTTTTTTTCTTCAAACCATTATATATAAAATCATGTAATAATTAATCATACATGCCAATGTTCAATAATATTGTGCATAAAAAAGAAAGGAAAAAAGGGTAAACTCTAAATACTTATCGATAATGTAGACATCATGTTCAAGCCAATTCTTAGGCTTATATGCTAAGAATAGCATGTGGCTGCCTATTTGGCTGTGAAACATCACTTCTCTTTGATATGATAATCAAAATATAAACTTTTTAGTGGTCATAGAATCTAAGAACTGCCTAGATGTCTTCATTATCATTCCCCTAGAATCATTTATTTTGTTCACATCCTGTTCTCTTGATTGATAGAATTTGTTCAAAGTTTTTCTTGATTGCTTCCTTGTGAATATCTAAGCAACAAAATCACACATGAATCAATCTAGGTAGATCATTAAGACTCGATTAAATGGCCTGAATGATACGAGATTCATGTATTCCAAAATAGTAAAATGAGTGATCATTAGAGTCAATTCAGTTTTTTGAGTTCTTTAACTTATATGACTTTGGATAGTAAGTTTTATTGTGAACTTAGAGTTTGGGCTTCTCTTGGATAGTAAGTTTTGAAAATAATGTAATGGCCAAATATTCATGGATGTTGTTTGAGAATATTTCTTAGATTTTTTTGTTTTGTTTTTTTTTTTTTTTTTTTCGAATCATGTCTATTACGTGCTAATTGCTTATCATTCTTGTGCAATATGGCTGCTGCAAATGCTGGACGGATTGACCATATGCAGCCTGGCCTTATTGACACGTCGGTGTTAACGTTGCAGCCCACCCATCGGTCAGAAGCTATTTGGAATGGGCAGGTACAACACAGCAGTAAATATCTATGTCAAATGTACACGCACTTAATTCATACAATGTACATGCAAACGTTTGTCATATGTTAATCCATGGATTCGTTTTATGCAGGATCTAGGGGCCCTTACTTGCCGTGGCCATACTGAAGAGTTTTCCAACCGAGAGCCAATGGTGGACGACCGAGTCGTTGACATCATTAAGGCATTGGGCTTGGAGGGACTGTTGAGGCAACTGGGTAGAGAGCTTGACCATGGCCTAATAACAGCCTTAGTGGAGCGATGGCGGCCCGAGACTCACACCTTCCACATGCCACATGGTGAGATCACCGTCACATTGCAGGATGTGGAGGTGATTCTCGGGCTTCCTGTTGATGGTGACGCTGTAACAGGGAGCACACAGAAAAATTGGATGAGTGTGTGCGAGGAGTTCCTTGGCTTTCGACCTATAACTCAAGAGCAGCATAAGGAACTTAATGGCCAAAGGATTCTCATCAAACGGCTTTTGGAGCAAGTTGCTAATCCATTGCCGCCTAATGCCGAAGAGGATGAGCTGCATAAGTACGCACGATGCTATATCCTAGCGCTACTGGGGGACAAAATATTCATGGACAAATCCGGCGATAGGGTGCATCTAATGTGGGTGCAGCAGTTGGAAGACCTTCGCAATCCACGAAGGTACAGTTGGGGAAGTGCTTACCTTGCATGGTTGTACCGAGAGCTATGCAGGGCAAGCCATAAGGACACCAGTCAAATCGGTGGGTGCTTACTGTTGGTCCAGTATTGGGTATGGGCCAGGTTCCCCTATTTGTGCCCGGCAGTTAAGCGTGGCCCGCCAATGGGCGCTTATGGTCCTCCAGCACGTGGTCCTCTGTACCTGAAGTAAGTCTCTACCTTATAAGGATTGTTTTTTACTCTAGTGATATTGTTAATTCAGTAAATATCTATAACATTATCTTAGTAGTTATATGTGATAACATTATAGTTTTAGTCATGACATTATCTTAGTAGGAAAGTTGTAGATATTGATCCCTTGTGCTTGATTGTTGTAGGTGGCTGTGGGTTCCAAACAAGAAAAACAGGCTTGCCCACATCTTCAGGGACAGGTATCGCCAGCAAATAGCTTCAATGTTGCCAGGCCAGGTATGAAAATGCCTTGTTTAACATGTTAACATGTTTAGGAACAAGATATATGTTTGGTGAACTTTGAAATATAAACATAGTTGCCTAATGTGTTGCGTACTTGTTTTTGGGCTACTGTAGGTGGTGTGGCAGCCGTATGATCCCGATTTTGAGGACCTTCCACCATGGTGCGTTGCAGGGAGGGCTGTGTGGACGGCAACAGTGCCGCTTGTATGTTTCCACCTAGTAGAGAAACATACACCGGATCGTGTCGTTCGTCAATTTGGGATGATCCAAGAAATTCCCGACGATGTTGACACCGACACCGTGCTTCATGCCATTGATTTGAGGGGGAAGGTGGGCGTTGATTGGATGCGGAAACATGCTCTGCATCTCCTGCATTGGGGTAATTGCCTTGAATGGTGTTGTCAAGCAGTGCTTGGTGATCTGCCTCCACAGCATCAGTGCTTCGACTGGTTCAAAAGGGTGACTCGGAGGTTCATCGATGTTCCTAGTGCTACATTGATTATAATGGTAACTTCTCCATGTCTTCTACATATTACCGTACTTCGTAGCATGAAACCACTATTTATAAAACATGATATATGTGGTCCAATGTATGCTTAGCATCAAAGAAGCAGCATAAAGCTGTTGTCTACTTAAGATTCCTTATAGAGAACTTTGTTCATTTACCTCTTTCTCTTTCAAAATTACAAAACTATCCATTTTTTTGTTGATTTCATTGAGGCATTCTCTTATGCACCCTAATATTTGAATTGGGCCACTATAAGTTAATAACAATACATTAGGAGGAATCATTCTACTAAAAATGGTTGTAACTAGGGCACAAGATTCCCACTTCTGCGGAATCTACGAAAGGCGGTTGGTAGACAACCTACCCCAAAATTTAGAGAGGTTGATTATAAAATGTGAACCCACACCAAATCGCTTGGGCAGAGAGCACTTCCCATCGCACCATACCATTTTTTCATTGTAGTCGTAGAAAATATGATGTAGGACAAATGGGAGACTTTGTTTACGTGTGCTTCTGCTGGCTTAAACTTTAGGATATTTAGATCTAGGATTTGGAACCTTTTAGTAGAAAGGTTAGGGTTAAAGAATGAATATGTCATGACGTAGTTTTTAATAAAATCATTTACTTATAATATATATATATATATATATATATATATATATATATATATATATAAACCAGCAAGTGTTTGACAGTAGACTAATACACTTGCGAACCTACTATTTTGAAAATAATAATGAAATGAACATTCTATAATATGCTTAACAGATATAGAAGTATATAATCTAATAATTGCTATTTACTATGTACTTTTTTTATTATTTTTTTATAGGATATTTACTATGTACTTTAAATATCAGTTTCGCCAGTTAGAGCCTAAAAAGGACCCAACATGCTTATAATGAAAAACTATTTGACTTGTACTCCATTAAAAAGAAATATTTATTGAGTCCTTCGAGGGACACAACAATTCTTGCTAGTAGAACCAGTTACTGTTCGAACTATTATTTTATTATTCATTTGCATTGTTGATTTCGTATTGCATTACTAATAAACTTGGGTTTTCCATGTGCAGGTTGAAGGATACCTCCGTTTGTTGAGCCGTCACCCGATGGGCATGGAGGACCACCAGGACATTATTGATGTGCTGATAGCAGTGCAAGTGATTGGCCGTGTACGACCTCCGGACCCTGAGGCCCCGAATGAGGAGGCAGCTACTACTGCGGCAGCAGCTACTTAGAGGCCAAGCACTACTGAGAGCCCAAGCACGAGCACAGCTCCTACCAGACGTCTGCCTGTTCGTACCCCTCGACTTGTCCCTACCCCTGATCCCCCTCCACCCACCCCACATCCATCCCTTAGCCCCACCATCCCTTCACCCACCCTACATCCATCCCGTAGTCCCACCATCCCTCCACCGACTCCACATCCTTGTCCTGGGTCTGACATTCATTCACCCACCCCACAGTCATTTCCCTAGGTGTCACCCATTCCACCCTTTGACTTGGGTATTCATCTAACCCCACTTGACATGCAGCAGGAGCCACCCTCCGACAGTATGTCTATTGGCCCTTCATCAGCCATCGACCCACCCCATGTTCAGGTTGAGCAGGCTGGTGGGTTACCTGCTCAACCAGAAGGTCGGCCGAAACGCATATCAAAGGCACCTCCTTGTGGGAGAAGGGGGCACAAACATGGACACAAAGCTGGGCCTGAGGCATCTGACGAAGGACATGCAAGACCTCCTCCTCAGTATACGAGACAGCATAAGGTCCAAAAAAGGTAACTCAAATGATACCTTTTCATTTGCAATTTTACAATATATGAGCAGCGAAAAAGCATTCTTCGTTCCAAGCTGGTGTTTACTTACTCATTATGGTTTGTTCACTTCTTACTTTCATCAAGATGATGCTGCTATAAAAAGGCTGGAAGCAATAAAATTCAAGTTCAGCACAATAAAAGGAGCAACAAATATCCAAATTAATGCCAATAAGCTTGGAGAAGGCGGATTTTAGGTCGATTTTAAAGTGGTTGGTAATGATTCTAACGTATTAATATTTTAAAATGTATTTAACTGCGGCCAATTAGAGGGGCTAAGCCTCATGAAGACTCAAAAGTTTGAAAATGTGCTGTATGATTATGTTGTTTATCAGGACCGTATCTATTTTTCAACTTTGCTCTGTACGTAGGGTCCAAGGAAACTAATGAACAGGCTGATGAGGTTCTAAAGTAGGATACTTTGGATTATTGGACTCCAGAAAATCACTACAGATGGTCTAAATCTATAAATGTTTAACATTTATAGATTTAGACCATCTGTAGTGATTTTCTGGAGTCCAACAATCCAAGATATCCAACTTTAGAACCTCATCAGCCTTTTCATCAGTTTCCTTGGACCCTACCGTCGAAGGTCCACGAAAATGGAGGTGTATCATAAGAAGTCGGGTAGGTGTATTCAATCGATAAGTTTTGGTGGGGAAGGAGGTGGAGCTAGCGTTGTTGCTGATGAGGAAGTTGGGAGTGGGAAACTTGTTGTTGTTGGAACACCCAACAAGGTATGTAAAACGAGCTTGATGGGGCTTCACCCATTTTTTCAATTGATGGTCTATTTTGTTATGTAAAGGGTACATGTTGTATTGTATTTAGATGTTCACATTATGCCTTAACCAATAGCTTTTTTTAGTTTTGTTCTTGAGGGGTCTTCATAAATTCTCCTGTTTCATGTTAAATGGTTGCTAGGTTATTTGCTATTGTAAATTACCTTCTGAAGAACAAATCAAAGACGTTTTGAGAAAGAAGAACTTTAAAGAAGCCATTGCCTTGGTGGAGGAACTTGAGTGTGATGCTGAATTGTCAATGAAGTTGCTTTCCTTTGTTCATGCTCAAGTGGGGTTTCTATTGCTGTTTGACCTACATTTTGAGGAAGCAGTAAATCACTTTTTGCTGTCAGAGACAATGCAGCCTTCTAAAATGTTTCCATTTCTAATGCGAGATCCAAATCGCTGGTCACTGCTGGTATACATCTTTTCTAAGGTCTATGTTTGGTCTACTCGTACATACTCTGTTCTCAAAGATTGCTTCTACCTCATACCATTGATTATTCCAACTATAAACTCACTCAAAAAAACCAAAACTGTAAAATAAAAAATACAATTCAGTTTTTTGAGTTGTTTATTTGACTGTTGATGTTCAGTGAGTTCGTATGAATATCTGGGAAAGGATGTCTTGTCCTCTTTTATTACGCTGCGTAGTCCGGCTGATAAGGGCAGCAAGTGTTCTCGCTTCGAGTTCGTCTTCGATTATATTAAGGTAATTTCTGAATTTGGCAAATATGACATTTTTTTTTTTTTCTGGTCCAAATTGTATATGTTATGACTTTATTGTAGATTCTGGACTTGGAGGAGCCAATTTCAAAGATGAAGATTATCCACGTAGCTGGCACCAAAGGGAAGGTAATAAATTATGTGAAGAATTAGTACTAATTTGTAACAGAAATTTATGTGAAGAATAAATGTACACTCAATAAACTTGTTTGTATATGTAGTAACTAGTAAGACACTAATTAATCTTTTTTATTTGGGGCTTGAAAAGGGATCCACATGCACTTTTGTAGAATCAATATTGCGTAATTGCGGCTTCCGCACTGGGCTTTTCACGTCTCCACACCTCATTGATGTCCGAGAAAGGTTTCGTATAGATGGGTGAGATTTTTAATCCATAAACATGTGCTTTTACATTTTTACTATAAGTAAAACGGATGATGTTTGGTGTTTTGATTTCTTTTTCTCTTAGAAGAACACACAACACGGCATTGGTTTCTGTTTGCTTAGCGTATTACATGATTTCCTGTTATTTTGGCGAAAAGAAATCCAATGAACTGTTTTAAACTTATATAAATAAATAAAACAAATGATTCATCCTGTTCTGTTCTTTAGTCATAGGTTCTGCTCTATTGTTACACTTTCATGCCTTGAGCAAATCTTTTGGGCAAGTCCTAGCGCGTTTTGTCTTCTGAAGCGCCAAGTACACTTACTTCTGTTATTTGTTCTTTCTGATTATTGTGATCTCTTGGCATTGAGCCTTAAGTCAAAAGTCATTGGGTGCATATGTGACTTGCCAATACAAAAATTACTTTTTTTTTTTTTTTGGTTTTCTTCTCCTAGTGTCTTTTCTCATTTTCGATTTTGCAAAATCATTTGCATCATAACGATAGGTGCTATGGTTAATAATCAGTTCCGGTTGGCTGCTTCAGTGTAGACATCTGTGAAGAGAAATTTTCTGAACATTTCTGGTGGTGTTATGATATACTAAAGGTATGCTTGTGCCCATATTTTATTTTGCTTTTTAATTCTTCCCTGAATTCTGATAGCTTTTGGACATGTAATTTGGGTAATACCATTTATAGATGGAGTGGATCTTTGGTAGTGATTTATCTAAAATTAAAGATGTTCATTCTCTCTCTTTTTCTGATTCTTTTGAGTAGAAATATATACAGAATAATAATAGTGGCAGGACTTAATCATCGAAATTCTTAAATATGCAAGGAAGCATTTGAATAAATGATTGTATAAATTTAGAGGTCTTTTGCAGCACAAAATCATGGGGTATGTTGGTTAAGGTGAACGTACCTTTGATAACTGCAATTCATGAACATACCTTTGATAACTTTAGGTGAACGTACTTTGACCATGAGGTATGTTGGTTAAGGTCTAATGTTCTGCAATGGAAAGAACAAATTAAATGGACATGCTTTTAGTACCCTTTTTGCTTGCCTTCTGGGATATTTCTTCTACTAGTTTTAATTTTTTAAATTTGAGAGCCTGTTCTCTAACGCATTTACATTTTCAATTTGTAATATTATTGAGCTTTCAAGTGTTTGGGTTGCTACTACCATATTATAAGTAGAAACCGTTTTTTGTTCCTTCATTACCTTTAACTCATTGAAGATATTGCATAGCAGACATGTCACAATACAAAACTGGCAAGGTGATTGTTTACTCAGTATATATATTTGTAATCTTTCCTACTTTGAAGTTTAACTGAACCAATGAACCTTCACTTTGATGCTTTTAAAATTTTTAATCTCTTTAAAAGAACTTTCTTTTATCTATATATGAGTGTGTTATAGTGGGTAGTTTGTCTGTGATGGTTCCATCACCATATTAGGAGGGCCTATTTCTGGTGATTATAGCCTTTTTAAATTTGATTTATTGTTTAGATGTATTTGGACTAAAGCTTGTAATAGCCCAATTTAGAGTTTCTGAAGCTCGTTTTCTGTGAATTTTCAAGTCATACAAATAAAGTGAGAAGTAGGTTAGCTGAATGTTTCCTTTTGTTTCATTCTACTTTTCTTCCCTTTGTCCTGTAAGTTTGAATTCTAATATGCTTGCCTAGTTATTGTAGATTAGTGGTAGAGCTGTCTTTAGTACATGTAACTATCCTTAAAGGGACATATGCATGCACCAGTCATGGCTTGCCTTTTTGGTTCATATATCTAAATCCTATATGATCTTTGTTAGTATAACTGCACCTTTTTAAGTGGAGGGTAAAAAGTTTTTTTTATTAATAAAAAGGAAATTGAAATTAGCTGTGTTATCATTTTACTTATCAACAGGGAAAAATGCTATATTATCTTACTGGGGAAATCAACCAAATGCCCTTTTTCGTTTTTTTTTTTAATAATCTTTTGCTAGATAGCACTGGGTGTATGTTAGGATTTTGTCTTAGTTTTTTTCTAAAAAAAGCAACAAAACTCTCATTCCCAAAAAAAAAAAAAAAACCTAGCTTTTTTAAAAAGCTAACTTTTACCTTTTTGCCTCAAATTTAGCAAATACGCTACAGGAAACTGTGGGAAGTCAAAGAAAGTGGAAATGATTTTTCTTTAGTTGGGTTTTAAACAATTATCAACTTTACTGTATAGGTTGCTGTTCTGGGAAAAAAGGGACTTGTTTAATTGCTGTTTGATACATTCATACCTAGTAAAAAAATTTCTATGAGGTTAGAGTCTAATTTAACTTTCAAATGATGTTTAGGGGGGAAGAGAATAAACATTCTCTAGTTTTGTGATAGTTCCCCATTTGTGCTATAAAAATTGTGCTTTAGTGTTTAAATACATACTTTTTGCTAAATACACACACACACACACATATATACACACACCATAAGTTTTTGACTTATTATATAAAATTTTCTGTCTAGATTGGTTTGAGATGGAGGGCAGAGAAGGAAGTCATATCTGGGAAAGGTATTTTATTTCTCGTTATTTTAGTAATGATGTTTTTTCATTTTTTTTCTGTTAATGATTCCTTGGGGGGATTTTATGTTCTAACCCCTTAGCCTGCCAATAGAGAGCACCCCTGTAGTCCAACCCACCTGGCCCAGCTTTTCCCAACTCCCAGCCATATTTCGATTACCGATTTGAATATTTTAGGGTTGACCAAATATTTTGATTACCAATCTTAACACCACCTGAAAACTTGGTCTTCCTCCCTTGCTTGATTGAATTATTGCATTTTGGTATTATCAAGTTTATTCATTCTTTTCATTATATTTTAAAAATAAATCTTGTAGTTGGGTATGGACTTGAGTTTAGAATTGATTTGTTACCCTTTTTGTCAGGGCAATTCATATGTGGTAACAAACACTGTGATGAAAAAGATGACTTGGCTAGCTATGAGGCAAGTGTTTTAGGAGCATCATTGATCTCTTTAGCATTTTATGGGTATGGAAATTTTTTTGTTGGTTTATGACAATTTCTCTTACGGCTTTGGACGAATTTAAATCTCATTTATTTATGCTTTTGCGAATTAGTCCTCACTCAAATGATACTTCCTCCTCTCAGAAGTATGGTTGGAGAGTGAGGTTCTGGGTTCACAACCTACTAAGTGTGTGTGTAACTTATCAATAAAAAAAAGTGTGTATTTATCGTTCTGGCAATGCTAGGTAACAGCTGTGAGTCTTTTGACCATGCATGTGCAACTTTAAGAACCAATACTGAAATTACTTGTGAGATAATTTTTTGAAGGATTGTCTCTATTTTACAATTAATATATTCAATTAGTTAATTACCAGTTTCATTTCTTCATGGAATATTGGTTTTGAGGGAGGTAAGAGGGTGGGTAAGGAGAGAGGCCACTTCTGATTGTGTGTATAGTTGCAATGAGCAGTTTATTTGGTGACAGGTCTTATAATACAATTTTACTGAATTTCACACTGTTTACACACCAATCAATATGGGGGTGAGGCTTTAAAGAATTTAAATGGTGTTATCTTCATGGTGGAATGAAAAGATAAAAAATCATCACTTTTACAATTTACTATCCTCTTTAGACATTGTTATCAATTTATTAGCGTGTCCATTCTTTGTTCAAATTTGCTTTCGTGCTTGGTTATTGCATGAATGGGATTAGACTTGGAGGTCTAACTTTTGGCAGTTATAATGGAAAATATTATTGTCAAATTTTATGTATAATAAAATCTTTCTATGTTTGTGCATATCGATATTGTCAGAGGCCTTGTCATGCTTTCATTGTTTTCTCATTTTTTATTAGTAGCAGCAGTTTTGAGTCCTTTGACCATGCCTTTCAAGGCTTTAGTCATATATGATTCATGGTGTAATGATCCCACCCACCTCTAAATGATTATGCAGCACCTGAATTTTATGGATTAAGCCTTATCGGTGATTATGTCAAAATTTAACAAATAAATGCTTGTTATAAATGTCGTCATTGTACAAAAATTATTTGTAAATTTATATAGGTAAAATGGTTAGATCATAGTCAACTACTACGGTGCTTCAAGAGTAATTCCCTTGTATATGAATAAGTGATTCCTTTTCTTTGTTGGATTCTTTAACCAGGACATACTGTTAGACAAATTGCTGGGGAGAAGGCTGGCATCTTCAAGGTTTTCTGTAGAACCACAATTCCTTAGAGCAAATGCCAATGGGAATTGTAACACAATTTCAGTCACTTTTACTGGTCTTTTTTATACTTGTCTATCCTTTCTTGTTGCAGCATGGGGTTCCAGCTTTTACTGTGTCTCAACCTGATGAAGCAATGAGTGTTCTTCAAGAAGAGGCTTCTCAATTGGGTGTAAGTTGCATAGTTCTCTTCCCATATTATTTGGAATATGCAAGACTCTGAACCTGACTTGACTATAACAATTGATTAGCCACAATAATAATGAAAATTATGGGTATTTGTTTTTGGAACATAAAACACAAGTGAAATTCCCTTGTATGCTGGTCTACTTTAAAAATCCAGTATCACCAAGAAAATTTGCATTCCAACCAAAAGACAAGACAATTGACTGTAACCCAAGATGTTGGTACACCAATCAGAACTCAAATCCGATACTAACTCTATGGCTGCAATACTTCAAGACTTAATTGGCCTGGTCATGACTGCACATCCAGTACCAAATAAAATTAAGTATTCACCCTCTTAAAATCATGAGATAGAGAGAGAGAGAGAGAGAGAGAGAGAGAGAGAGAGAGAGTGGCTGATTAAATGAAGTGAAGAATGATAAGGGCTATTGGTGGGGTGTTTGTTACTTCCATCTAGGTTGGGCTTTTCAGTTCACCTAGCCTAAGTCTGGCCTTACTAATTTCTCTAGGTTGCTAACCCGTGCAATGCCTAGGATAGTTAAAAAGAAGAAGAAGAAGATATATGATAGATATTAGTAAGTATTAATAAGTAAAAATTCAAATTAGAAATTTTATAGAAAGAACATGCCTTATTTAATTAGAATTTGTTTAAAGAAATCTAATTAGGATTTGATTCATGTTTGGTTGTTCTACCAAAAATGATGGTGATTTTAATTAGTTTAAATTAACATAGTTTAGCACTATCTGTAACTCTACAAAGCAAATTTAAATATATATTAGAATGATGGTTGGGCCTAAAAATCAGCCAGAAATTGCAAGCCCAAGCCCATCTAAAAAGGCTGGGCTTTGTCCCAACATATCAAGTTGTGTAACCATTGTTCAAAGAACATCTTCAATGTCTCGTAGGAGTCTTAACAAGTTGAGGAAGTGCATTATACGAATTCAAATCTAGCTGTTTTTGTTGCCTTAATAAGCAGGTTATTTAACCTGCAATGTGTCAAACAGGAAGAACATAAAAGGCTATATCTTTATGTTATGAAAAAAATCAAGTTAATTACAAGTTAATTAAATGTATCTATTGATGTGGCTTCCAAATGCCCCAGTAGTCAAAGTAGTGGCCTGACACGAATTATTCCATGACAGATTATTGCTAGTCATATCATAAAACTTCATGCATCTGCTGGTTTGGCCTCAAGTGACAGTAAAGTTTCTAAAGAAGAGAACTGGCTGAAGAGGTATACAGTGAAGCTAGCTCATGAATTTCATTGATGTTGCTTTGTCAAATATTGATGAGATGCTGAAGCATTTAGGTTGCAATATTTGCAGGTATTTACAATATTGTCGAACTGAATGCCACCCACGCTTATTAGAATCTGCATCCACATTGCTCCAGAATAATTATGTCAAAATCATACAGGTATTTATGTTGTTGTAGCTCATCTTAGAAAGAGCATTCAGTTCATATTAGTTCGAAGTTGGTGTTAGAATAAATATTTGATGCAAGAAGTTACTTGGGAATAGCCTTACCTATAAAAAAAAAGTTACTTGGGAGTAGCCGTTTGATTGCTCTGTTGCTGAATTCCTATTTCAAAATGAGCTTCATTGAGTGGGCCCTGTATCCAAATTGACTTCATTATTGTGATATTTACTGTAGGACATGAGGCTGCAGGCAAATTAAACCGGTGAGGCTGCTGCAATACCGATTACTGTAAGGCAGCTGGAAGCTATTGTAAGATTGAGTGAGGCTCTCGCAAAAATGAAATTTTAAGTGTTGGTGTTAAACATGATAATTTGAACACTGTATGTCATTTGCTCCTGAAGTTGATGCTCAAAACATTGAGCTGTGACATGTTGCACTAAATTGGGCATCAGAACTGTAGCTGCATGAACTCTATTGTGCTTAATTTGAATGGTAGACACGGTTCAGACAACACTTGGGAAGTGTGCAATGTTTGAATAACTTGAAATGGTTAATAGGAAGGAATAATTTAGACCTTTTTTTAAATGAAATTCCTTACTCAAGTACAGCATGGCAGTTGCTTACTAGACTCCAATGAATGATGAGCCAATTGCCAGGACTATTAAATGACCATACCCTCCCAATAACAAGAGTCAAAACCTCACTCATGTTACTAAGTTAAATTTGTCTTATATGCCGTCACACACCACCCCCCCCCCACAAAAAAAAAGGCCCTTTTCTTATTTTGTCTATACTCTTTTTAGTTCCCCATTTTTAGTAGCTTTGCATCTATGTATAACTATTGTCATATTTTCCTACACTACATGATCCTAATTATGTTGCCACTGAGGGGAATGTGCAGGAAGCAATTAGACTTTTTACTGTTTCCACAATGGATGCAGCACGGTCTGGTATAAGTCAACAAGTGAATCTTACGGCAGAGATGGCTAATGAGATAAAGGTCTGTTAGAGATAATATGACCTTAATGATCTCTATTATCTTTTTCTATCTCCTTAAATTTGTAATTGATTTTTTTTTTTTGGGACTACAGCAAGCTGAAACCCAGATAAAGAGAAGAATAGGGATTGGAAACCACATATCAGAAAGAAGACTGATCGATGATCTTACCAGATACATCCTATGAATGAGCCTAAATATGTTTACTAATGAACTTTTCATGGTGTAGTGGGACCCTGAACCAATATGTTAAATTGATTTATAATCCAATAGTACTTTTCTCTTTTACATAGGATGTAACAAGTTTACCTTGTATTGTGGGCTGCATCATTAGGATTGGTGTTTTAATATGATAAATATTTCATTGATGAAGGACTTCAATTTTGTGTATCGCTGATGAATTGAACTTTTTCATTCCTCTCTTGGTGTTTTACTTTATGGCCTATTATAAAAACTTGTTGCAGGAATGAAGATGGCCTCCACTCTAATGTATGTTATTGGAACTATGTTTAAATGAAGTGATCTTCTAAATAGAGAATTGCCCCTAACAGTCTAGACCTCTCACCCTCCTTTTCTTGCACCTAGGACCAAACTCAGTTTCCAATTCTTGTTATAACCTCAAATGTTTGCTGGTAGCGTTAACATTTGTGATCATTTAAATTGAAATAAATATTGATCCAAGTATGTTCAAATTAGATCTCCAATAATTTGATCCTAGACAGAGGAGCTCAAAGTACTCTTGGTGACACTACTCTAGTCACCGAAACAGGTTCAAAAGATTGTAGAAATACACAGAAGATTGAAAAGAGTATTCTGCAAAAATCCATGTTAAACAATGGAGCAATAATCCATTCTCTGAAGAAAAATGATGAATATGTACTTCGACCTCATATTGCATGGTTGTTTCTTTATTTATTTATCAATTTACTAAATAACATTTCATGCATCAGAAAAATGTAGTCTTTGTTCTTTGTTGAGCTTATAAACCAAAAAAAAAAAAAAAACTTTCATTGATCCCAAAGATATTATACAATGCTACATAAGTGAAAACGTATACAGAAAAGGTAAAATATTTCAAAATAACATAATATTTCGAAAATGTTTATAGAGTTCTAAAATTAGTCCTACAAAAGAAAAAAAAAAAAAAAAAAAAAAAAAAAAAAAAAAAAACCAGTACAACTCGAGTATCTTATACTTGATTTCCTTAAATGGAAATCAAGTCTTAGAGGCTCAATTTCTATTTAAGGAAATCGAGTATAAGATACTCGAGTTTCACTGGGTTTTTTTTTTTTTTGGGGGGGCAGCTATGCCTGCAGCAGTAAGCCAAATTTATTTCCCTTCCCCTGGCAGCATAAAACTAGATCCAGAACACATCAAATGGGCATAAACAACTAGATACAAAGCATATGATATTGGTCAAAGGAAGCGTACATCATATGCAAACAACCAGATTAAAACAATGGCCTTTCATGGGCTAATACTGTTAAACGAGTACAATGGATAGCGGCTGGTTCAATTACAACAACATTCAACAATAAACAAAATAACAACTAAGTCAATACAACATAGTGTACATATTTGCCTAGCACTTGTCCATACTGATATCACATACTCTACATAGTCACCTAGCACTTGCCCATACTAATACAAACATAGTCTACATAGTCACCTAGCACTTGTCCATACAGAAGATAGAGGAAAGACCCACGGACAATGTCACTTAGCAAAATCGAGTCTCAGCTCGCCTGACAAACATGAAAATACGGTCATTAGTTTCCAAATGCGAGGAACAAAAACTAAATGAAATATGCAAGTATATTATATAAAAATAGTCAGGGCACTTGCCTAGTTTATAGCACTACCACTTGTCGAAGCCCCATGGGAATTGGGACAATTTCTGCGATTATGCCCCTCTTGATGACACACTCCACATTGCTGCCTCGGTTGAATCTCCCTCAATTCCGTCCTCCGGCTTCCCCGTTCTCGCCGTACCCCATCCATTTCATTCCTTATTCTGGACTTCACAGGACGACCTTTGCCTCGCAACAGCTGTGGGTCAGGCACCCATCGTGGTCCGCTCACGTCCCTCCATAATGACTCTGACTTTGGCACCACAAAATTATGTGAATATGTGTGAATGACGTTGTTCAAACTGTAACATGGGTCAATATAACTGGTCGCATTGAGGTGCAGACCTTGAAGAACTTTAATTGCATGTGAACAAGGGATCTTGAAATTTTGCCACTTTCCGCAACCACATGTTCTATCAAATACGCGCACGTCATGACTGTGGTTTCTCCCTCCACCTCTAAGGTCATTGTACGAGGTAACCACTTGATATATACCCTCTTCATGATTAAAATTCCTCAGAATGTGTCCTGCGACTTTTTGCTCATTTTTGTTATAGATCTCCATTGCATAATCACTCCACACCTTACCTCGAGAGAGATCTTCTTGAATTTGTTTACGTCGATCGTGGAAATATGCAACAAGTTTGCACCAAGTGAACTCAACCATTGCAGCAATCGGCAAACCGCAGGCACCTTTAAGTACCCTATTAAAGCACTCAGAGATATTGGTTGTCATTGCCCCGTAACGTCTTCCACCATCATGTGACTGGGTCCATTTGTCAAGATTCTCACTCATTAGATATGTGTATGGCATATAACGTACAATCCGGCGATCAGTAGGGTCTACACCCCTCAGTAAATTAATCTCGGCCTCCTTAATGGTCTGCATTATGGACTCAAATTTAGCTTCATTATTCGCATATCCAGCTTTCAACGCCAATGCCTTTAGAGTCGGGTTATCAAAGTGTCTGTTAAAGTTGCTAGCAACATGTCGAAGGCAATATCGGTGAAATACCTGTTCTTCTCCATCCCGATCTCTAGGCCACTCTCGAATGGCACATTTGATACCTTTATGGCGGTCAGAAATAATGCAAATGCCCTTGTTAGGTATGACATGCTCTATCGAAGTCCTGAGACACTCTAAAAACCACCCCTAACTAGGCCCTGACTCCTTATCCACAACAGCAAAGGCGAGAGGTAAAACCTTTTGGTTAGCATCAGTTGTCATTGCAATCATCAATACCCCTTTGTATTTACCATACAGATGAGTCCCATCAATACTAATCACTGGCCTGCAATATTTGAATGCAGCAATGCATGGAGCGAATGCCCAATATACATAGCGCAGTAATGCAATACCTTCGTATGGCCTAGGTATGGTGTAATAACTATACTGGGTACCTGAGTCCTGATCCAAGTATGCCAACAACAACTTTCGCAACCTTTGGTAAGACTCCTCCCAATCCCCAAATATCTTAGCAATTGCTTTTTGTTTTGCGTTTCATACTTTATAGTAAGAAAGCTCATGATTATATTTACTACGTATGATCTACCAGAGCTCATCAATACGAGCAGTACCATTTGTTTCTCGCAATTTCCCCACAATTTATGATGCAACAAAATTAGAATCCATCATTTTACCGTCTTTTCGCAGGCCAAAAGGTATACAACTGTGTGGACCCACATAAGACGTGACCATCCACAGACCATTGAATTTAGGCTTCATGAATGCCCCAACGTACCACTTGCAATTGTCGTCAATGCATGCGGCTGTTAATTTCGTTTTGGTCGACCTCCGGATTTTAAAATTTCTATTATCTTTTGCTGCATTTATTGTCAATGCATGCTTCACTGCCTCTTTATTTGCAAAAGTTAACCCTTTACAAAAATTCATCCCATCTTCCCAAGTAGAAACAAATGGTATCTCAAGACGTGAAGGATCAACCATATCTTCCCAAGTATTTGCGTAGAATGAGTTGGTAGGAGGTCTGTAGCCAGTGGTCATATTTGTATCATGCTGAATGCCAATATCATCGTCTGCATCACCTTTATCATGGTACTCCATATTTTCCTCTTCAAAATTGGGAACAACTTCATGGTCATCCACATCGTTCTCAAAGTTGCCTTGCTCAATCCTCTCTTCATACTCATCCACATCCACATCCACATCATCAATATTTTCACCATCATTCGCAGCATGATCTTCGTCTTCGTCTTCGTCTTCCTCCTGTAAATGTGTCTCTTCAGGATTGAAGGTTTCACTAGTATTGGCAACATGATCCTGAGATGGGAGCGTATAACCTCCCATTGTATACCCTCCCATTATATACCCTCCCATTGTAGTTTCTCCATGATCTAGGGTTGTAAATTGTAAAGCCGTAGTTGTTTGTTGCACCACCTCAGTAGTGTTGTCTGCAGGCATCTCCAAACTTACATACAACTCAGCAGCATTTACTTGGGGAATTTTTTGGATCCTATTAAACATCATCTTTACATGTTTATCTTCTGTGATTGCCATATACCTATAATTTATCTGTTCATAAAGGACTTCTTGTGGGTAACAATAAATAATCTGGATGTCATACCAAGCAGGGTTCAAATTCAACTCGTTCATTATTTTCGTCTTTAAATCATTCAACGTCTTCAATTTACGACGTATCATCATATAGTAGCATTCGATACCCTCCCCTCTAAATGGGAATCCGTCAATCCCTCCAGGATTGTCAAGGTGTCCACCGAAGTACACATTTATATTAATATTTTTCATAGATTGTGAACCTATTAGAGAGTCAAGTATAATATGTTAGTGACATATTTTATCTCTCTCATTTAACATCAATTACAAAACCTTTTCTATCTACACAAAGTACAAAAAATTACAACTTCTAAAACTGTAACAATTGCATATACTCACCCCACATCACATACAAACACACTCAATTATTATAATTTCGCACTTAAACAAATTAAAAAACTAAAGACAAAACTCACCCCCTAACAAATTTTAAACTCAACTCCAACAAAAATATAAATAAAAATATCAAACCAAACGAATCTTAATAGTCATGACGATGTGCAAATGAATAAGAGAGAAAAAGAATTCAAATCTCTCTCCATATTTTTCTTCATGCATGACTGTTCCATATTTCTATGTGGCTATTTAAAAATATATATTTATTATATCAATACTGAGGTTGTAAATATAAATATATATATATATATATATATTTATATAAATAATTATCAGGAAATAAATACAAATATTTAATACATATATATATATCAATATATATAAAATAAATATATAAAATATATATATATATATATATATATATATATATATATAAATATATAAATATTTTAAATATATAGTTGTATACATATATTTAAATATATTTAAATATTTTGAATATATATATATATATATATTATCAGGAAACAAATACAAATATTTAATACAAACAAATATTTTATCAGGAAATGTCATGACAAATTCAATGCAAGCAACACTTTCTAAAGCAGTTATATACACTAAACAACCAACTAAAGAGTGAGGAGATCCTTACCTGACATGAGGATGTGCAAATGTACTGTTAAGATTGTATGAGAGTGAGAGAGGGAGACTACAATGAATGTTGGGCTTGTATGAGACTTAAGAGAGGAGCAATGTTTTGCTGCGTATGAGATTTTCTGAGAGTAGTATGAGGTTCTGTGAGAGAAGTATGAGAGTTGCTGTGAGAGAACTATGAGAGTTGCTGAAAGAAAAGTATGAGAGTTACTGTGAGAGAAGTATGAGAGTGTTCAGAGAAGCATGTGAGAGAGAGAAGATGGTTTGAAATTTATGAGTTGTTCAGATAACATGTGAGAGAGAGAAAAGGTTTGGAATTTGTTTAGAATCTCGACAGAGCCACGCCGGACAGATTTGACAACCTAGCCAGCAGATAGGACCAGGCCAGACTGATGGGAAATGACCAGGGCTGACCACATTAAAAATCGAGTCTTTAAGACTCGGTTTCCCTTTTAGGAAACCGAGTCTTAGAGACTTGATTTTCCTGGCACACGTGCTGTCAGTATGACCAGGCTCAAAATCGAGTCTCTAAGACTCAGTTTCCCAAAAGGGAAACCGAGTCTTAAAGACTCGATTCTAAGCCTGACGTGGCGTCCACCTGGAGTACGCGTGGAAATCGAGTCTCTGAGACTCGATTTCCACGTGAATGCCAGTTGGCGTTTAGCCACATCAGAACCCAGAAACCGAGCCTTAAAGGCTCGATTTACGGGCCCAAAATCGAGCCTTTGAGGCTCGAGATGTTATTCAGTAATATTCTTCCAAAACTAGCCTACTAACTAAATTGTTTGGATTTGATGGTCATTTGGCCATTTTCGCCCTTTATTTTCGTGGGCCGTAATATATTAATGAGTTACGGCAAATTTTTTTTTTAATTAGAAACAGGCCAAACCCGCCAGGCTAATTTATTGCTAAAAAATCGGAAATAAAATGCTTGTGAATGTGAGGAACAAACTTCAACCAAACCAAAATAGGAAAAGAAAATCTCGCTCATCGGGCGAGAGCATGTGTCAAACTATGCCTTGCCGATGTATGTGAGAGAAAAATACTGTAGAAAACTAGCTAAAGACATAATAATGTCTTTAATCAAATGACCCACTAAAGGGTGGTGGAAACACTGATTTTTGATTGCCAGGATCAAAGTTTCAAAATCTCCTTCAAAGATAGAACTGCCCAAGCTGGGCTCTTGAAGAAAGGTGACTGCTCTTTGTACTGCAATTGTTTCCAAAACAACAATAGACGATGGCAGAGGGATGATCTCGAATAATGCCGCTAGAACTTCACCAGAGGAATTTAGAACAAGACTCCGATACCTACTGCGTCCAATTCTTCAAAAACAGCACTGTCAAAATTAGTTTTCAGAGTGCTTAGGTCGGGTGGTTTTCCAGATAGTTTGTTTTGGTGGTTGCTTGATGACAGGTCTACCATGAAGCTGCTAAAACTCTTGAAGGTACTACTATGCCAGGTCTGAGAGTTTATCCAGCGGCATCATTGCCTCCTTGACTCGGCTTTTGTTTCGGCGAGTCCATAAAAACCAGCAAATTGTGATGAACGGCTCTGCTCCTCGTGAGTTCTATAATGCCAACTTGAAAAGATTAAAAAAAGAAGAAGATAATAATGGGATGACATAGAGCTTCGGCAATTATTAATAAACCATAACAAGAAAGTTTTGACTTCATTTTTATATGAAATATTAAAAAAAAAACTATCATCAATATTTATTATTTTATCATTCTCTAAATAAAATATTTCTAAAAATAGCTTCCTAAACCAATGCCCCTAGCATTTCCTTATATAAATAAAGGTCATTTTAACTTGTGCTTTTAGGACAATTGTTAATAAATTATTTTAGGAAAAATTTTATATTACTTTTATGGAAAATTGAAAAAGCTGTTAAAATATTAAGCTAACATTTGCATCATATGTTAATTTAGTCTCTAACGTTTCATTTGTGTCAGTTTAGTCCCCAACATTTTGTTATTGTGTCAACATAGTTCTTGTCGTTAAGTAATGGATGGAAAATATTGATACAGGTAATTAAAAAAAAAAAAAAATTTATGCCCCATGGGATGCCAAGTGTACTGACACAAAAAAAAAAAAAAAATCTATTTTTTGATTTCAACTTATGAGAGAGAGAGAGAGAACAACGTCCAGCTCCACCCGACCATAAACTTCATTAAGTCATGTATATTTGTGTCTAAGGTTCAATTCAAAATGAGAAATCAGAATTCAAAAGACCAATTTTAATTTATAAAAGTAACTACTAATACTATCTCCTTCCTCTCAGTTTACCAAAACAAACAAAATCTTAATCATTAATAAAGAAAGAATGCTGCAATTTCAACTTAAGGGCAGCGACACTAGCAACCACGTGATCAGATTAACAATTTCAATTACAATTTTGACCAGTGACTATTAACTAAAAAGCATTGTTAATAATGATTGGAGATTGTGGGTGAAAACCCAAAGGCAAAAAGAGTGGTGTTGCTGCTATTTGTGTGTGGTATATGCTCATGGTCATGGTTAACTAATTATTAATGTTGTCTGTGTTTGCTATATGCTCGACCAAATGCCTAAAAGACCTTAGTAGAAGCAGTGAAAGATATGGATGGATGTAAAGCAAGGTAGAGTGACAAGTCTTGGGAAGAAGAGGGACTAAGACAGCCGTGTTTGGGTAGGCGGTCCCTATTGACTTGCTACCGTTGGAGATTTAAGCTTACACAAAGAAGAGTGTTAATGGAAAAAGAGATGGATTCTTAGGTTTCTGTTAGCCATTGGGTGAGGTGGTGTTGACTAATTGGATTTTTAATCATGTCAGTACACATGGCATAAAAAATAAATTTTTTATTTTGGCCGTTAGTCATGTCATTATTTTTCATCTATCACTTAATGGTATGGACTATTTTGACACAATACCAAAATATTAGAGACTAAACTAACACAAGTGAAACATTAGAGACCAAATTGACATATGATGTAAAGGTTAGGGATCAAATATGTAGTTTATCCAAATATTAATTACTTTTTTTTTTCTTTTCTCATTAAAATTTTTCTAAAATAATACACTAACAATTGCCCCTTAAGGCATTGTTAACTTTTCCCTATAAATAGTAAAACTATTTTAATATTTAACTTGTGCCTTTATCTTTTGGTTTTTTAACAGTAAAGTTGTTTTAATATTATTATTAAAATTATTGGGTGCCTTTATCTCTTGGTTTTTTTTCTCTTCCGAAAGTAGATATTTAGACTTGAAATTGATATATTATTGAAATATGGACTTATGTGTGTGTATATATATATATATATAAATAATTTGTTGGGTTCAAGTAAGTAATGTTACACTTGGTGTAACTTTAAGTAATGTTACACTTGGTGTAAATAGTTTTTAATTAGATGCAAATTTTGACAAATCCACCATTAATTAGATAACATTATCTTTGCATATTTTTCATGTTTGCAAAATTTCAAGGTGATAAAAAATTAATAACCATGTCATCAATCAATTGTTTAAATTCAAGTTTTTGTAGTTTAAAATAACGCATAAAACATGAGTTTATGAATTGAATGGTAAATAACATCCAATTGACATGAAAATTGGTATGAATATTAAGAACATATAAAACATGTAATTCAGTTGTGACATTTTCTTTTCTTATAAAAACTTTTCTAAAATAGTACACTAACAATTGCCTTTAAGGCATTATTAATTTTTCCCTATAAATAGTAAAACTATTTTAATATTTAACTTGTGCCTTTATCTTTTGTTTTTTTTTTTTTTTTTTCCTTCAGAAAGTAGATATTTAGACTTGAAATTGATATATTAATTGAAATATGGACTTATATATATATATATATATATATATATATATATAATTGATTGGGTTCAATTATATGCAAATTTTGACAAATTCACCATTAGATTACATTATCTTTGCATATTCTCCTTGCTTGCAAAATTTCAAGATAATAAAAAATTAATAGCCATGTCATCAATCAATTGTTTAAATTCAAATTTTTGTAGTTTAAAATAATGCATAAAAGATGAGTTTATGAATTGAATGGTAAATAATATCCAATTGAGATGAAAATTGGCATGAATATTAAGAACATATAGAACATGTAATTCAATGGTGAGATTTTCAAAATATGAATTGTATAACAAGTTATTGGGTGGTGTAACATTATTTAAAGTTACACTAGGTGTATCCTAAATCCAACCAAAAAAAAAATGTATATATTAATAATACACACACACACCAAAAAAAAAAAAAAAAAAAAAAAAAAAAAGATAAACTAGAAAGGGTATGTCAAAACGACTTGGTACTGAAATATTCCATTCTAATTTACAAACTGGAATGAGCAACAAAATGATATTAATAACATTGGTGAAGAATTGATATATTGTATTATCCCATTTGAATTTGATATGTTGAAAAAAAAAAAAAAAAAAAACCAACTTGAAAGATAGGTTGAGTTCATCTTGGGTATGGGTTGCCTTGTCATGAGCCAAACCTGAATTCCAGATTTGCAACCATGAGCAACATATTAGTACCAAGTGTAAGCCTAATATTAACACGAACCAAACCAAACTTGTAAACAAAAAATTTCCTATTCACTACTTGATATACAAAGCATCTAATATTTTTCTCCAGATCAGTATATAAATCATCAATTAGGAAAATACAATGGGTTCACGTACTAAAATCTCTGATTACATCAAAAGCTCCAACTTTCAACTATTGATTTATAAATCGAATTCTCTATAGAAATAAACTTAAAGCCGTTAACGTAAAAATTAATAATTAAATAAGCTAGTGCAAAGCTCAACAAAGGCTCTTGCTGCCTGCTCACTAAATGTATTTTAAAAAAGGGTGGGCAAAAATACTGGATAAGGGGGTTAGGTGGTATTATAGTTTAGAAAGAATGCATGCATCAAGGTAAAATTCTTTGAACATGCACAAATAAATTTTTTTGTATATAAACAAGTCTTTACATTGTTTTGGAAAATAACTGGGATACATTCTTTAAAAGTACACCTCATCACATAAGGAAAACACTTTCCTTAGAAAAATATATCACCTTAGAACAACTTTAATTAAAATATCTTATGAGAAAGCTTTGTAATATACAAAAAATAAAAAATATCACTCTCTTGAAAACTTCTTAACTTGATAAACATGACATCTTTTGAGAAAGCCTCTTTCTTGAGAGCTTCTTAACTTCATGAATATTTCATTAAAATCACGCTTCCATGATTTAACTTCATATAACAATCTTGTTTATCATCTTATAACATAGCTATTTACCACTAAATAATTAAAAGTCCTCTTTATCATAACATGAAACATAATTATTACTTTTGTCAACTAATAAAGTTTCTAATGATTAAATGAGAGATTTAAGGTTGAATCTCCACTTTCACCAAAAACTGATTGGTGTTTTGGTCTAATGATAAAGAATACAATTATTAGAAACAGACTAAGTAGATTGAAACCAAGAGAATCAATACCGTACTGGAAGCCGTTTTGGTTTGGTTAAAGAAACGAAATATTTTAGTACCGGTTAATATCGGTGTACCGTTTTGAAATTACCACTAATTTATATATATATATATATATATATATATATATATTTATTTATTTATTTATTTATTTATTTAAATGATAAATTTATATGTCACTCGTCTAATCAATAACAACAATAAATATTCTTTTTAAAAAAAACCTTTAGAGAAACCAATAGCATAAATATATGTAGTGTGTACCATTGTAGTTATATAATATACAAAAGATATCCTCCACGTGACTATAAGGAGTCTTTTGGCTGAATATTGCAGAAAATGGAGTTTATTTATGATATGGGTACTGTTAAAAGTTGTTAGGGTACTTTTTTTTTTTTTACACCTAATTTTATTTGAGTACCACCTATTTATACCACTAACGAGTTATTGAGTTTTCCCAAATATTTTTTTTGCTCTATTATTCCATTAGTCACAAATATTTCATATTTCATTATTTAAACTGGGTCATGATATAAACTATCACAAAAAGCCCAAAAACTCATATTTTATCCAATTTTATTATCATTATTTAGCTAAGCCCAAAATTGACCATTTGAACCCAATGAGCACATCCTATTCTATTTAAAGCCCAAGAATACTTATGCTTGGCAATATTTGAAAAGCCTATGATTCAAGTCCATGGCAAAACAATTTTATCAATAGAATTCAAATTTATAATCAAAGCCCATGATTTAAACCCATGGCAATTTATTTATCCAAAACTCAATTCTCATTGGCAATATTTAAATCTCAATTCTCATTGGCAACATCAAAGCCCAATTTTCATTGGCAATATCAAAACTCAGTTCTTACTGGCAATATTTAAAACCAAATTTTCATTGTCAATATCAAAGCCCAATTCTCATTGGCAATATCAAAAGCCCAATTTACGTTGGCACTATTAAAAACCCAAGCTAATTACTTGACACTATTTTATCGAAAGCCCAAGGTTATCAATACTTGGCAAAATACTACATCGCAATTATTTCACTTAAAAGTCCAATAATGAACAAATACTTTAGATTCTTAAACATATTACTATAATATTACAAGCTCATGGAATGTATGAATTATCTATTCTCAAAACCCATGGCAATCCTCTTATAAAAGCCCATGAAAAGTTATGATTATTGGACCCATGATATTTATTTATTTCATATTAAACTCATGCTCACTGTCTATTTTACATCACAACATCCATAATATTTATTACCAAAACTCATGGTAAATATTCAAACCCATAAGCTCATCATTTAAGTTATGATGTGATTATTAGAAACCATGAAACATTATTTGCAATCTGAAATTCATCATAGTAAATATTACTTACAAAGGTATTTTGAAACTTGTCCTATTATTTCAAACATCACAACTAATTGCCCAAGGGCTGTCACATCAATTGAAGTCCAAAGGATGATGGAATTTCTTTATCTTCCCTAAAACTGCACCTTCAGCGGAAGTGGAGCTAAAACAAAATTATTCAAATTCCAACAAATTGATACTAAAAATGTTAAAAACATTCAAGACGTAATTCATGTGCCAAGCCCATGAATCATAAAGGGGAAATAATTGGGAACATGTGGTTTGGAGGGCATAAAGGGATCTCCAGCGGAACCCCCTAAAGTGACTAAGAATTTGACACTTGGCTTGGGGTGTTGAATCTTACTTCTTGGGGACCAAATCTCAGTTGCAGCATTAGAATTCGTTCTTGATACTTGCCTTAATCCCATTGGCTGAATACAATCTCAGCAATCTTAGCATTTAATGCAAAAAGTTCTAAAATCCCATAATTACCCAAAGAAGCAAGACAACCCCTCAAAGTGGATTTTTTCCTACTTCTAATTAAAAATCCCAAGAAAGTTAAACCTTGATTCGTCATCCCTGATAAGTCATGTGTTTTTGGATTCTTGTCAATCAATACTTCCCTAAAGCTCCATTATAAATACATGCACACCTCAGCCTACAAGGGGGAGGAAGCCTCTCCAAGAACTTTGGTCATTGACTACATTCTGTAGAAATTCAACCCCTATTGAGCTTCCCTTAAGCTTTCCCAAGCTCTCTAGAGCTCACTTACAACCTTTCTCAGCCTATAGTCACTACAACACCAACATTCACTACCTTGCTTACACATTCATACTCCATAAACGTCCCATAACTGACCAACCTAGCTACCCTCTTTGAAATTCTGGGTTTGTTTGTTATTTTGCTCGTGGTTTAGCTTCCCTCAAGCTCACCACTCATCATCTTTAGCCCACACTCATCTAATCTCAGATACTCTTTTCCTCCTTTACATAATCACAGCTCAAAATGTCCTCCAACTAGTCATAAACAGCCCATTACTCACAAAAACTTCAATCTCAGTGTTAATCACATCTCACTCATTCAAAATAGCCCACATTCACCTCATTCATGCCTTATAATTATACACTCATCAAAATCTTAGTTTAATACTTGCTGCACTGAGCTGGGGATCTTTCTCTCCCTTCATTCCATCATATTTTTCCTCTTTTATTTGTAACTACGAAGCCTTTAATCATTGTTTATTATCATGATGAAGAGTATAATGTATTTGTAACAATTAAATTTTTCCCTCACAATTGATGTAATGATGGCTAAAAGTACTATAAATTCCCTTGACCAAGACACACAAGGACCCCCAAGATTGAACACTTTCCTAAATTTATTTAATCATTGACTGTTGGACTCTTAAGTATAATTTCACCCCTACCGCTGGAGATAATATCGTATCGCTAGAGGACTGATTTGGACTATGATGCTGTAAAAGGACTAATAATATAACAAACTAACAATACTAACATGTTTATTGAGCTTTATTGTTGTCTTCTTGTTAGGTGCAGCCTCTATCTCTTGCTTGGGCGGACTTACACCACACCGATAGCCTTTGGGCTTTGAGTCATGCGTTTTTGGATTCTTGTCAATCAATACTTCCCTAAAGCTCCATTATAAATACATGCACACCTCAGCCTACAAGGGGGAGGAAGCCACTCCAAGAACTTTGGTCATTGACTACATTCTGTAGAAATTCAACCCCTATTGAGCTTCCCTTAAGCTTTCCCAAGCTCTCTAGAGCTCACTTACAACCTTTCTCAGCCTATAGTCACTACAACACCAACATTCACTACCTTGCTTACACATTCATACTCCATAAACGTCCCATAACTGACCAACCTAGCTACCCTCTTTGAAATTCTGGGTTTGTTTGTTATTTTGCTCGTGGTTTAGCTTCCCTCAAGCTCACCACTCATCATCTTTAGCCCACACTCATCTAATCTCAGATACTCTTTTCCTCCTTTACATAATCACAGCTCAAAATGTCCTCCAACTAGTCATAAACAGCCCATTACTCACAAAAACTTCAATCTCAGTGTTAATCACATCTCACTCATTCAAAATAGCCCACATTCACCTCATTTATGCCTTATAATTATACACTCATCAAAATCTTAGTTTAATACTTGCTGCACTGAGCTGGGGATCTTTCTCTCCCTTCATTCCATCATATTTTTCCTCTTTTATTTGTAACTACGGAGCCTTTAATCATTGTTTATTATCATGATGAAGAGTATAATGTATTTGTAACAATTAAATTTTTCCCTCACAATTGATGTAATGATGGCTAAAAGTACTATAAATTCCCTTGACCAAGACACACAAGGACCCCCAAGATTGAACACTTTCCTAAATTTATTTAATCATTGACTGTTGGACTCTTAAGTATAATTTCACCCCTACCGCTGGAGATAATATCGTATCGCTAGAGGACTGATTTGGACTATGATGCTGTAAAAGGACTAATAATATAACAAACTAACAATACTAACATGTTTATTGAGCTTTATTGTTGTCTTCTTGTTAGGTGCAGCCTCTATCTCTTGCTTGGGCGGACTTACACCACACCGATAGCCTTTGGGCTTTGAGTCATGCATTTTTGGATTCTTGTCAATCAATACTTCCCTAAAGCTCCATTATAAATACATGCACACCTCAGCCTATAAGGGGGAGGAAGCCTCTCCAAGAACTTTGGTCATTGACTACATTCTGCAAAAATTCAACCCCGATTGAGCTTCCCTTAAGCTTTCCCAGGCTCTCTAGAGCTCACTTACAACCTTTCTCAGCCTATAGTCACTATAACACCAACATTCACCACCTTGCTTACACATTCATACTCCATAAATGTCCCATAACTGACCAACCTAGCTACCCTCTTTGAAATTCTGGGTTTGTTTGTTATTTTGCTCGTGGTTTAGCTTCTCTCAAGCTCACCACTCATCATCTTTAGCCCACACTCATCTAATCTCAGATACTCTTTTTCTCCTTTACATAATCACAGCTCAAAATGTCCTTCAACTAGTCATAAACAGCCCATTACTCACAAAAAGCTTCAATCTCAATGTTAATCACATTTCACTCATTCAGAATAGCCCACATTCACCTCATTCATGCCTTATAATTATACACTCATCAAAATCTTAATTTAATATTTACTGCACTGAGCTGGGGATCTTTCTCTCCCTTCATTCCATCCTATTTTTCCTCTTTTATTTGTAACTACAGAGCCTTTAATCATTGTTTATTATCATGATGAAGAGTATATTGTATTTGTAACAATTAAATTTTTCCCTCACAATTGATGTAATGATGGCTAAAAGTACTATAAATTCCCTTGACCAAGACACATAAGGACCCCCAAGACTGAACACTTTCCTAAATTTATTTAATCATTGACTGTTGCACTTTAAGTATAATTTCACCCCCACCGCTGGAGATAATATCGTACTGCTAGAGGACTGATTTGGACTATGATGCTGTAAAAGGACTAATAATATAATAAACTAACAATACTAACATGTTTATTGGGCTTTATTGTTGTCTTTTTATTAGGGTGCAGCCTCTATCTCTTGCTTGGGCGGACTTACACCACACCGATAGCCTTTGGGCTTTATTTCAAGGGTCCATCGTTGAGTTTTGGCTTGGCTACCCCATATTCTATTTAGGGACATCAGAAATTTTTCCCTCAGCAAAAGTTATTTGGGAAAATGAGGAAAAAGAGTGAATTTCGGTAACACCATTGCCGAAATTCTAACAAAAAGCATGAGAGAGAAAAGATAAGTGATGGTGGGAGAAAAAATTTGAATTTCGATAATGAGAAAAAATTTGAATTTCGGTAATCTCATTACCGAAATTCTTGCTACCCAAAACTATTGCCCAGCTACCAGGTGAAGTGGCCGAAGGAGAAGTGGCTGAAAGGAAACCAATTGTGGCAACCAAGTTGTTGAAATTGTAAGGGAGTGAGGAGAGAGAAAATAAGAATTGTGGCAACCAAGTTGCCGAAAATGGGAGGAAGAAACAAAAAGAGAGAATTGTGTTAACCAAGTTGCTGAAAACTTAGGGAAAAATTTAATAGTAATTTAGTCAATGAAGTTATGGCAATGAAGTTGCAAAAAATTAGAGAGAGAGAGAGAGAGAGAGAGAGAGAGAGAGAGAGAGAGAGAGAGAGAGAGAGAGAGAGAGAGAGAGAGAGAATTGTCTGAATAAAAAAATATATTTGGAAGAGTCAATCACCTCAACTCTTCCTCCTGATTCTTATTATCCAAGTACCTTGGAATATATTCTTTGATCATTCCCAATAAAACCTAACCTACTAATATGAATCTATGTCATGGGTTCTTTTTTGTCTTTTCATTTCTCTCCTCATTATAAAAGGCAGGCACCATCACTAAAGCATTGCATCTCTTACATTTTTCATATTGCTTCACTTACTTTTGATTGTTTAGTGCTATATTACTCTTCTGCTTTGCTTTAGTGTGCACAATTAAATATTATAAGTTTTGGGTTAATATGAGTTTTTTTGCTTTACTTATTAACTTACAGTTCTAGAAATTAACATTTATTATTATTGTATAAATATATGCTTCGTAAATATTAGAAGCTAATACATGGAAAAATATTATGTATGGTTGTAGTTTTTTTTTTTTTTTTTTTTGAGAGTCAAAATAGAGTATTATTATTATGATGCTGGAAAATCAGAAATAACAACATGACTAATGTTTGTTTGGAACATGCTCTATCCAAATTAATAAAGGAAAAGAAACAATTGCTCTCTTAACTAAAGCATGGACTGCACAATTACCTGCCACCTAGTATGAGAGAAATAAAAGGTTCTTAGTAAACCTACTATAGACATTGTGTCTTTGATAATCACCCCCATGGCTGAATGAGCCCGTCCGTTGCCTTCAAAGCCTTCCAAACTACTTCAGAAGCTCCTTCAAATTCAGCAACCGATAAGCCTAATTCCACAACAAATTTTGCTGCTCTTCTTGCAGCTAATGCTTCCAGCACCTCCACTGACCCCGGGTAAGGTATTTTTTCAGCTAAGGCAACAATCACATCCCCCTTACCATCTCTAACTATAACCCCTATCCCTGCTTCCTCCGACTCGGCAAACATGGCACCATCATAATTTGCTTTATACATTCCGACCCCCGGAGGTATCCATTTTGTATTTTCCCTTCGTTGCTGCACCTTGGTCTCTTTGATTTTTGATTGAAAATCCGAGAGGTAACTTCTAGCTATTTCAAAAAGCTTATCTCTTAGCACCCCTTTCTCATTCAGACTCAGCTTGTTTCTTTTGAGTCCATATAAACCAAGCCACCACCCCAAACAGCTTCAGTCCCTTTGCCCTCTGTCTGACCAGGTTTAGAAATTCTTGCATGTCCTGAAGATAAGGAAACTCTGTTCGGACCCAGCTGAAACAGGGGTTCCAAATTTCTTTGAGTGTCTCGCAACTCCATAGCGCATGGAACGTTGTTTCCTGATCCAGAAGGCAGGCACTACACCTCGCATCCTCAAGAATTTTTCTTTTCTTCAAATTTTCCTTTGTGGGCAGCGCGTTAGAGCAGACTCTCCAAAGAAAAAACTTGATTTTGTTAGGAACGTGAAGCTTCCAAAGGCGTTTCTAGAAAGCTGATCTGTGCGATCAGTCCGAGCTTGATGCAGCGCTAGAGTTTGCTTCCTTACACAACATTTGATACCCCACCTTAATCGAATACTCCCCATCGTGACTATCGGGCCAAATGAGGCGATCTTTCTGTTCAGTCCAGCTCAGTGGAATTGCTTTTATTCTAGTAACCTCAAAACTCAAAAAACGCTGGTTGAGCAGATTAATATTCCAAGACCGAGTGTTTGGATTTATTAGTGCAGCAACCTAAGATCCTTTTAATGCCGCTACCTGTGGAGAAACGATCCTAGCAGACCCTTTCCCTGGCAGCCAATTTTCTCCATATATATATATATCTATATATATCTATACTCTTCCCATCTCCTATCCTCCATCTCATACCCATCAAAATCACCTTTCTTGACTTAAGGATACTCTGCCAAGCATAAGAACCCGTGGCTGCTGAGGCTTCAAAAATGGACCCCTTGGGAAAATACTTTGCTTTAAAGACCCAATAAAAAAGAGAGGATTGGTCCTTCAATAGTTTCCACACTTGTTTTGCCAACATTGCATCATTGAATTTTTCCAAGTCTTTGAAGCCTAACCCTCCTTCTGATTTAGGCTGGCAAAGAACCTCCCATTTTTTCCAATGAATTTTCCGCTGTTCACCCTTTTGTCCCCAAAAGAATTTCCAGATTAATGCCTCAATTTCTTGACAAAGACCCACCGATAATTTGAAGCAACCCATTGCGAATGTAGGAATCGCTTGCACCACCGCTTTGAGTAAAATCTCTCTACCCGCTTGGGACAGTTGCTTTTCCTTCCACCCTTGAAGTTTGCTCCACACCCTTTCTTTAATGAAATTTAGACTTGCTTTCTTATTCCTTCCCACCACCGCTGGCAAGTCAAGGTACTTCTCATACTCTTTCACCTCCGGTACTTGTAAAAAATCCATAATTTGGGCCTTTGTGTCTTCATTCACTGCCTTGCTAAAAAAGATAGTTGTCTTCTCTCGGTTTAGCTTTTGACCAGAAGCTTGTTCATACAGTGACAGAATATCTTGGATTGCTTGTAAATCTGTCAAAGAAGCTCTACAAAATAATAGGTTGTCATTTGCAAAAAATAAGTGTGAGATTTTTGGTCCCCTTTTACATAAAGAGAATCCCCTTATTCTTTTATTGGAGGCTGCCTGCTGCAACATCCTATTCAAACCTTCTGAACACAATAAAAAAAGGTATGGAGACAAAAGGATCTCCTTGCCTTAAACCCCTTTGTTTGTATGACTATGATTATGATTATGATTATTGTTGTTGTTATTATTCAAATTTTAGATTAATGAATTTTTTATGGTTAGGACTACAAGCATTTTTAGTTATATTTGAAATTTACCATAATAAATTGTAATAGTCACCATACATGAATTTGATTATTTTGTAGTTGATAACTTATAATCAGCCTATGACTTAGGTGCTTCTCAAAAAAAAAAAAAAGATTATGCTTTTATGCTAGGGATACTTTATTTTCACTCAGTGCATAATATTGCTCTGTATAGCAAATCTCAAGTATCTTGTTGATATCATTATAAATACAATATGTTGAACTCTTTCAATGGTCAAATTGATTCACATAAACTTTTCAGTAGTGTTGTTATTTTGTGTTTATTTATTATTATCTGATTGGGTTTATTTTTATTTTTTTTGTTGTTGCAAGTATCACTCTATTATTCTCACTCTTTCAGTTGGTATCACAATTGTGGTAAGCATCTCGACTCTCTCATTAAATTTATGTACGTGTTTTGTTAATTTTGAAATTATTTAATAATTTATTGTTATTATTATTATATGACAACAAAATTGTAATAAATTGTATTATTGTGATCTTTTTATAATCAATTTTACTTTGTTATTATCAATTATTACATCTATTACTTGGACAAAATATATTGCATAATATGTTTGTTGGTTTATAATAAAGATATGTATGTGTATTATTATTATTATTATTATTTAGTACAATAAATTGTACATTTGTGTTTCTTTTTCTTCAAAGTTTAGTTGGTATAAAAATTTATTAAGTTTCTTGAATCTTTACTTTTTACGATGGTTATATGTTGGGAAATGAAAATTAATTATGTGCTTGATAAATATTATACACTAATATATTGTATATATTATATATGGTTATATTATAGTTAATATTAATTATTGTGTGTATGATTATTTTTGCTAAAACTATTATTATTATTATTAAAAAATTTGCTTCATAAATCCTTTATTTGGTTTTTTTTTTTTTTGTTTCAATTTTATTATGAACTACAAGCAGTGTAAGTTATATTTAATATTTAGCATAAAAAATTGTAGTAGTCACTATATATTACTTTTATTATTTTTTATTATTGTTCTTTTGTTTTTATTTAGGATTATATTTTTTTTAGAAAATATTTATGATTATTTGATTGTGTTTTTTTTGTTCTTTCTTTCTTTTCTTGCAAGTATCACTCTATAATTCCTACATTCCTTCACTTCGTATCGTGACTGTAGTACACTTCTCAGCCCCCTAATTTAATTGGAAATTATTTTTTTTGTTTGTAATTTTTTATATAGATGGTTTGTAAAAAATATACCTTCAGATATTGTAATTTTTTAGTCTCAATGTTTATATATTAAAGATAATTAGGGTTGATTCCATTCCAATTATGAGTATGAGTATGATTATGATTAATTTCTTATATTCTATTTAATTTAGGGTTGACCAAGATCTTAATAGTACTTTATTGTCAATTCATTAATGTCATAGAGGTTATTTCAGTCCAAAAAAGAAAAAGGCTACTTTAGTTTGATTTATGGACAATTTCCTACTAATATAAAGGTAATGGATGTTGCATGGTTTAACTCATTGTAGCATTTAATGTAGGATATATTTGAAATGAAGCTTGGGTCATTTGATCATTCTTTGCTAACCCAACAACAATACCACATCTCTAATGACGCAATGGAAGGCAATGTATGTTGCGAGATCAAAATTTATTAATGTCCTAATAATATCTACAATTATTCAATTTACATGAAAATAATTTCAACATTAGCAATACAACATTGTACATTTTTTTAAAAATTTCAGGTTTCTACCTTATGAGTGCGACCCCAACCGTTTGCACCCCCCCCCCCCCCCACCCCCCGAGGCAGTTAGGCGAGTGTATCACCCCATATTTGCATCAATGTAGACTATACTGTGTTACCCACTTACCACATATAGTTCTTGACTGGGGTTTTATCACTTTTTTGGTGGAGTGGTAGCGATCTGAAACCCATACATTTCACTTACCTACTTGTGAAATGTCAATCACTTTACAAGATATAGCAATGATTACAGGATTGCCTATTGATGGCAATGTAGCGTGCGGACCCACTAATTTGGACTGGGGAACAGTTTGTTAGAATTTACTTGAGGTGACACCACCTGCAACAACATTGGAATATGGTGGCCTTAAAATAAGCTGGGTAAGGAATACATTCTCAAGCCTACCAGAGGGTTTCAATGCTGTAACAACCCAACAGTATGCTAGGGCATACATGTTCCAGGTTTTGGCTGCCAAAGTAGATTGCATTGCTGCTTTCTCTAGCTGTTAGCGGACTTTGGTGCAGCTGGGAAGTATAGCTGGGGTAGTGCCACACTGGCTTTCCTTTATAAAAAGCTATGTACTGCTACTATTAAAAAAAGCACGGAGGTTGCAGGTCCTGTTTTCATATTACGATTATGGGCCTGGGAGCATCTTCCATATCTGAACCCAATTCCAATAAATCCAACGAATTTAAATGGTGACGACCTATATGGATGCAGGTATAATATTTACTATCTATTTCTATACAACATTGTATACTGGGTGACCAAGAGGACTTTTACTTACACACCAACGCATGTTCTACGTGCATACCGTTCTAATCGCGACACACATCATAATAAATAGGTAATATATGTTGTCACAATGCATCAATGGTTAATTTGCTAGTTATATTATGTCTTGATCGATTATAACATAGGTATTGTAATTGGAATTACAGGTTGTATGGACACCGTATGGTGATTATTTGCATTCATGGTGTCTTGTAGAAAAACATATATGGATTACAATAGCGCCATTGCTCTACTTCCAAATTGTGGAGTATTACCATCCAGAAAGAGTCATGCAATAGTTTGGGTTCTTGTAAAGATGTCCAAAGTGGCCTACTGACAATTTCGATAAATCTGTGCATTGTGTAAAGTTGATAGGAAAGTCCGGTATCAATTGGTGTAGGCAGCATGCACAATACTATCGACTTTGGAACGAGTGAGCTCAAAATGTAGTTAGGGATGACAATTTCCATTTAGGTGTGGACTACACAATATGGTACCATCAACTTGGTCACTTATTCACGACACCAGAGGCGGCTGCCCATATGTACTAGGTTATTATTTTAGCTTTTTCGATAATACTGCACTAATGTTGATAACAAATTATTTACACAAACAAAATACTGCACTAATATTGATAACAAATTATTATTTTATATATTTCAATAATATTGTACTAATAATTTTTTTTTTCTTTTTTTTTGGCAGCAAATTGAGATCAATAATATGTTAAATTTGGCTGTTGCAAATCAAGAGAGGAATGACCTGACTGCACAACAAGTCCTTCCAGCAATAGTAGAGAGCCTTAGTCGAGTGAAGCTATCGATGGAAAAAAATATTTCCTTCGTTCCTACTGAGAGGGTGACACACTTCGGGCGACGACAGAGGCACCAAGGAAGACAGCACCTGCAAACCTTTACTGAACCCGCTCATCCACCTCTACGCAATGTGGACAACATAGAAATGATAAAGCCAAACCATCCACGTTACACAGCACAACATGTACAACTCTACCCAATTTGGGCCATCAACATCTGCCCATAATGAGCCAACCACCTTCAATGAGTATAATCCAATTAGTGTCAACGAGTACTGCATGTCTTTATATTAACAGGTTGGATCATCCAGTTCCCTAGGACAAAGATTTGAGGGTTTGTATAGCTATGACTATTATCCCCAACCTAGTTTAACACCTCCCTCCTATCACCCATTGCCACCTCCATTCTATTCTAGGCAATACAATTATGACCAGGATAGCCAATCCCTTTCCCCACAACGTCCATATCCAACTTTATATGATGGCCAACCCATGTCTAATCCATTTCACAATAATCCATATCCACATGGGCAGTACAACTATGAACAACATGACTCATTCATCACACCACAACCTTCCCAACCATCCCCTTATGTTGGTGATTTCTGCACGCCACCAAATACATGGGCATGTGCTCTGAACTCTGAGGAAGATGCCTTAATTGAGGATAGTGGGGAAGATGCAGAAGATATGGAGGTATCATCAGATGATGAAAGTGATGAAGGTGGTAATTATCAAACAGATTTTGATATTAGAACAAAGCCAAGGCGCATGGGGAAAAGTCCCTTTTCTAACGAGTAAATAAGCATCTTCGTTGTGGAACACAACAAAAGCTTCATGTACCCCATCGTGGCAATCACTAATCAATATAAAATGACTGTCTATTAAGAATATATTAAAGTATTATCGTTGTTTATGCATTACTATAGCAAAAAATATTATGCCTAAATAGTATACATATTACATTATACTATTAACCATAAGACCTTTGCGAAAATAAGAAATGTGTATACATATTTTGGTATTCGAAATTAGTGCCCAATTAATCTAATCATACATCTATTTAATATAATTGTCCAATCCTACAAATCCAACATAAAATCTATATGTGTAGCCACAATTGTAGGCGCAGAATAGGCAAAAAAAAAATAAAGTGTCAAACTTCTATTTTTGTAGTTGATATTTTTTCCTTTGCATGATGGCTACTGTACCGTAGGCGCAGAACAATGTTTGCATCTTACAGACCAACATGCTGGATCTGACTCTTTTACACTAAATGTGTGGTTCCTTTTGATGTGATATTGTTTAGCAGCAGCTTGTAGTTCATTCTTATCAGCAAAAAGCAAGCCCACATAAAACTCTTGGGTAGGGTCCCAAGTACTTTGAATGGGCTTTTCAAATGGTGGGGTTGGATCAATCATATTATCCCACGTGTTTTGTGAAAAGCTTAGTGATGAAGGTTGATGGAATGTCATTGTTGGATTGCTTTCATGATTAGGTTCATTGGGAATCTCCTATTCATCTCCAACATCATCAAAGACCTCGTCGTTATCAAGTTGGTCATCACTATCCATAGCTCACATCCTTTTTGATAATGTATGGACTGCATTTTGAGTAGTAGCAGCTATGCGAGTCGTATCATTGGGATCATTAGCAACTCTCTGAGTGGCAGTTTGGTCATACTAAGTTTCAAACTCAAAACAAGTAGTCTTTGGTGCGACATGCTCAGTTGGGTTATAATAGTTAGCATCACTAGTGTTCATTAGTCGATAAGGAATATGTTGGTCCTCAGTTGCAACATGGGTATATGGAGCATGATAGTCAGCACCACTAATGTTGATTGGGGAACGAGCCGCATCTTCAAAATAATTACCAGTATGAGTGGCATACGAATCATGAAAGTGCTAGCCATGTGAATATCTAAATGATGCACTTGGTCCTTCGTTGGCTTATCGAATGGGAAAAACATCTTGGTGGCTTCTTATGGGTTTTACACACACGTACAACTCTACACCTACAAATCCATATTGGTTGCCTAACATATCAAATATTACATTGACACCATTATCATCTTCTGCCAAAACTTGCTGGTAAATCACAAGATGTGGATGATATTGAAAAGGAAATCTATACCAAATAGTAAGTTTTGAATCTTCTCTGTTTATATGAAGCGTGGATGCTATTCCATCACATAGATCTTCAAATGTAACACCCCAGCTTAATGGAAGCATAGAAGGAGGTGACCCTTCGTAATAAACCCTATTTATGCCATGTTTAATTATTCCACCAGAATGGATGAGAAAAATGAACAACTTCTCTGCCATTCACACTAAAACACAACAATAGTATTAATATATTAAGACTGCACAACCATTAAAATGCAATACAAAAAGGTAATCCATTAAAAATATTCAATGTTTAAATAGCTAGAGTTGAGAGAATTTTATTAAAGAGGATTGGTTCACTGATAATTTATTACTATCCATTATAGTAATTAGAGTTATTTTTTGTTTCCCTTTTCCTAAGTAACTTAGCATAACATTAACATTTAGAAGGATTTGTTATGGTTACGTTAATTATTTTATATAGTTCTTCATTTTGCTTCTTCTAAAACAAGACAGATTATATAATGTTCTCATGCATCCATACGATAATAGATAAATATTTCTAATATCTTACAATTTTCTTTATTATTATTATACCTAAAACTTAGATTTTAAGGTTTATGAGCATATACTAACCTTTTTTTTTTTTTTTTAGGTTTTCTTATAGCATAGATGTATATTATAGTCTAACAAAATAAGTATTTCTTTAAGGAAAATTTATGTCAATGTTGAAATATATTTTTGCTATATGAAATTTTAGGCAAGAATTCATGGACAAATAATTTAAAACATATCATACAAATCAGTTCATGTTGCAAAACACATAATACAAAAACAAGATTTTTATGAACAAATAATTTAACAGAAACAAGATTTTCATGCTTAGCTATGCCCCTAAAACATATCAATATGAATATTATAAAAAGAAAAGAAACTACTTAAGAGATGTAACTCACCTTGTAAGAGATAAAGAACAGATAGATATTTGCAAGTGTTGTTCCTTATAGTTCTTTGTAGAATGTATGACACGTATGAATTGAAAATGGTTAATAGAATTATGAGGGGGAATAAGAGTGGAGAAGAAGGTTGATAGAATTTTTAGGGGAAAAAGAGTAGAAAAAAATAACCGTGGAAACTTCAGTAACATTAGTGCTATTTAAATAGGATGCAAGTTTCATATACGTTAAATTCTTAGATTTTAAATTGTAAAACTAGATACACCAATTGACCAAATACAACACAACATGAGACACTTTGATACAAACAAATTACTTAACTATAAACATATATTCACTACAAAGAATATCTGCAAAAATCTCAGTTTCTTTGTTTTTTGTTTTTGTTTACAGTGTGCACATCAATCATTTTTTTCTTTCATTTCGTATTGTAAGAATCTTTGCAAAGAATCTCTGCGAAAATGTCAATTTTTTTAATTATTTACAATGTGCACATCAATCATTTTTTTCTTTCATTTTGTATTGTAAGAATCTATGTACTTTTTTTTTAGAATAAGAATCAATGTACTTCTTTCATTTTGTATTGTAAGGATCTATGTACTTTTTTTTTTTTTTTAAGAATAAGAATCAATGTGCTTGAATCTAGATTCATTATTTGTTTCATAGGGCAAATCATGCAAAGAATACTTTTACAATACGAAATGAAAGAACATGACATACACACAAACCAAACTATTTCAGTAAAAAAAAACTACTGACACACGGAAAGAATAAAAATATGTGTACTTTTTAGAATAAGAATCCAAAATATTTTTTTATCCAGAAAATTCTCTCTCTTTCTCTCCCTCTCCCCAATTTTTGGCAACTCCATTGCCACAAATCAATTGCCACATTTTTTTTCCTTGCATTTCGGCATTTCCATTGCCACAAATTAATTGCCACAATTTTTTTTCCCTTCCATTTCAGCAATTCCATTGCCACAAATCAATTACCACAATTCTTTTTTTTTCCCCTCCAATTTTTGGCAACAACATTGCCACAAATCAATTGCTACCATTTTTTTTCCTCTCATTTCGGCAATTCCATTGCCACAAATCAATTGCCACAATTTTTTTTCCTGCCATTTTCGGCCAAATCTTCTTCCCCCACCCCCCATTTTCGGCAACTTCATTGCCTAAATTACTATTAAATTTTTCCCCACGTTTTTGGCAAATTGGTTGCCACAGTTCTCTTTTTTTTTTTTTCCTCTCATTTTCGGCAATTTGGTTGCTACAATTCTTATTTTCTCTCTCCTCACTCCCCTACAATTTCGACAAATTGGTTGCCACAATTGGTTTCCTTTCAGCCACTCTCCTTTGGCACTTCACTAGGCAGTAGTTTCGGGCAGTAAGAATTTCGGTAATGAGATTACTGAAATTCGAATTTTTTTCCTCCCACTACCATCACATCACTTATTTTCTCTCTCATGCTTTTTGTTAGAATTTTGGCAGCGGTGTTACCGAAATTCACTCTTTTTCCTCATTTTTCCAAATAACTTTCAACAGTACCCGTATCACAAATAAACTCCATTTTTTGCAATATTTAGCTAAAAGACTCTAACTATAAGGGTGGGTGAGTGATTAGCAAAAAAAAAAAGTGGGTGGGTGAGTACCGAAGTGGCAAGTTAAAAACAATGACTGTGATCCGGTGTGATGGTTATGGCTATTGCACTATGCAATTTCTCTCACATGAATTTCACTGTTTCAAAAAAATTAACCATTTTTTAATTCTTAACTTTTTAACTTTTTTAACTTCCTTGATTCAATGGTTGATATGATTTAATTTTTTAACTTTTGATTTGAACTGTTGATAAGATATTGCATGATGCAATAGTGATCTCAATCCTAAAAACAAGTCCATCAATTTACTTGGCATTAATAATAATAATAATAATAATAATAATAATAATAATAAATAGAGACAAAGTCCTATCACATTTCAAATTAGTATCAGATTTTCATGTGGGCTTGAGGCCTTGAGCAGATAAAAAGAGGGAAAACCGTAGAGGGAAGGGTAAAAGCAAAAAGTAAGAATAATAAAGAAGGAGAGGAGGCGACCACATAGGTGAACTGATAGTTGAGAAGAAGAAGCTTTAGAAGCTTGGGTGAACAACAATGGCAATGCGTTCCGGCGCTTTTTCTTGCCTTAACTGCTTCTTCTTGTCAACCATCCCCTCTCTCAAAATTTACCCAACAACTTTCACTTTTCTTAAAAGTCTACAATTAAATCAAATATTTTTGTTTCAATTTGAAATGCACTTACCAGCCAAAATCCTGTATTAATCCCAATATGGCCGAAATAGCTTGGTATAGTCGGTATTTGATCCGACACAAAATGAAAGTGTATTTGTCCGGTGAAGGTGCCGATATGGAAAATTTTGGCCGTACCGGCTGGTAAGGTACGAAACTAACTTCTTTGATTGAAACTCTATAATAAAAAACATAATTATTACTTTGGTTTGTCTATCTGTCTAGTATGTTTATAGCGTGTGGGCCATCTAGATCTCTTAGACTAAGCATTCAACAGCTAGCTGAAGGAATTAAACATAAAACTTTTTACTTTAAACGCTTGAAAGGCTTAAGGAATTTCCAACCCACCTTTAGCAGGTTCCCAAGTCTATTAACTACATAAAAAAATTATTAGAAGCGGACGATATAGATTGAAACTCTATAATAAAATATAAGGGTAAATTATACTTTTAGTCCCTAACATTTGCCTTATATGTCAAAATAATATCTAATGTTTCAAATGTGTCAGATTAGTCCTTAATCTTTTGGTATTGTGTCAAAATAGTCCGTGCCGTTAAGTGGTGGAAGGAAAAAGCTAACGTGACTAACGGTGCTATCAAAATATCTATTTTTATGCCACTTAAGTAGCCACATATGCTACCACATGTCTTTAGTTTTAAAAAAATAAAATAATATATTTGAAATTAGTTTATTATAGACTAAAATTCAGTTTTTTCTTTGTTTCATTTATTTTTCTTTGCTTTTTGCGGAACCAAACAAGAGTTAAAATCCCCGAATTCAAAGCTCAAAAAAATTTCAAACCTAAAAATGGTTCGGTAGTGTACCACTCATTAGTTCCTCCCCAAAAAATTTCAAACTATAAAAAATTCCTACTATAAGTATTAAAAAAAAATAATTCATATTCTCTAAGCCTTATCACATCAATCTCTTCATTTCTTCCCCAAAATAAAATATCAAAACCCACTCCCTCTCTTCCCATTTCCCTCACTTCTCTCTCTCTCTCTCTCTCTCTCTCTCTAACCCAAAGCAAATTGGAATCCCTTTGACCAAAATGAAATGGTAAAGCTGTTGGCAGCAAAAAAAATCAGATGAAGTCGGCCATTTTTAGGGGACTTAGTTAGGAATGTTACAGAGAGATTGCGATTTGAAGCTGCAACTCTTCGAATCGAACCTTGTGCTCATGCTAGTCCTTGTTCTATGAATTAATTGAAGCAATTTGTGGTCGTTTGGAATAGCAAGCATTTTGGGGTTGACTGTGTACCTTATTTGGAATTTTATTTTCATATTCAGCCGATAAAAGGAAGAATATTTTTAATGTGGGAATGGGGATTTTGAATTGAATTCTCTAAGCTCCGAAGATCTTTTTCTTTTTCTTATTTGGTTGCAAGGAAAATGTGGGGAAAAGAAAGGAAATTTAATTTAGAATTCTGGGTTTTGAATCCCGTTTTGTTCTCAAGAAAGCAAAGGTAAGAAAATGAAGAAAAGAAATTTTCAAATTTGACAGAAATAAACAAATTCTAAATATTTTATTTTCTAAAAATAAAGACATCTGGTAGCAAATTCCAAATATTAGTTTATTGCCACGTCAATAGAAAATAATTTTTTATTTTGTCCATTAGTCATGTTAGCAATTTCCATCTAAGAGATAACGACAAGGACTAACTTGACACAACATTAAAAAGTTAGAGACCAAATTGACACAATTGAAAGGATAGAGACAAAATTGAAGTATGGTGTAAAGGATAGTAACCAAATACGTAGTTTACCCAATACATAATTATTACTTTAGTTTGTCTATCTGGTATGCTTGTAGTGTGTGGGCGATCTAAACCTCCTAGACTAGGCATTCAATAGCCAATTTAAGGAATTAAACATAAAACTTTCTACTCTAAACACTTAAAAAGCTTAAGGAATTCCTAACCCACCTCAAGTAGGTTTCCAAGTCTACTAAATTTGTGTTTGGCAAAAATTATTTTGGCCAACTTATTTTACTATTTAGCTTATTTTTGCTACTATTCATGTATCCCACTACACTTTTTAATACTATTCAAAGGTCCCGTTGTTAAGGTCTTAACAATGGGTTTGGCTAAATATAACTATTAAATGAGAGAGAGAGAGAGAGAGAGTTTCTTTGTGTCTCTTCTCTCTCTTTCTCTATTATATCTATTTAGACCAGATCGACTCCCTCAAATCAAATTTCTATTAGAAAAAAACATATGGGAGATAGTCAAGGAAGAAATACCAACTCATTTTTCCAGTAAGTATCTCTTCTTCTTCCATTTTCTCCGTTTCTTCACAATTTTTTTTTCTTTTTTTAAGATTTGTGTTTGTATTTGTTTCCTTGTGGGTTTCTATCTTTGATTGTTTGCTAATTTGGAACTTTAGGTTTATGGTATTGATCTTGGCAAGTTGGACCTTGTGAACAAACACTCCCACTTGAAGAGAAGTTTTTAGGAGGGTCAACGTAATCTTCTCCATTAGATTATCAAGGAAAACAAATCTTATTCTCCACACATTCAAAATAACTTATGTTTTAACAAATTTTGAGATTCTATAGATGATAATTAGTTCAATCGGTCTTGATGGAGATTTTTTTTTCTTCTAATTTTTGTTCATTTATCAAATAATGCATTTAAGGTTTCGTTTGGGAACAACTTATTTAACAAATTCCTAGATTCTATAGATGAAAATAATTAATTCAATCGATTCTAATGAAGATTTTTTTTCTTCTCATTTTTGTTCAATTGTCAAACAGTGTATTTAAGGTTGAAAAACTTATTTAGCTTTTTGCTAAAAATATTGTAAATAAAATGTAAAAGTTAAATAAAATATGTAGATTATTCATGTAGGATTTACAAATAATAGGAAATATAAACAAAAGTTAAATAAATTAAGTTAGTAATTTTTGTGAAACTCGTTGTAGGGACAAGGGACCCAAATGCACTTTTTGGGCCTTGGGCCATGTCCGAGAAGGCTAAATGGTTTGAGGGTAGGTTAGTAGATGGGAAAATGTAAGATTGTAAAGTTTCACGAGTAAGTTATAGCTGTAAAGGCCGAGGAAGGTGGTTTGAGGATGAATATCCCCTCGAATAAATGAGGTAGAGATCAAAATGAGTGTCCTATCGTCCAAGGCGACGTTTCGGGTGGTTCTATTGATAAAGACTTGCATCATGGACGTACAGGGGGGATGGAAGCTAGGAAATATCTAAGGGAAGGCTGTCGCCACTATATTGAATGCTCTGCGGCTAACTTTCTGACTGTATTTATATGGAGAAGACCCCTGAACAGTGCTACCTTGACTATCTCAACTCACAGAGGGCAGAGAGGGTGTTCGATGGGACAAGTACTCAAGTAGTGGCCCGGATGATCAACAAGTGTAGGGCTAAGATCATTGAAAGGGAGATATATAATGTAAGAGACTCCTGAGGAAAGGGGGATCGAAAAATCAAGAGAGAAATACTGTAGTAATCAGGAACCAAATTTGTAAACAAACTTGTGAGAAATATATAATAATTGATTTCCTTGGATTGTGCTGAAGACGATTTATTTTAGTTTAAATCAATCTATCTTCTTGTTCTTGTCATTTAAACCCACATTATTTGTTGTCCAACTCATTTTAGCCCAGTTTTCCAACCCAACTTCTACAAATTCATTGTTTTGGGCTTTTTGGGCCTAAGTCCATCCGTCTTTTGGATTAGGGACTCAAATATGGTTCTTACAACCATAAATAGCATAAAAAATACACAATAAGCTGTTTTGTAAGTATATCTCAAAAGTTCACTAAGTATTGTCTTACCAAAAAAAAAATGTGGACAACTTTTCAATTTTTAATTTTGATGATAGGAAGATAGAAAAATAGGTTTTTATTCTTTTAAAAGAGAGAAAGAGGCATAGGTTGAATAAAATATTTAGGATTCAATCTCTACTTACAAAAAAATCAATTGTTGTATTGGTTTGATGATAAATAGTTATTATTAAGAGTAGACATATAAGTTAAAACTCTCAAAAAAAAAAGGGGGGGGGGGAAGAGAGAGAGAGAGAGAGAGAGAGAGAGATTAAAAAAAAAAAAAGAGAAAGAGGAAAGAAAGAACGACATCGTTTTAGTGCGAACGGCAAATAACGAGCCACGTTTTCTCCCGCCACGCACGAAAATCCGTATTCCGGATATAGCCCAAGAATTAAAACATTATTTCCAAGAGTACCACTACCACCACAGTTTCCATTGGGAAATATTTTTTAAGAAGTCAAAAGCACGTTTCACAAACCGAGGGGCATTTGAGTAACTTTGATTCCCAATGACCTTCGTGCAAAAAAGTCGGTTCGTGTCCTTGGGATGGGAATCCTCGTTTCATTTCTTCCCTCGGTCTTGTCCTTTTGTCATTTCAGTTTTCCCATTCCTTTCCATTATAGCCTTTTTGCTGCCTCCTGCTCATACACACTTCTCTTTCTCTTTTGATTGCCAAAAATGGCCCCACAAACCAGAAGAATGACATTTCCGAAAGTGGTCATTGAGAGAGACACTGACTCTGAACCCAGTTCGTCAGATGAAGAAGAAGAAGAAGAAGATCATGAAGAAGTAGAAGAAGAAGAAGAAGAAGAAGAAGGAAAAGTTTTGGATAACAAAAATGTAGAGAGAATGGAGGAATCGTTGGAAGCGAAGAAGAAAGGGAAAACACCCATTACTATTAGTCTCAAGAAAGTTTGCAAAGTAAAGGATGCTTTACCCTTAACCTAGAGGGTTTTTCGAAATCCCACTTTTTTTTGTTTTTTTTTTTTGTTTCTGTTTTTGTGTGTTTTTATTTATTTTGTTTTTGTGATGTTTCAGGTTTGCAAAAAAGTGGGTCATGAAGCGGGATTCAAGGGGGCTACGTATATAGACTGCCCCATGAAACCATGCTTTCTCTGCAAAATGCCTGGTAAGTTCGAACCTTTTTATTTGTTTGTAGAATTCTGCTTACTGGGTATTGCTAATTGAATTGGAATGTCTCCTCGTGATTCGGTTTAATGGAATTAGGAATTTTGTGTGGGTTAAATTTATGTATTTTGTTCTTGATAGCACTGATGCACATCTATACAAAAACGCTTGGTAATATACTAGTTACATATCTTTTTATATGGTATAATGATTTTGATATTGTGTGACATTGTTATAAAAGTTTTATAATTTGTGTTACTTGAGGTTAATTTATGTGTTTTGGCATGTGGATTTTGTGAATTTAAGGTCACACTACAATGGCTTGCCCGCATCGAGTGGCTACTGAGCATGGGGTCATCCCTGCACCCCGCAGAAATACCCGTAATCCATTGGAATATGTCTTTGAGCGCCAGTTCAGACCAGGTGTTCTTCGGGTAATCCTTCACCTCACTATCTGCTCTTTTATTATTATTATTTTTTCCCTTGGGTGGGAGCTATGATTTCCCCTTCTGTTTTTGTGTTAGTATTTTATTTTAGTATGATCTGTAGTATCAAAGTATATTTTTTACATGTCAAATTGTCTCTTAAGAAGCATGTGAAGACATTTAGTATTGCTAGTTTGGTTTACTGTATGACAAGGAATTTCTAGGTATGTTAGAATTCACACTGTTTTGACTTATTACTCTACTTTAGATATCAAGTTTGGTCATTTAGGTGCCTCCTGGGCATGAGGACAAACTGCTTAGCCCGTCAGGTGAGAAAAGCTCTTGGATTACCGGTAATTGGTTCTGGCAGGTGGGATCAGTTGCATGTAGGAGTTTGATTAATAGTGAGGATTGTTGTACCATATGTTCTGTGATGTGTAGCTAATTTGAGTGAAGTTCTTCCATGTCATATACATAAAAAAAAAAAAAAAAAAGTGTTTGGTCAATTTGGTGGCTATCATTTTGGAACACAGGGGACCTGGGAGGAGCATAATTTTTAGGGTGGCTATCAAGTAAGTTTTTCCTAGAAGCAGAGTTTTGAACCAGTAGCCTCTACTTAGGCATGGTCTCCATTTGATTGTGCTATTCATTGGGATGAATCTTCCGAGTTACATATGGCAAATTTGTAATTGAAGCAAAAAGAGGCGTGACTACAAGACTTTGGGTTCCAAACGGTGAAAATGGAGTGTTGGTGGAGCCTTCCTGTTGGCGAAGGCTAAGGGGTGCAAATGGACTAAAAAAATATAAAAGTAAAAAAATGATACTGCTGCCTTCTATTTATGTTGGTTGCATTATTATGGGTCTTGTCACTCTGTCTATCTTCTCAGAGTTTCTTTTTTCTTGGTCAGATGATATGGTTCTGTCTCCTGGTTGTAACTTTAAATGTTTATCATAGATTCAATATGGAATCTGAGTCATAAAGTCATTAATGTTTTGTTACTTTAATAAGGAATCTGAATCATGAAGTCATGGTCAGGCATCTTAAGTTGAGGCTTCCAGGTTTGCTATTATGGGTCTAGACAAACAGAATTCTCTTTATATGATCTTTTTTAGTAATAAAATTTTCTAGGCCATAGTCATACCATTGGAATATTTTTGACAATTAAACTATTTCATTTGCTCTCTTTCTTGGCATTTGGGCTGTTTATACAACTTTTTCAATTTTATCAATTCCTGGCCTTCTGGGTCTTCATGGAGCTGTACCATTGTATTGGAAAGGAGTGGGTGGAAATGTGATCTTCACTGCAATGAATTTATTGTATTTTTTATCATCTCTGCAACAGATCAAACCAGCTTTTGTAATCCCAGATGAGGTGACTTGTGCGGTTATCAGATATCATAGTAGACGTATAACGTGCTTGGAGTTCCATCCAACAAACAATAACCTCCTTTTATCTGGAGATAAGGTCAGTCTCACCTGCGTTATATGTCATTGCTTGGTTCAAGTTTTATGTTGTGTAATTCAGTAATTATTTAGTGATCATTGATACTTGTTTTTATTTCTTCTGAATTCTGGTTTGATGTTAAAGAAAGGGCAAGTTGGAGTTTGGGATTTTGGTAAAGTTCATGAAAAGATGGTCTATGGAAATATTCACTCTTGCATAGTGAATAATATGAGGTTAGTTATCTTTGCTCTCTCTCTCTATATATATATATATATATTATATAGTGCACATCAAAATCAGAGTGCTAAACCCTATTTGAATACTTACAGGTTCAATCCTACAAATGATGATTCAGTATATGCTTCATCCTCAGATGGAACCATTAGTTGCATTGACTTGGAGACCGGAATTTCATTATCTCTGATGAATCTCAATCCTGATGGGTGGCAGGTGATTATTTTCTCCATTTTCTTTTTGGAGTTAATTAATTATGACTTGTCATGTTATTTTATTAATCTTAAGTGTGAGAGTTGTTTTTCAATTGTATAACTAAGCTATTGGACCTGATGACCAAAAAACACATTTCTCAATTTTCAAAAATTTATGATAAATCTATAAATGTTGAGACTTGATTTATCTGTAGCACAATCTTTAGTAAGAGTTACATTGATTATTTTTTTACTCTGAAGCAGTTTCTTTTACTCCCTGTGTAATAATATCTTTTAAGTTTATATGTTTTAAATTAAGCAGATTTTTATATATCTGTCATTAGTCAGTATTCATTTTCTTCAGGTTTAAATCTATGGTATTGGTTTGTGTGTTGATTTAGTTTCTGAAATTATTTTAAGTTTAAACGATATCATTTCAGTTGCATCTCATAATGCTTTACATACTAGAATTATTATTTTTATTGTTTTTATTTTTGTAGTTGTGTGATGGGGAAAAAAATTGATATCTCCATGGTTCAGTCTTCAACTCTATGGAAAGATCTGTGGTGGCAATGTCTGAAATTTTATAGTAAAAGTATAGGGACGCTGCAGGGGGTGTTCCACCCCTCTCCTTCCCTTTGTGGGATTTTGGCTCTCTCTTAGGTTGAGGGGTCTGGGGAACAGAGTAGGAGAGAAAAGTAAAGGGTGACTGTTTTTAGTTGTACAATTAATGTTATATTATGCCATCAGGCATGGATTATATATGGTTTGCTTGTAGGGTCCAAGCAGCTGGAGGATGCTCTATGGCATGGATATCAACTCAGAGAAAAGTCTTGTGCTGGTTGCTGATAACTTCGGTTTTCTCTACTTGTAAGTTTTTTCTTAACTGCTTTTCTTAAAATAAAGAGTTGTAAGTTTGGAGTGATAAAAAGACATATACAGATACAAGCACTTAATGAAAAGTGAACCTAAATAGTAAGACACTTAAGTGATACAGTTGGCATTTTGTTTAACAAGTTTTTGCCATCTATGTTAAATTTCTTATAGAATTTACCCTTCTGCATTGCCTGCTACTGATAATTATTTGAAAGTATTTTTATATTTGTACTATTTTGTAATAGTATGTGGCTACCTCATTGCTTTCCAGTTGGTTTTTTTCCTTTTGTCATTTGCATTGCCTTGTTGGTGGGCCACCTTTGTGGTTAATGAATGATAAAGCTGGCAACTAATTATTTATTTGTTAGAGTTGCTGGTTATTTTTCATTAACTTATTATTTATATTAGCATTGGGGTATTCTTGTAATTATCTGGCTGATCTTGAATAAATTTTGAGGATCCATAGCCTACCCCAAAATTTGGGACTAAGGCTTGGTTGTTGTGAATGCTGTAATCATGCCATAAACCCTAATATAAATATGTGCTAAGGTGAGGAATTGATTAATATAGCCCTAGAACTTTTTTAAAATCTCTCTCTCTCTCTCTGTGTCCCTTCATTCTTCTTTTCTCATTTTCTCTCATTTAACCCCAATATATCCTATTTTATTACTCAGCTTTAGTATATTTCTATTTGATAGATGCTGGCAAGGATAATCTAGTTCTTGTTTCGGGTTTCCCATTACACAGGTCATGCTAGAGTGTTTTTACATGATGTATATTGTTATTGCTTGGAGCCGATTTGAAATTTACTGCTTTGAATTTATTATTTACAGGGATTGCACTCAATATCTCTTGCTATGATACAATTTTACCTATAATTTATTTTTTTTGAACTTCAGGCATACTCACAGGTAGGTTTGATTTCTCTTTTGGCATATTTAGGGTGGATACTCGCTCAAACAACAAAACTGGGGAAGCAATTTTGATCCATAAGAAAGGTAGCAAGGTGGTTGGACTCCACTGCAATCCTGTTCAACCAGAGCTTCTTTTGAGCTGTGGAAATGATCATTTTGTGAGTCTTTTAGTTTTAATGTGATTAGTTTTGAGTTTTTATTTATTGTTGGTTTGTTTCCCTGTGTATACCCAGGTGTAATTTGGCTTTGCTTCTTACTTATCTTGAAGAATTTTTAGATTTTTTATTTTCAATGTACCATGATGATAAAAATAGATTTATTCTATGAATCTTTGCTACTTGTAAATCTGCAATTATGCAATAATACTTTATAAATATTGTACTCATTATAGTAGCCCTTATAAACTGGTTTCTGCACCTTAGGCTCGTATATGGGATTTGCGTCGAATGGAAGCTGGATCTTCCCTCTATGACCTTGCACACAAACGAGTTGTTAACTCAGCATATTTCTCTCCACTGTCGGGCAGCAAAATCCTGACTACATCACAGGACAATCGTCTTCGTATATGGGATTCTATATTTGGTGATTTGGACTCCCCAAGCCGAGAAATAGTGCATAGTCATGATTTTAATCGACATTTGACTCCTTTTAAAGCAGAATGGGATCCAAAGGTAATATAATTGTAGCATATTTTTATGATATGCTTATTATACAATATACTCTTTGAATTTTTCTTTTTCCTACAAAATACTGATGTTTTTCGGTGCAGGACCCTTCGGAGTCCCTTGCAGTTATTGGTCGTTACATTAGTGAAAATTATAATGGAGCTGCCTTACATCCCATTGATTTCATTGACATCAGCACAGGACAACTAGTTGCTGAGGTCATGGATCCAAACATCACAACTATTACTCCTGTGAACAAGCTGCATCCACGTGATGATGTTTTGGCCTCTGGTAGTTCAAGGTTAGGACTCTATTCCCTCATCAACTTATAATGCTAAGTGATAAAGCTTTGTTTATGTTCCTCCGTTATGTTCTGATAATTAGATTGGTTTGACATTGATTTTTTGGCTGATAAAGCATTAAGCTGTTGTCTTTTGTCCTGTCCAAGGAAGAAATGATTACTGGTGACAGTGACGCAGTTTGTGAACTTCATAGACCGTTGGCATTTCTTTGAGTTGTCATGCAAAGCACAGATTGCCTACTGTTTTTTATTTATTTATTATTATTATCATTATTTTTTAAATTCTAATCCCAGGTGTAATAGCTATTTGTGAAAAGTCCAGCTTAATATAATGCTGAGATTAAATTTGGCTTTTTGATGGGAGTAGCAGATATTTTTTTCTGATTAACAAACATTAATTTCTGAGATCTGGAGTACCTTTTAATGATTTGAAAATTCTATTATTTTGTTACATTAATATAGAGAAGTTGAAATTCTCGATTTCTGTCGCTTCTTCATTTTTCCCCCCTTAATAGATAACTCTGGATTTGAAATGTTACTTTTGTTTTGTTCTATTGCTATTTGTAGTCTTACCATGCTACTCTCTCTTAGGTCACTTTTCATTTGGAGGCCAAAGGAGAAGTCTGAGCTTGTGGAACAGAAGGTTGAAAGGAAGATAGTTATTTGCGATAGAGCTGAGAAGAAACGAAGTCGTAAGTATGGGAATAGAAGTGATGATTCTGATGATGACAAATTCACCTCCAAGGGTAAGAAGTTGAAGTCCAATAAACCTGAATGGAAATTAACTCGCTGTTCTGGCAAGGTCAAACGCTAATCTAGCACTAAATTTGAACTTCAAAGTCCTCTTTCCTTTTTGGTCCAAGAGCTGGAATATATCTACCAACCCTGGCAGAACTGTTTTAGCTGTTTTGAAGCTTTCCATCTGCCACATCTGTGTACAGGAAGATACTTTGCCGCTTTTTGCTTAGCCTTTCAGGCAAAGACCTTTTTGATTTAGTACTAGGAAGCTGTATTTAGCTGTTTAGCATCTTGCTTCCTCTTTTTGCTTTATATTTGGAAGGCTGACTGTAGCCTGCAGGAGGATGCATGATAGTCCTTTTGCAACATTGTAGAAAGTTGGGTATTTTGTATCAGCATGTTGCATTGTATTTCACATTTCAGAATGTAGCTTTGTGCGTGAGGAATTCCCTCAATTGGCTTACAGTCTACATGGTGATGGAATTTTTTCACCTGAATATTATTTTTTGTTTTCACCGGTCAGGTAAAACCTTAAGTAGTTGCTTAACAAACTAGAAAGTGGGAAGAGGCATTTGGACTGATGCCATTCCTGTCAACCGAGTCTGTAGAGGCTGGGCAGAAATGTAAAGGTAACTTATTGACTTACTGTTATTATTTGCTGGGTTGTGTTACTTGTGTATATGAATACATATTAGAAATATTGTAGACTTGTAGTCTAGCAGTCGTACTCCATTTTCTTATACTCTTTATGTCTGCAAAATATCAAGTTGATCAAAACCTGATCTCATCTAAAAATATAATATTCATTTAAAAAAAAAAAAAAACTTTTTTATTACAACTCTAGTGAATTCAGCATATTTGATAATATTTCAATTGATAGGAATTTTTATTCAAACAGAGATGGAAAAACACAATAACAACAATGAAACTAATGTAAATAGAATCAACAACTAAGAAACTAAAGAAAATTATATGCATTAATGAAGAACATGAGACAGGAAAAAAAAAAAAAAACCTAACCTAATACTAGCATTTAATAACTAAAAACTCTACTATTGCTTGCTCTAAAGTATATGGCAACAAGGGAAATGTAAATGAACTGGAAGAATTACACTACTCCTAGAATAGAAGTAAAGTAGACTTGTGAAAGTGTTGGTGTTGAATTGTTGATTGTTTATGTACCTTCTCCATGGATAGTTCTACTTTTTATAGGCAAAAAAGGTAGTAATTTCTAACCAATAACTACTTTACAAGATAAGGGAGTAATTTCTTAAATTCTTAGTAACTACTCTTCTTTTTTTTTCTTGAGAAAAAGTAACTACTCTTCTTTATCTTTAAGTTGCCACATGTAATATAAGTAAGAATGTAGTTATTTCCTAGGAAGGTTAAAACTATAACCAATTTTACCCCCCCCCCCCCCCCCCAAAAAAAAACACTTACAATTGACATGTAAATGAATGCAATTTGTGCCATGTCATTAATAACGTAATAAATAAATTTCTTAATTGTTATTATTAATGTTATTTGTGTTTAAAAATTGACACATCAATTTGTTAATGCTTATGTAGTGATATATATATAGTATTGATGCATCAATATATTTTTTACAATGTAATCTCACTTCAAGATAATGACTTAGGATTTTAACTTAGAACCATTCTTCATTTTTGTTTTATGAACCCTAGAACCATTCTTCTTAAGATTCACATCACATAAGTTCTAAATTTACAGACGACTTTATTACTAGGCCTATTTGTAGCATAATTTCTAAGCTCACACATAGTATAATTGCAAAACTTGCATGTGTGATTATTACCGAATTATAATTACATCTGGGTGTTAAACCGTTAATGGTCTAACACTTATTTCCCCACTTCAAGCAGAACCCACTCGATTGCCATGGGTTGTACGCTCGAGTCCATTGAAAGGCTCTCTTAATGTGTCCTGTGAACAAGAAACACTGCTCCCATCCGATAGGTAACTTATTTTCATTCAGAAGGCTGCTAATCAAAGACAAGTGGGAAATGATAATGAAAGTACGTACAATATAAAACAAGTTTCTTCATTATGCTGAAAGAAAACTTTCTTCTTCAACACGTACTTGGGCAATAGAACCAAAGGTGATTGCCCAACTTCCTTAACAAGACGTAGGCAATGTGCTAATGGTGCACCAATAATCACTTTTTACAGTAATTTTTCTCCAAGTTATTATAAGACCACAATATTTACCATACATTTTCTTACAATTATCCTATATGATAGACTATGATTATAGACTATGACGGATCATCGTTACTTTCATATAGACCCATTACTTACCGTTAACCATATAGAATAACTATAGGAAATGGTGTGCTAAAAGTTGTGATTCTAGAATTATTGTTTTTCTCAAGGTCAAAAGCTTCCTACATGAATTTTTTTTGTCGTGGTTTGACTTTATCGTGCCATCAATCTTGGTTGAAGATCGAGATTTGAAATTATTTAGACTTGACATTGTGACCTAATTTGAGATAGATATGTATATATTTCATCTTTATGATGTAACATTGTAAATCATGAATTTATGGTATAGATAGTAAATTCCATGTAGTTTTTACAAAATATTTAATACTAGTTAAAAACAAAGTGTGTGTAATCTAACAAATAGTTAGATCCGGTAAATTGCTATAATATTAACAAATAGTTAGATTTGGTATAACTTAATATGATCTAATCATCTCATATATTATTATAAATAAAAGTTGACAGTAGATATCATGGTTGTCACGTTGTTACCTTACCTAATTGGCACATATGCTACTATTAATAATAGTTTTAATATTAACTTGTTATTAACAATGGTAAATTTCAAATTAGTCAGATAGAATATAATGAACCAGTTATCATGTTTTGTATTTATCACTTTTATCTCATTTTTTATTTATCTCAATCTAGAAAAAAAATTAATGTAATGGTTTTTTTTTTTCTTTTTCTTTACACTCAAAATATAAGAATACTCAACATTTTCATTGATATTATATTATACACATAAATTTTCATTTTCACTTTTCATCATATTAAATATTAGGATTTCAATTCTATAAAGACTTCTTATAAAGCCTTATGTTTAATTGTTTATATCATATATGCAATTAGCTTCCACCATGCAATTAGAAAATGGAGGTAGATTTATATTAAATTACAGTCCTAACATAACCCTAATTAATCGGTATTAGATTAGTTTTCGACTCTGTTTAATTTTTTGATATAAAATAGATAATTGGATAGTATAGAGGTTTATAGCATTTCTATTTTCTATAAATATTTTAAATTCAGTTTGAGTAATTCAATTTTTTTTCCATGTGATTCATTTGTTAACCATTGGTTATAAGATTCCTGTTGTTAATCATTCCTTTTATTATTATTATTATTATTATTATTATTATTATTATTTATCTTTTTATATATTTTATTTTAAGAATGAAATCGATCAGACTTTTATTAATTAGAAATTAAGCACGGTTTACGAAAGGAACAATATCTTCATGAACTTGTACTAATCAAACTTGAAACTCATTCACAGAGACTGAGCAACAGGTCAACGACATTACACATACGTTTAACATGAGAGAAGCTATAGCCCATTTGAACCCAGTAATGTCCAAAGCTTTACAATCTTCTATCACGTACATGGCCATACTGTGAATAGCATCTGTCGTTGTTATGGATCATGTTTATAATAATTTGAGCGTCACTTTCAAAGATAATCTTTTGAATTATTGAATACGAATTATTTCAGCAGCGAAAGTGATTGATCTGCGGCATGCTAGTGCCTCCACTAATTCGACTGGCTTTGGTAATGGGATACGTAACCTGCTAAATCTCTAATGACAACACCAATCCCAACTTTTGTTTTTCCTGACATAATAATTTCTTATTATTTAGCTTGACTTTATTTTCTAATGATCTTTCACGATGAAAAAATCACTTTAGATACGTCTCTATCTATTTATCTATCTATATACTACATAACAAAAATTGGGTTTTAAAAGTGTTAATGTATATTATGTTATGTTATAGGCTTTAGGCTCAATTGCTTTACTTGTATAGCACACTTGTACTTGTACTATACTTTACTTGTACAACACACTTATGCCTCCTATATAAGGCACTGATATATATTCTTTCATTGAAAAATACAATATAATCTTCCAGTATTTCTAACATGATATCAGAGCCACTGCTCTGACATTTTTCTTAGCAGTCTTGTTTTTATTGGTGTTACTCCATTCTCAACATCGCTTCTGCCGTCACAACAGTCGCCGCAACCTCTCGCCGTTGAACATCCAACGTCTTCCAGTTGTTGTCTTAGAGTTCCGGACCTGTAGCCACTGTCGTTGAGGAGTCCTACACTGCATAAACTACTGCACGTATCGTCACTGCCGTTGATATTGCTCCGATTACATTTATAGAGGTAACACTAAGATCGTCTTCAGCCGATCTACACGTCAGTGAAAGCCTCGAAGTCACCGGAGTCTCCACGCACCGTCACGCACCACCCAAAGATTCTGCGTCAGCTCCTCACGCGCTCCACGCATTTCCACGCGCTAACTAACTTCTTCACGCGTCTCCACGTGTCGAGTACTCTCTTCACACACCGGGTACTTTATTCACGCACCTCCATGCGCCAGACCTGCATCAGTTGACGTCAGCTCTAGGTGACGTCATCACTGCCACGTCACCTGCTGACATCATCGACCACATCTGCTGACGTCACCCACCATGTCAGCTGACGTCATCATTGACTTTGATCGTTGACTTTGACTAAGGGTTGACTTTGACTGTTGACTTTTTGCCAGAGTTGACTTTTACAGTCTAGGTGCTCCTTACCCAGTTTTTCGTGTAGATTTCATTTTTGCAGTCTATTTTTGCACATTTTTCTTCTAAATGAAGAATAAGGACAGGTCTTCTTGTTGTTGTAATAATTGTCGTCGACAATCCAGCAAACGTTTTGGCCACAGTATTGAGACTTGCTATCGTTGCAACAAATCAGCTGTTTCAATTTCTGCTGCTACTGTTGCTAACACTGAGAGTGTCCAACCAATGGCTCCCATCTCTGCATAGTCTAAGTCTTCAGAACGCACTTTCACCATGTCCACAGATGACCTTAAAAATATCATCGCCAATGTCATTTGTATGGTTGGTAATGCATCTTACTCCTCTTCTCTTTCAGCTTTATCTAGTATGTCTCCCTCCTTTTGGCTTATTGGTTCCGCTTATTGCAATCACATGACACCTCACTCGTCCTTATTTTCTGAACTCAAACCTACACCACACCCCTTAATATTTGCACAGCAAATGGTTCCACAATGTCTGGTCATAATATCGGTTCTATTTCAACTTCCAACCTTTCGGTTCCTGGGGTCTTTAATGTTCCTAACCTTTCTTACAATTTATTTTCTGTGGGACAATTAGCTGAGTTGGGTTATCGCATTATATTTGATTATTCTGGGTGTATTGTGCAGGATCCGAGGACGAGATAGGAACTTGGGACCGGTCCCAGAGTTGGGCGTATGTTTCCCGTAGACAACCTTCATCTTCCACTTGTTGCTCCTGTTTCTATTGCTGCAGCTGCTGCAGTTTCTTCAATTCCTTCCCTTGCACTTTGGCATGCTCGTCTTGGTCATGCATCTTCCTCTCGGGTACAACAATTGGCTTCTAGAGGTTTGTTAGGTTCAGTGTCTACAGAAAATTTTGATTGTGTCTCATGTCAGTTAGGAAAACAACTAGCTTTGCCTTTCAATTCTAGTGAATCAATATCCACTGATATCTTTGACCTTATTCATTCTGATGTTTGGGGGCCTTCCCCGGTTTCTAGTATTGGTGGATCTCGATATTTTGTTGTCTTTGTTGATGATTATTCCCGCTATAGCTGGATTTTTCATATGAAACATCATTCTGAATTATTGCAAGTATATTCTAATTTTGCAAAAATGGTTAAAACCCAATTTTTCAAATGTATCAAAATTTTTCGATCTGATAATGCTCTTGAGTACACTTAATATGCTTTCCAAGCTGTTTTGCATTCCTATGGTATTGTTCATCACCTAACTTTTCTAGGTACCTTTCAGCAAAATGGTAGAGCCGAACGAAAATTTCGTCATATTCTTGACACTGTTCGTGCTCTCCTTCTCTCTGCCAAAGTTCCTACTCCTTTTTGGGGCGAAACTGCTCTTCATGCTGTTCATGCTATTAATCACATTCCAAGTCCTGTTATCCACAATCAAACTCCATATGAGCGCATTTTTGGGTCACCTCCAGATTATCACCACCTTCACTCATTTGGTTCTGCTTGTTTCGTTCTTCTTCAGCCACATGAGCATAACAAACTTGTGCCTTGGTCAAGGCTTTGTTGTTTTCTTGGCTATGGCGAAACTCAAAAGGGGTATTGGTGTTATGATCCTGTCTCTCATCGTCTTCGTGTCTCTCGCAATGTTGTCTTTGGGAACATCGCTCATTTGTCGAGCTCTCTCACTTCCGTGCCTCGCTATCTTCCTCCTCTATCTTAGATCTTTTTCCAGATGAGGCATATATTCCTTTTGTAATTGCTCCTGATCCTCCTGTAGTTGCTCCTGATTCTCCTGTAGACTTCTCTGTCCAACCACAAGATATCCTTGATCCCTTTCCTAGTTCACCATTTAATGAATAGGTTTACTTGTATAGCACACTTGTATTTGTACTACACTTTACTTGTACCGCACACTTATGCCTCCTATATAAGGCACTGATGTATATTCTTTCATTGAGAAATACAATACAATCTTCCAGTATTTCTAACAAAAAGAAATGGTTGTGTTAAGTGAATGCCTTGTATAAGTGTCATGTATTTGTACTGCTTTTAATAATAGTTTGTACTATTAAGTTTTTACTAACATGATTTTTTAATATACAACTTTTGTTCAATCTATGTAACAATCATTATAAGATTATTACATAGTTGTAGGGTCCTAATTAGGGAGGTCCTTCACTATAGATGTGAGCGAACCCGAACCCAAACCCAACAGGCCCAATACAATGAATTTGGTAAAGAAGTGGGCTCAAGAATTGGGCCTTAGTGAGGGCTTCTTCAGCGGCCTGACAGGATCATAAGGGAGCGGGATAGTCAAAGGCGTGGAGAAGTGGTAAAGTCTTATCCTCAGGTTGGGTCCGAGGATGAGTTCTTCTTCTTCTCGGTCCTCCGGTGCTTCACGGTCAGAGCTTTCAGTAGTCCTCAGAACTGCGATCGTTCGGCCTCCCTCCTCTTTGTGAGGTTTCTATTGTTATATATCCTTCTACTCCATTTCATCTTGACCGTCCATCTGTTGATCATACAGGTCGCTACTTGAGTACCTATCCCATCCAGCGCTTTCCTCAACTTGCTGTGAGTTACAGCAGACAAGGTGGCACTGTTCAGGGGTCATTCCTTCATTAATGCGGCCAGACTGCCAGATGCGGGCATTTAATGCGGAGGTGAGAGCCTCTTCTATAATTGCTTCTCCACCATGCCCCTATAGCTGTCCCCCTATGTTAGTCCTTTCGTTTGGGACGACTAGGAGGGTTGCTTTGGATGGTGTGCTGCTTTTTCCTTCCATGACATCGGTTCACCGAGGACATGACAGTCCTCGGCGATGCCTCCCAGCAGCTTTGGGCCTTCCTTATTCATCCTCGGACGTCTTTTCCTCCTCGGCCTGGGCCTTGGGCTTGATATTAAAATGAGCCGAGGTACCCAGATCCTTTGGTCCCATAATAGCCCCTCAAAATCCTGCTGTCCGGATCCTCGGACGAGGAGGAGGGTTTTGATGTCCTCGGGCTTTCTCACCGGCTTGTCAAGTCTTGTCATATGTTGGCGTTTAGGGCTTTTTCGCTTGCTTACGACACGTTTCTGGCGCTTCGGTATCCAGAGCGTGTCTTCGTTAAATTCTAGCGGCTCTGTGTTCCCCACATTGGACGGTGTGATGGTAATCTAATGGCAGGGATTCCTCCAGCCTTTATGGGCGCGAAAAACCGGGCGGTTACCTTAATTGGGGGTATAAATACCTATTTGAATGGGCCTGTCATTTTACTTTTGCATCCAAGAGATCTTGCGCACATACCTTGAATTTGGTCAAGTGTCCAGTTGAACTTACGCCATCTTTCAGCATAAAAAGCCTACACGAGGAGCTTTTCCTCACTTCTGTAAGTTTTCTCTTCTCTCTAACTAATATTTCCTCCTTTTTAAGTCCCCGCCTGTCTTATCCTTTTCTTTCCTTCGCCTTCCTTTGAGTTTTTAGTTGGTCCCAATGATGGGTAGATTTAAGAAGTTAGTTAAGTCGGAAAAGGTGATGGAGAAATTCATCGCCAATTACAAAATACCCAACAATGTGGGCTTGAGGTACTGTAAGGAGGGTGAATGGCACATTATGAGGCGAGAGGGTGAGGTAGTGATTCCTATAATCACTTTCCTAGAAGGGGGCATGAGGCTTCCTATGCGCCCAGTAGTAAGGGACTACCTTAGGCATTTTCGACTAGCGCCCATCTAGTGCGCCGTCAATGTGTTTAGGATCTTAGGCAGCGTGGATGCCTTAAACAAACAGATGGGGTTGAGGTTGACCCACCACGACGTAAACTGGTGTTACAATCTCCAATACCTTAAGGGTAAATACTACTACATGAAGGCGTGGGATGAAAGGGTCCGCCTTATTCAGTGCCTCTCAGAGTCCAGCAAGGGTCTAAACAAAGACTTCCTTATCGTGTTAGGGGCGTGGCACGACGGCCTACCCTGCCCGACTAAAGAGGGGACGCCAGGTGGGGCATTTGAGTAGGGGAAGGTCATTTCTTTGAGGGTCATTTGTGTGGTTGCTAACGGGGGTGCATTTTCTCTTTTGCAGATCCCCACACCTACGTGCGCCATCTTCACTTGGTCAACCGGGCAGACTTAGAGACCATTCTTCGCGAAGAGGTTTTTGTGAACGAAGGCGACCACCAGGTCAGAGCTGCTCATAAGATCCTCGGATACGATCCTATTCAAAAATCCTTCGCGGCCCCGAAGTACGTGATTAAGGCCAAAGACCCTCGGCTCCAAAAGATCACTGTTGTGGAGCACGGTTTCTTCTTCCCCGAAGGGTCTTTTACTCAACAGGCTGCAGAGACCGAGGAAGGAAGGGACGAAGGTGAAGAGCAGGTCATTGAATTAGACCAGTCCGAGGACGAATTTGACGCATTCAAGCAATTAGATTCGTCCGAGGATCCTTTTAGTGACATAGGCGATCCTAAATTGTCCGAGGCAGATCTCCAAGGGACTTCCTCGCAGGCCGACATGGATTTCAAGAGGAAACCATCCGCAAGCCTCCTTGAACTAATCGAGGGCCAGCCAGGGAAAGATTTGTCGGGGAAATCTCAGCCAAAACTTCCCCCTCCCCATTCCAAGCCCTAACCCCCACAGACCAGGTCATCGTCCGCCCTGCCACCACCCGCCAAACTTCCCCCCACCGACCAACCTGCTGACCTCAAGAGGAAGAGGTCTGCCAAGGGGAAAGAACCCATGGACGGGGGGAGATCCCGTACTTCTCAGGAGGAGGACGAGGGCCGGCGGGCTTCGAAGCAATTAAGGGTTGCACCTCAGGGTCAGGAGAAAAAAGTTGACGTTCAGCCTGAGCCCCAGGCTTGGCTCCTTGCTCCAATGCTCCATGGGGAGCCTCTGATGGACAATACTTCCCTTAGGGACTTCAATAAAGGTAAGGACACTTATGTGGCCGACGCATTGGAGAGGTCCCTGCTACTCCTCGACGATATGGCGGATCTGAAAAACCTGAGAAGGCAGGAGCTCTTCCTCAGCATGAAGAGGTACCTCGGCATGGTAAGATTTTCGGCACTTGCAGTTTTTTTGGTCCTAGTTTCTTGGTTTCCAATTTACACCTTGCTTGTTTCTAATGGCAGGCCGTTCAAGCTACTTATAGAATGGAGGAGATGGCCAATGACTAGGGCAGGACCCTGGACCTTGAGCGTGAAAAGCGTTTGGACGCCACGCGAACCCTTAAGAACTCCGAGACTGATCTCCTGAAAGTAAGGGAGGACTTGAAGGAGGTAACTAGGGCCAGGGATAGCGCCGAATCAGGCCTGGCCAGCGCCCAAAAGCAAGCCGTGAGTCAGACAAGGCGCTTGTTAGAGGCCGAGGAACAGCTGCAGATTGCCAAGGAGCAGATTGTCGATCTGAAAAAGAAACTGGTCGAGGCAAAGGGGGCCAAGAACGTTGCCGTGTGGGCTAGGGACGAGGCCTTGAGGGCCAATGAGGAGGTGGAGTTTGCCAGGACAGAGGTCGAGTGCTCCAAGGAGAAGGCCGAGGAGGAGGCCTATGACTTGGGGGTGGCGGAGACCCAAGCTACCCTGAAGGCTCAAGTTCTTGGGGTATGCAGGCTTTATTGCTCCCAGGTTTGGGACGAGGCCCTAAAACAGGCTAGGGTTGATGCCTCGTTCAACCTGTGGAAAGTAGAGTGTGTGTTCTATCCCCTTGCCATCAGGGAAGGTGCCACCTCTAGCTCCGAGGTCCGGGACGCTCCAGAAGAGGTTGAGGTCGCCAGCCCTGGCGCTGCCCTGGTAATAACTTCCCCCGAGGTGCCCGCCAAGGAAAGTGGTCCATCTGGGGCGGTTGGGACAGACGAGGGTCAGAATCCTGATACGCTCAAGGAAATTGTAGGGTCCGTAGGTGATGATCTGGTTTCTCACATCGAGGGGCCAGTCATCGTTGTTGAGCCTTTTTAGTCGGTTCCCCTTGGTGAGGGCTCCAAAGATCCCGAGATCCCACCCACTCAGCCTTCCCAAGAGGGGGTCGAGGACAAGTCCAAGGAGTAGTCCTAGGGATTTTTTTTTTGAAGCAAAGTGTTATGCTGTAATGGGGTTCCCTTTGAATGAATAAAAACTTTCCTTTTCTTTTCGTTTTACTTGTTTTTATTACCTGTTATCACTATTAGTATGGGTTACGCACCTGAAAATGATAATGTATGTATGCACCGTGCTTGCCTTAAATTCCTGGAACCCCAAAATTCAGAGCCGCGGGGTCTGCGTTTAGATTGGTCTCATGATTTGTGCGAACTATTGGTGGTAGTAACTAGTTTTCCCATAGGTTTGAGTCCGAGGACCATGCAAGACCTTGGTTTTGTCTAGTACTCAGGTTTTTCTTGGAAGTAGTTAGTTTCTCCATAGGTTTGAGTTCGAGGACTATGCAAGACCTTGGTTCTATCTAGTACTTAGATTTTTCTTGGAAGTAACTAGTTTCCCCATAGGTTTGAGTCCGAGGACTATGCAAGACCTTGGTTCTGTCTAGTACTCAGGTTTTTCTTGGAAGTAGTTAGTTTCTCCATAGGTTTGAGTTCGAGGACTATGCAAGACCTTGGTTCTATCTAGTACTTAGATTTTTCTTGGAAGTAACTAGTTTCCCCATAGGTTTGAGTCCGAGGACTATGCAAGACCTTGGTTCTGTCCAGTACTTATATTTTTTTTGGAAGTAACTAGTTTCCCCATAGGTTTGAGTCCGAAGACCATGCAAGATCTTGGTTCTGTCCAGTACTTAGATTTTTCTTGGAAGTAACTAGTTTCCCCATAGGTTTGAGTTCGAGGACTATGCAAGACCTTGATTCTGTCTAGTACTTAGATTTTTCTTGGAAGTAACTAGTTTCTCCATAGGTTTGAGTCTGAGGACCATGCAAGACCTTGGTTCTGTCCAGTACTTAGATTTTTTTTAGAAGTAACTAGTTTCCCCATAGGTTTGAGTCCGAGGACCATGCAAGACCTTGGTTCTGTCTAGTACTCAGGTTTTTCTTGGAAGTAGTTAGTTTCCCTATAGGTTTGAATCCGAGGACTATGCAAGACCTTGGTACTGTCTAGTACTTAGATTTTTTCTTGGAAGTAACTAGTTTCCCCATAGGTTTGAGTCCAGGGACCATGCAAGACCTTGGTTCTGTCCAGTACTTAGATTTTTCTTGGAAGTAACTAGTTTCCCTATAGGTTTGAGTCCGAGGACCATGCAAGACCTTGGTTCTGTCCAGTACTTAGATTTTTTTGGAAGTAACTAGTTTCCCCATAGGTTTGAGTCCAAGGACCATGCAAGACCTTGGTTCTGTCTAGTACTTAGATTTTTCTTAGAAGTAACTAGTTTCCCCATAGGTTTAAGTCTGAGGACTATGCAAGACATTGGTTCTGTCTAGTACTTATTTTTTTCTTGAAGTAGCTAGTTTCCCCATAGGTTTGAGTCCGAGGACCATGCAAGACCTTGGTTCTGTCTAGTACTTAGTTTTTGTTTGGATGATATAAGGTGCGTAGTCAGGACAAACTAGAAATTGGAGTTGGATAAGTACTCTTCATTAATAATAGTACCTCTTCATGTTATTTACATTTCAAGGGCGGGGTACAGCTTTTTCATCTAAATCTTCTAAATAGTACGCACCTATTCCTGCTACCGAAGTAATTCAGAATGGCCCTTCCCAATTGGGCCCGAGCTTTCCCCAGGATAGGTCTTTGGCAACTCCCACGACTTTCCTTAACACTAAATCTCTTGGTGCCAATGGCCTCAGCTTTACGTTGGCGTCGTAACCCCGTTTGAGTTTCTGGTGGTAATACGCCAAGTGGATCGTTGCTCTTTCTCTTCTTTCCTCGATCAGATCTAGGCTCTCCCCCAGCAACTCATCATTGCCGCTTGGGGTGAAGGAATCTGTTCTCAGCGTTGGGAAGTTTGCTTCCAGGGGGATTACAGCCTTAGCTCCATAAGTCATGGCGAAGGGTGTCTCTCCTGTTGACTGTCGCGATGTCGTTCGGTACCCATAAGACATGTGGGAGTTCCTCTACCCATCTCCCCTTGGCGTCGTCTAGTCTTTTCTTAAACCCATTGACTATGACCTTGTTGGAAGCTTCGGCTTGTCCGTTCCCCTGAGGATAAGCTGGGGTCGAGTACCTGTTTGTGATCCCTAGTTCACAGCAGTATCTTTTGAAAGCCTTGCTATCGAATTGGAGTCCGTTGTCTGAGATAAGGACCCGAGGGACCCCGAATCGTGTAACGATGTTTCTCTAGACAAATCTTTTTGCATCTGTGTCTCTGATGTTAGCCAGTGGCTCAGCTTCGACCCATTTGGTGAAGTAATCTGTGCCGACCAACAGGTATCTCTTATTTCGCTGCCTTGGGGAAGGGGCCTACAATATCTAGGCCCCATTGGGCGAATGACCATGAGCTGGACAAAGGGTTGAGAACTCCTCCTGGCTGATGGATGCTTGGGGCAAACTTCTGGCATTAGTCACATTTCTTAACATACTCCAGAGCTTCCTTCTGCATCCCCGGCCACCAGTAGCCCTCAGTAAGGGCTCGGTGTGACAGGGATCTTCCTCCTGTGTGACTTCCACAGATCCCTTCGTGTAGCTCTTCTGGTAGTAACTCTGATGCCTCAGGGTGAACGCACAGCAGGTACGACCCAGAGTAAGAGCGCCTGTACAACTTATAATCCTCGGACAACCAGAATCAAGTCACGTTTCTTCGTATTTTTTCAGCCTCTAATTTCCCTTCAGGTAAGATATCGTCTTTGAGGAACGCCACTATAGGGTCCATCTAACTGGGGCCTACCCTGATTTCATGGACACGGGTTGTGTCTTTCACAATTTTGCTTGCTCTACCCAGATGCTCGACGAGGATAATTTGAGGGAGCTTTCCTGCCGAGGAGGTGGCAAGCGAGGCTAACGAGTTTGCGTGGGTGTTGCCACTTCTGGAGATGTGTGACAAGCTGAATAGGTCGAAACCCGGCCGGAGGCGCTTGACCTGGTTGAGGTATTCTTGCATTCTCACATCTTTGGCCTCCGTCTCTCCCCTCACCTGACCCACTACTAGCCTCGAGTCCGAGAACATCTCTACTACCTTTCCCCCCCATTTTCTGCACCATAGCCATCCCTTGCAACAAAGCCTCGTACTCGGCCTCGTTATTCGTAGCCAAGAACCCCAGTCTCAGGGATTTCTCTATGGTGGCTTTTTCAGGGGTGATTAGGACTAGCCCCACTCCGGATCCTCTCTGGTTCGCCTCGCCGTCAACATACACTTTCCAGCGTGGGGGTTTCGGTGTGGAGACCACACCGATTGGTTTTCCTTCCACGCCGTGTAGTTCGGTTAGCGTTTCTATTGGCAGTTTAGCGAATTCGGCCACTAGGTCTGCCAGGACTTGGCCCTTTATGGAGGTTCGCGGCATATACTTGATGTCGAAGGCTCCCAGAATCGTGTTCCATAAGGCGATCCTTCTAGTGTAATCTGCGATCCGGAGTATGGATTTCAAGGGTAGTTGAGTTAGGACCACTACTGTGTGGGCTTGGAAGGAGTGGGGAAGCTTCCGCGAAGCATGGACCACGGCTAGTATTACCTTTTCTAGGGGGGAGTATTTAATCTCGGCCTCATGTAGCGATTTACTTACGTAATAGACCGGCCTTTAGAGGCCATTGTCTTCTCGTATCAGCGCTAAACTCACAGCGTGGGGGGCCACAGCGATATATGCATATATGACTTCATTAGCCGTAGGACTGGACGTGATAAGTGGTCGCGATAGATACTCATTGAGTTGCTGGAAGGCTGCAGTGCAGTCGTCGGACCATTCGAATCCCTTCCACTTGTTGATCAGGAGGTAGAATGGTCTGCATCTATCTGCCTACCTGGAAATGAATCGATTCAGGGCGGCGATCATCTCGGTGAGCTTTTGGACTTCTTTAGCATTTCGCGGTAGTTTTAGGTCGTTAATGGCTTTGATCTGGTCAGGGATGACCTCGATTCCCCTATGTGTGACCATGTAGCCCAAAAATTTTCTTGATCCCACGCCAGAAGAGCACTTGGAAGCATTTAAATGCAGCTTATGCCACCTCAAGACGACAAAAATGTCGCTGAGGTCTCCCAGGTGTTTGGTCACCATCTTGCTCTTTACCACCATGTCGTCAACATAGATTTTGATGTTTTTGCCTAACTGTGGCTCGAACATCCTAGTTGTCATCCTTTGATAGGTGGAACCTGCGTTCTTTAGGCCAAACGACATTACTTTGTAGTGGTAATTCCCAGTAGGCGTGACAAAAGCTGTTTTCTCTTGGTCCTCCAGGGCCAGCGGTATCTGATGGTAGCCCTGGAAAGCGTCCAGGAAGCTCATCCGAGGATGGCCTGCGGTGGCGTCCACCAACTGGTCTATCCGAGGTGGCATGGGGAACGGGTCCTTTGGGCATGCTTTGTTTAGGTTCGTAAAATCCACACAAACTTGTCACTTTCTGTTTTTCTTCTTGACCACCACGGTGTTGGCTAGCCACTCGGGGTAAAAGACCTCTTTTATAGCACCAGCGCGCTTAAGTTTCATCACATCTTCTCTAATTGCCTCAGCATGCTCTCTGGATGAGCACCGGGGTGACTGCTTCTTGGGAGTAATGGAGGGGTTGACGTTGAGGTGGTGGTAGATGAAGTCTGGGTTAATCCCTGGAGCGTCGCAGGTGTCCTATGCAAACACGTCGATATTCCTTTTAAGAAACTCGACCAGCTCTTCCTTCTCTTGAGGAGGCAACTTGGCCCCTACCTGAAAGAACTTCTCCGCGTCGCCTCCGACGACCACTCTTTTTAGATCTTCGCATTTTGCCTCCTCGGCTGCTATTTCAAGTGGTGGCGCTGGAGCTTTTGATTGCTATAAGTCTTTTTCCTCGGGGGCCGAGGACTCCGCATCGAGCCGATGTGAGATGGCCGCCACCATGCATTACCTTGCCGTGGGTTGGCAACCTCGGATCTCGTGGACCCGATCTCCTGATGGGAATTTTACCTTCTGGTGCAAGGAGGAGGCAACGGCTCCCAGGGTGTGCAACCAGGGCCTGCCAACTATGCTATGTATGGAGAGTAAGTGTCGACTACGATAAAGTTTACCTCCACGATCTCCGGGCCCGTCTGGATGGGCAACTTGATCATGCCCTTTGGAGTGACGAGCTTTCCATCAAAGCTCATGAAGGGGGAGCTGTATGGCAGCAGATCTTCCAGTTTTAATTTCAAACCTTTGTAGAGGTCGGGATACATAATCTCAGCTGCGCTGCCCCCGTCTACCATCACCCTTTTCACATCGTAACCCCCGATTCTGAGGGTGATTAACAGCACATCGTCATGGGGTTGGGTGGTTCCGACCTTGTCTTCCTCTGAAAAACTTAAGACTGGGTGAGAATTCCTTTTGGCCCTCTTCGATCCCGGTTGGGATTCTTCGGCGGGCAGCTGAGTGACGGACAATACTCGTGAGGGGTAGGCTCCCATCCTTCTTGGCACGGCTAGGATCGTATTGATCGTCCTTACAGGTGGCCTTAGGGTAGCATCTCTCCAGGGTTCCTGGTGCGTCTGGTTCTGATGACCGCTAGAATGATGCAAGGGGTGTTTCAACTTTCCTTCTCGGACCAACTGGTCCAGATAATTCCATAGGTTCCTGCAATTCTCTGTGGTATGTCCGTGGTCTTGGTTTCGCTTTGTGGACTCTCCTGCCATCTTAGTCGGCCATCTAAAGTACGGTTTGTTCTTGATTTTCTCTAGCACCTGATGCACTGGTTCTCAGAACACAACCCCGATGTTTCGCACGCTGGTTGTCTCCGATTGCCCCGCGAAGTCTCTCCTTGGACGACTGTTGGTGTATTGGTTCCACCTGAAATCCCTCTTCTCCTGAGGGATAACCTTCTCCTTTCCCTTGCCCTGCATCTGGTCTTCCTCTACTCGCTTATATTTATTGATCCGGTCCATTAGCTAGCGCACACTGTTGGCGGGTTTGCCTATCAGGGATTTCCTTAAGCCATGCTTAGCGGGGAGGCTGCTCTTGAAGGTGTTGATGGCAACGTCGTCGAAGTTGCCATCCATTTCATTATACATCTCCCAATACCTACCCGAGTAAGTTTTCAGGGTCTCTCTGTCGCGTATGGATAATGATAGTAATGCACTCAAGGGCTGAGGAGCTCTGCTGTTCGTGATGAAGCGAGAACCGAAGGCTTGGGTTAGTTGCCTATATGAATCTACAGAGTCCACTTTCAGACTGTTGAACCACCTCATCGCCGCTGGTCCCAAGCTAGACGGGAAAACCTTGCACATCAGCACTTCATTTTTAGAGTGGACTGCCATCCTTTGGCTAAACTGGCTTACAAGCTCCACGGGGTCTGTGTTGCTGTTGTAAATGGTGAAGGCTGGCTGCTGGAATCGCCAGGGGAGTGCGGCCCTTTCAATACGGTGTGTGAATGGTGATCTAGAGAGCTGGTCTAGTGCCCTGCTCATGGCATCGTGTCCCAAGCCCATTGGAGATGGGCTTCTGCGTTTGCGCCTTTGGTGACGGTCCTCCTTGTGAGAGAAAGTCTCGCTTAGGGGGGGTCCTGGACCTTTGCCTGTAGTCGTCATCATTTTCATCTAGGGGGGATTGTCTTCATTGTGCAAGGCGCAGCTTTCTCTTCAGGTCATTTATCTCTCGATGCATGGCTTGTTCATCATCCCGTCTCTGGGATATGTGACTACCCACACGGGAATGGCTTCTGCTAGTTTGCATGGTGTTTACGCTCCCTTCCCGAAACCTTCCGTTTTCTTCATTCCGACCATGCTCAGGGTTTGGGAAATTACCTTGCTGCTGGGATCTGGTTGGCTCAGGCTGATGGGGGCCTGCTCTGTGGGGGTCCGATCCCACCATGTTCGGTTGTCGTTCTCACTAGCACACAAGTTCTTCCCACAGACGGTGCTAATTGTAGGGTCCTAATTAGGGAGGTCCTTCACTGTAGATGTGAGCGAACCCAAACCCAACAGGCCCAATACAATGAATTTGGTAAAGAAGTGGGCTCAAGAACTGGGCCTTAGTGAGGGCTTCTTCAGCGGTCTGACAGGATCGTAAGGGAGCGGGATGGTCAAAGGCATGGAGAAGGGGTAAAGTCTTATCCTCTTGTTGGGTCCAAGGATGAGTTCTTCTTCTTCTCGGTCCTCCAGTGCTTCACAGTCAGAGCTTTCAGTAGTCCTCAGAATTGCGATCGTCTGACCTCCCCCCTCTTTGTAAGGTTTCTATTGTTATATATCCTTCTACTCCATTTCATCTTGACTGTCAATCTGTTGATCATACAAGTTGCTACTTGAGTACCTGTCCCATCCAGCGCTTTCCTCAACTTGCTGTGAGTTATAGCAGACAAGATGACACTATTAAGGGGTCATTCCTTCATTAATACGGTCAGACTGCCAGTTGCGGGCATTTAATGCGGAGGTGACAGCCTCTTCTATAATTGCTCCTCCACCATGCCCCCATAGCTGTCCCCCTATGTCAGTCCTTTCGTTTGGGACGATTGGGAGGGTTGCTTTGGATGGTGTGCTGCTCTTTCCTTCCATGACATCGGTTCGCCGAGGACAGGACGATCCTCGGCGATGCCTCCCAACAACTTTGGGCCTTCCTTATTCATCCTCGGACGTCTTTTCCTCCTCGGCCTGGGCCTTGGGCTTGATATTAAAATGGGCTGGGGTACCCAAATCCTTTGGCCCCACAATAGTCTATATAAATAATAGAATTTATCTTAAATAAAATTCTATAGTCTATAAATTTTATGATTATAGAATTTATCTTCTCAACCTGTAATTATCTTAAAAAAAAAAAAAAAAAACTAGTAATTATGATAACCTTAGTAATGATTATCAGAAATATATACACCAAAAAGATGCAGTTTATTACATAAACGTGCTTATGCTTTCATGCAAACATTATTAAGATCGAGGTCATAGTACATATGACATTAAAAAAGAAAGAGAAAAAAAGAGTTCAATGTAAATTTTTTTTTTTTTTTTTGGAGAATGCAATGTAAATGATCTTGATTGAACATGTTATATTGTGGGTAGCTACAAATTAGATAATCTACACTTTCTCATTGTATACGTTAAAATCCAGTTAGATTTCTATAAAAGACAAACGTTATCATAATTAACAAAATTATTTTAGGAGTAATTATAGTAAGCTCACCTATGGTTTAGCCGAAAATCACTTTGCATACCCGTGATTTGAAAAGTGTCATTTTACTCATAATTTGAAAAATATCACTTTATCCACCTGAGGTGCATGATTTGAAAAGTGTCATTTTACCCACTTGAGGTCCGTTTATCTTTTGTAACTCACTTTTGTTAGAAATAAGGGCAAATGTGTATTTCTGCTCCCCTTTTGTGCATTTCTGCCCTTCTTTTATGTTTCTCTCCACTCAAAAAAAAAAAAAAAAAAAGAAGAAGAAGAAGAAGAAGAAGAAGACAAAACTAAATTCTTGAGAAACAAGATTCACATAGATCTTGAACACGAAGAATATACCCTCTGGAAAAATCAAACCCAAATCAACCTCCACAAAAACAAAAAGATAGCAACAAAGTTTCTCACTAAGGACTATAAAAACGAAAGAGAAAACTCAGCAATTGCATTCAATTATATGTTCCTTACCAATGTAGCTACTCTAAAAAAAAAAAAACATTCAAGGCACCCATTTAAATATTCAACAATGGAGAAAGAATTTAAGCAAAAACAAAAATAATTCTACACAAGATGCAACCCATACACAGTAAGTTGAAAATAAAATGAAAAGCTAAAAGAAAGAAATGGAAGTGAAAAAGAAGAAGAAAACATAACCGCGTAACATTGTTAAAGCATAAAGATGAACAACATAATTAAATCCTATTCCCCAAAAAAAGAAAAATCATTTAGTTGAATACCCGTGCATTGCAGGGTTTTGTTTATAAACTTATAAAATATATAGTTTATTTTTGAAATAATAATTAAATGTTTTCATTTAACATATTAATTGTGTGACATTTGTAGTTGGCCGTAATAAAGTGTCTACATCTAAATTATGTATTTAACGGAGCTGCAATGTAACAAATATTGTAAATCAACAATAGTAATGAGAAAAAAAATATTGGAAGTAGTGTTTTTATATATTTTCAAATTTTTTATATTTTATTGAAGGTACGTAGTTTAAAACTTTAGAGGATGATGAATACCTCTTTATAAACTATGTTTTTAGCCTATTCTTATTCCTTTTAATCATTGTTCTTAATCAATAATCAGAGACCATTAAGACTTATTACTCAAGACAGAGGAACCAATTATTAACTACAACTTAAAAATAGACTTAGCTGGTAGAGGCCAATATTCACTACAAGAAAAACGAGCTATTGCGGTGGGTGCGAAAACTACTACTATATGTTGCCTATTGCGGTACGTTTTGGGCCTGTCGCTGTATATGAGATCTATTGTGGCGTTCTATTGTGGCCAATAGTTCTAGTACTTTGCGGCATACTACAGTGGCAGGCCAATGACCTACCGCAATAGACTGTTTTAGCAGCCCCGTGCTTAGATATAGCGGCATGTCAATGACCCGCCGCAATAGACCCTTACATTGCCCCCCACCTAGACCTAAATTTTCCCTCTGTTTTTTTTTTTTTTTTTTTGTCCCTATTCATTTTTAGCCAGTCTCTCACACACAGACACACACTCTCTCTCTCACACACATCCTCTCTCTCTTAAACACTTAGAAAATCTCCTCACTGTCTCATCTACCACTACCCACAAACCCACAGCCACAGCCACCACCACCACCAAATCACAAACAAAAACAAACCACTGTAAACCCACAGTCACCACTAGGCAACCCAAGCCATAGCAAACCCAACCCAGCAAACCCACAGTCACCACCAGCCACCATCACCCACCCACTTGCCACCACCGTAAACCCCAACCCAAAATCAACCCACCACTAGCCACCACCACTAGAAAACAACCACCAAATCACAAAACCCAGCCATCACAATTCACAAAACAACCACCATCACAAACACAAAATCCACCCATCACAAAATTTCACCCATCACCAAATCTAATCCACCACTAAACTGTGACCCACGACCCAGACCCACCATGACCAAGTGACCCACAATGACCGCCGAAACACTGTGACTCGCACCCATGGGAAATCGGTGAGAGAGAGAGGGACGAGCAAGAGAGGGCAAGGGCAAGAGGGTTGGAGAGAGGAAGAACTAGAGAGAACTAGAGTCCGTCGACAAAATCGTGTACTTTGACGTAAATTCTTTGGGGTTTTGGTTTGGCTTTAAGGGATTGCTTTGCTTTTGCTACCGTGTCTTTGTCTGTGAGAGAAAAAGTTTGTTCAGCCTCAAACCAATTTCTTCACAATCCCAAAAATACCTTCTCATCTTCTTCAGGTATCTCCCTCTCACTCTCTCAATTTTTTAAGGTATTATAACACTGAATTTGTTTGTACATATGTCTATATAACTATTGATATATGTTGCTTTTATTTCCTCAGATTGGTGATTGTGGGGATTTGGATCTTAATAATGGAGTGAAACTGGGTTCCATTAACCAGAGACTATAGCCATTGAAGATGCTGTCAGAGTTCGAATTTTTTTTCTAAATAACAATAAATATTAAAAAATTTAGTTAGTTATCACGTTTCAAAACAATGTTGAAAACTAGCATCTCGAGTGTCTAAAACTCGAGTTCTAAGATAAAACTCGAGTTTTTAAGTCTCGATTTGTAAGAGGATTGGCATAAAGCGAGAAAAAAATAGACGTGAAAATCGAGTTTTAAAGACTCGATTTCCATAAATTGCAGAAAAACGCCGCTATAGGGTTTTAAAACGTCACTATAGGGCATAAAAACGCCACTATAGGGCTCCCTAAACCTGGTACTTAAAATTTTTTTGCAGGAAAACGTCGCTATAGGGCTTTAAAACGTCACTGTAAGGCTTAAAAACGCCACTATAGGTGAATTTTTTTTGCATAAAAAGACTTAAGATCTATCACACTTGCAAAGCGAGTCTTTAGGACTCGAGTCCTAATATGGATCTCGAGTTTTAGAAACTCGAGATGTTACTTTTCTTAATTCTTTCAAACCGTTCCTAACTTACTATTTTGAATCACTATTCACGGCTGTTCTGCACAAAACCTCGTCAGAGTTCTATTGCATGGTTTAGGGGAGGATATTAATAAAGAGGGTCTCAAGAAGACCCATTTTCATGTTGCCAAGGCACTTCGTGAAGGAACCAAAGGTGCTTTTTTTAACCTTCACTTTGTTAAATCTAACTGCCTCTGTAGTTTATTTTCACCATGGATTATTAGCTATTCTTTTCTACCAATTCCTTATAACATTTGTACATAAAAATGTTGCTTAGAATAATATTATAGAACACAATAGAATTTGAGGGTTTTATATATATATATATATATATATATATATATATTTTGTACACATGAAGTTGTATTATGAACTCTTAATTAAAGTACTTACTTTTTATGGATTTTTATTGAGGCTGTCATTTTGCTTTGCCAGTTTAAGTTTCCCTAAATGACTTACTTTTTGCCATATTGGTGCATTTTGATTTACAAAGTCAAATTCACTACCCAATTTGATTTCTTTTCTTTTTTAGTTTTTCCTAATGACTACAGTGCACTGTGTATTCAGCTTCATAGAAATTGCCTCTTTGTTTTCTTTGGTTGTAAGTTGGGCTACTCTACAATTCAGCACGATATTGCTGCTTTCGATTCGGTGGGTTTCTTGTTTTTTAAGAGGTAGTTGTAGCTCCGGTGGGCTGCTCTACAGTTTTAAATTTTCTTTTTTTGGTGGTATGAATTCTGGGTTTGTATTAGTTTTTTTAGTTTCATATGAGATTTGTGGTTTTTGGACACATATTCAAAAAAGGATTTCTTTTGAACTTTTCATTGTTTTAGTACAATGATCTTTATGTTGTTGTTTTTTGTGATGTTCCATCCAGATCTATATGGGATTGGATTTGATGTTGGTCATATTGAATTTTTTGTTTAATCTATATTGATTGATCTGGAAATTGTTTTTTCGAAAGAGAAGGAACTTACATCAATCATTTTGTTTTGGGAAAGTTTTCATGGGTTTGTGTTTTATTGTTCATTTTCTATTCAATAGCGTACTGTATATCAGGTTTTACATGTTTTGGACTCTTTAGATCAATCATATTTCATGGGTTTATGTTTTTATTGTTCATTTTTCTATTCACATGTATAGCACCGGTATATTAGGTTATGTTATTTGGTTTCTATTTTGTGTTAAAGCCATTTATGCTAGCCCATCAATTTTAGATCTGAGAATTGTAGCTATTGATTAATCTGTTAGATTGTTTCTAACAATTGAGTTTGACTAGTGTTGAGGAATAGATATTTGGACCTTGAAGCTTTTATTGTTGATGATTGTTATAGTTGTTGTTGTATGGTACCTTCTTTTTCTTTTTCTTTTTATTGTGATAAAGGAGGTTATTTGCGTGGTTTTTATGTTTGGCCTGGGGCTGTTTATGGTTATATCATTCACCTGGAGAAATTGTATTAATAATCCATTGCTATAAGTGACTATTCTGCTAATCTCTTTTTATATAGTTCTCCATCTTCCTGCTATAACCACCCATTCTCCTGTGTTTGTGTTTTTAAAGATGGGAAATTTGTACCTTTTAGTTTATAACTACCAAGCAATGTCGAATGAATGTCCTTGGGTTTTGGTTTGAAATTGAGATGGGAAATATTGTGGGATTATGAAAGAGGATTAGAATAATCTTTGCAACCGGTAACTCGAATGAATATCTAAGCACACAATCCACGTTGAAGATATATAAAAACATAGACATATTTTTTGCCCCCCACCTAGTCCGAAATTTTCCCTCTATTTTTTTGTCCCTTTTCATTTTTAGTGCTGTTTTGTTTTTAGCCATTTCATTAGTCTCCCACACACACACACACACACTCTCTCTCTCTCTCTTAGACACCCACAAAAATCTCTTCATTGTCTCATCTCTACCATTACCTGCAAACCCATAGCCACAACCACCACCACCACCACCACCCAACCCACAACCACAGCCACCACCACCACCAAAAAATCGAGCCTAGTTAGGTCCAAAAACAAATGGGTCAGGTAAAGCCCATTTCTCTTATCATTTCTAACCCTAGCGATTCATCCCCCTAATCTAGAACCTTCCCTCTTTTTGCTATCTCATCCGAACTCTCTTAATAGAAACCCATGGCCTGAGCTACCACAGGAGGCGGTTGCTCCTCATCAAAAACCCTTACCGAGATCTCTCTAATCTAGGTTTGAGCTCTCTCTCTTCCTCTAGACCTTGATCGACCTTTCCGATCTAAAGAAATGGAGCTCCTCGCTTCACCACCACCTCAGATGGTGGTTTCTTAACCATAGATTCTCACCTTCTCTCTCTTTGAACCCGAGTCAAAACCATCACCTTCCTAATCTTAAGCTCTCTTAAACCTCAAACTCACTCCCCAATCTGCAAGCTAAGAGTACCCTGCACAGTGTGTGAGCCACAAAAAAGTGATGTGGAGGTGAAAGTTCTCATAGATTTGCCAAGAACCATGACCATGATGGTGCGTATAGATAATTATATTATATATAGGAGTAGTTAGGTTTCTTTAATCTTGTATTCTTGTATTATTAATAGTGTTATTTTGATTATTGAATATGGGTGAAGTGTTGATGTTGGGTTTTGAAATGGATATAGATATGGTTATTTCTGTTGATAATTTAATTGCAATATATATATATATATATATTTTTTTTTTTAAAATAAAGAATATGTAATCGTTATTTCTGTATTGGGGTTATGTAAAAATATCTACATTACATATGAGATTTAGCTGGGGTATTCCATTTGTTATAGATTAAGAATTATACTGGAATTTTTCTTGTTGATATTGTGTTCTATTATACTGTGATTTCTTATAGATGTTGGGAATCGATTATTTTTAATCTAGAGAAGCTATTGTTGGACAAATGGCATTAAATTAATATTGTTCGATTATTTTGAAGTTTTAATTAGTAAATATTTTGTTTGATGAGTATATAACTTGGTTTATAGCATTTCAAGAGTTTGTTGACACTAGTTAGAGGGATTGGTCTTGTCCTCATAGATTCATGAGGAGCAAATGCAATGTATAGCAACCAAATTGTTGGGCCAAACCCCACAGTATCAATTTTATTGTACCAGAGCAGCAATTCATCATGTATCATTTTTGAAAATGTAGTTACCTTCAGGATAGATGAAATAGCTATTCTTTTTCAGTTACAGACTTTTAAAGCAGACAAGGTTAGGAAGTGTTTTTGTATGTTTTACCTTAACAGGGTATCATATATAAGTTTTAATAAAAAAAATAGCATATGGTGGGAAATATATATATATATATATATATATGTATATGGTTTTGGAATGCAGCCAATACCTATTTTATCAAAAAAATTTATTGCTTGCTTTTGATTTTGACTGTTACAATTTAGTTTCTATTGGTGTAGTTGACCATTGGAATAGGAACAATTGCACTTGTGGGAATTCTTAATTTGTTTGTCAATTTTGTGTTCCATGTGAAATGCCTCTTCTGTCATCATACTTGTTATGGTCTCTGTTTTCACTATATCTTATGTTTAAAACCTTAATGGGCAAGATAAAAAAAAAAAACCCTGAATTTGCATTATTCTAGAAGGTTTGGCTTTTGAGTTGCCTAAGAATAACAAGAGTGGAATCACACTCGGTAGGATTGAACCTATGACATGGGGTTTTGAAGGCCCACTTTCTACTGAACTGAACTAAGGGTGCTTTATTATCACACCATATATTTTGTAACCCTAAGGTCTCCATCAAATTCCTGTAGAAATCTAAAGTGAAGATGTTCTCAATGTTTCTGATTCTCATGGAAAGAAGCGTGTTGATTGGTATTTAAATCTATTTTGATCATCTTGCCATTGTCTTGAAAGAAAATTTTGACTCATTTTTCTTTGAGACAATTGACCTCTGGGAGTGTCCTCAGTTCAAATAAACCAGCAATAGCTTTAGCTAAGTATGTCAAGTCTCAAGGTGTATAAAATTATGCTAGGACAGATTTGAGCATGTTGTCTTGTATGATTTTTAATAAATCATGGTTTTATGCTTTGTCTCTGAAATTGATATGGTATCTACTAGACATCTAGAGGAGTGGCTCTGTAAAATTGCATGAAGTTTGGATGTGAATGGACAATCCATTTGTATTTTATAAATGAGGTATATGCTGCTGAAATAAGAGAGATATTTGGGTCTCTAGTTGAAAATATTGTATTTGTGTTGTTTAAGGGTAGTCTTATATAGATTTTCTTTATGAGAAGTTTTAGTGTTGAAAGTAGTTGGAGTTGTTGTATTTGCAATTACTTGTACCATTACTTGTCATTGTGCTTATATACTTTTTATTTTAGACTTTGACACTTGAAATGGGAAGTCGAAAGGCAAAGCTGCGCACTCGTTTCAAGAGTGTAACATTGGAAAGAGCTTCTTCACAAGATGTGGATGAAGTGGGGGACCAAGAAACGCATGAAGTTTCTACACAAGGTATGGGCTTTTTATGCAAATAGTTTATCATTCATACATAAGATATGGGCATGTAAGTTGTGAACCCTTATATGAAATTTTATGAAACAAGTGGGCATGTAAGTTGGTTTCCTCTCAACCATTACCTGCCACAAAATTCTTAGATTCTTCTTTGAGTGTTAATTCTGAGATCCTGCATCATGCAGCCTTAAAAGAAAGGTTATTTGACTCACACCAGAAACATGTTAATAGCTAAAAGTATGGTTATGATAAATCTGCTTCACACCATATATATATATATATATATATTATATGTTGCATGGTTCAATTTTTTAATTGAACCAAAGTTTTGAATTATTCTTAAAACCATGTAGGCTTCAAAGTTTTGAATGCCTCCTCACCTCTTGATTGGAAACATGTACCATTCAGCATGTTTCTAATATTTTATTTTCATTAGCATATAATGACCACTTGTTTAATAGAATATTTAGACTCATCCTTAACTTTGCATGCCTTGTTGTTTGACATTGGTTGATATTATCTCCTTCAAAATTCAAATGTGCAACTAGCTGTACGTGTCACTCGTGGGCCAAGCAAGTACTTGGATATTTGGGATTTTCCCGATGAAGAAGAAATTGAGTTGTCGCTAAATAGTATGTATCAGCCGGTTGAGGATGGGGCGAGGACTTTCACTAGTTTCTTGGGTACGATTGCGTGAAAACGCCATATGTGCCTAATTAGATATTTTAATTGGAAGGACATGCCAGAAGAACTTAAAGAAGAGTGTTGGTTTGTTGTAAAGGTATTAAAAAAGTTATAATACTTATAATTATGACATTTTGTACTAGGTTTTACGTAATTATTTTAGCATGAAAACATTTGTAATTTGATAACTCAACTTGATTGTAGCGAAAATACTGTATCCCTATTAATCCTATTGCATATGCGGCTTTGAAGACATTTACCTTACAAAAAATTGGGAAGGTTTGAAGGGATCATAAGTCTAGGCTGAAGAAACAGCAAATTATATCTCATTCAAGAAACAAAGCATTGGTAAAGAATAGCGGACCCAAGGGACGCATACAACAGGATTGGGATATACTTGATCATTGGTATACTGATGATGCAGTGGTATGTTTGTTTTCTCTCTCTTTTCCATCATGGATCATACCAAAAGGAGAATGATTATTGAGAAATTGAGAGAATACATATTGGATTGCTTTCAAATAGGATTTGTTAGTTTTATGTGGGCTTTTTGTGAAATTGGTATATATGAGGAGTTGTGTTTCATATTTCATAAGAAAAGATTCAACAAAACTCTTTGATGGGGTATAGTTTGTTAGTACTGAATTAGCTTATTCTGTCAAAATGGCTTTTAGTTGTTTTATGCTAAACTACTTTTATTGCTTCACCATTGTTATTTTTTTGAAGATTTGTAGTTTGGTTTTAATGTATTTACAAAAATGATTAAGCATTTAATTTTGTCTGCCATGCTTGCATTGTGATGAAGATGCTTGCCAATGTAGTGTGTGAAGATCATATTTTATGCACATGAAAGGCAAACTAGAGATTCATAGGGCTTTCTTTGTTTTGGGACTATATCAATACAATTCCTAAGAAATAGGGGAGGGAGAGGCCCCCAACTCAGTGAGTTCGAATGTGGGAATTCTACTCTTTGTTAAAAATAATAATGATAACTACAAATTGCATTAGATGGTTCTAGTGTGTGTGTGCACATGGCTTTATTTTACTGTTTGTGTTAACAATTAGCAATGAAGAAAATCTTGTAATCAGATTTTTTCTTTTTTGGGTTTTATTGATTGTTTTATGTTATGCAAAGTTGAAATGACATATTGGAATTTAATGAATGATACTTAATTTTTATTTTATGTGAGAAACTCATGATTATGATAGATCTTTGTATTATCATTAACCTAAGCATATGCCTCTATAAATGAGTAACCTTTTTGTGCCAAGCATATGTCAACTTTGAGTAATCTTATTTATCAAGCAAATTTCATATTTCTTGCCACTTTTAATATACAATGTATAGATAGATGTGCTAAAAGTTTTTATTTATGGTAATTTTATAGTGACCTTTTTGTGTAGCCTGTGTCCAATACATTGCAGTTTTTTGTGTGCAACTTTGATAAATTAGTAAAATGCTGTAAATATTGTTTGCATTTTGGCTTTAGCTAAAAGTGGCTTTAGATACTTAAAGCATATTTTATATAAACATGTAATTTTGTTGAATATAGATAGAGTCAGAGAAGAATAAGGAGTGTCGTTCTAAATAGAATGACTTACATACTGTTAGTTCTTGTAGCTATAATGTGCACGCTACAAAAAAGGTAATAAGTATTATGACTATTTTTTAAATGATTTTGACTTCTCCTAAAGTTTATGTGGAACCAATATTCATCACTACATAAATATACTGTTCATAATGTAGGCAAAAATGGATGGACGTCTTGTAGAGCATTCAATATTATATCAAATACTACATACTCGTAAAAATGGATTTGCAGTTAATCCTGTAGTGAAAGCAAAAATGGTGAGTAATTTCTCCATTGTAGTTGGGGGTAAACAAAATAGGAATTCAATGATAATTGTTATTAATGATTCTTTTAATTGTTGGATTACATAGCAAACTCCATTTCATTGTGGAAATGTTATTCTTATTGAACTGAGGCCTCTATGTTTAGTTCCTTTGTTATATTACAGCATACCTAGTGGATGTATATGACTTTTTTTTTTTTTTTTTGGAAAGGTTCATGTGGTGAGTTGGTTGTAGATTGTCAATTTTCTTTTGAGGGTTACTAGTATATATTGGTGCTTGCTTATCCCATCCTATATATATGTATATATACGTTGTAGGGTCATTTTAACTATATGATTTCTAACTTTTTTTGTTTTGTTCTGTTGTGCAGATAGCACCCCAGGACTTAAATCAATAACAGTAAATAAGCGGAAATTAAATAACAAGTACACACAAAGAACACAAGAATTTACGTGGTTCAGCAAACTGCCTACCTCCACGGAGACGATGGAGAAATTTCACTATAAAAAATAAGGAGATACAATAGTGCACAAGAACACTTTAATGAAACCCAAATCCCAATACACCCTAACTCTCTCTCACCCACAAGACAAGAAAACTCTATTCTTCTTCTTATGCGGCTGCTGCTCACTAGGTTAATTGGAATAATCTCTATGTTCTCTCTCTTGTGTATTTACCCTTCAACACAAACCTAATATATATATATATATTATAGGTCGGCTATACTAGGAATTATATTCCTAGTTGAATTTGGTTTCCTAATACTACTTGACTTGGGCTTGTGGCAATTCAAGCCACACACACGGCCCACTTTAACAAATCTCCATCTTGGCTTGAATTGATCAAGCTACACTAGCAAACTCCTCCATCACCTCTACCTTAGCCCTTAAGGGCTTACAAGCTACAAACATCAACCAAGTCCAAGTAGCCCTTGAACTTATCTATTGGAACTGTCTTTGTCAACATACTAGATGATTCCCAAATCTTCTTCTTCTATAGTGACCCCATCTCTTCTACATCCTTGTAAGATAATGGATCTCCACTGCTAGTTATGAGAGCAAAGCTAACCATGTCTTCAAAGCCATATCTCTGTGGTGCTTTGTGAACCCGCTTCTCTCTACCTTTAGCAATTGAATAAGACTCTTCTTGTTGCTGTCGTGGATCAATCTCAACATCACCCTTATCACTAGGTGAACTATTCTCGTCAAGCTCCACCTCAACAGTTAATTTCTCTTGTGGACTATCATCACATGTCTCTGCTTCATTCTGTTTTAACATAAAGACTTCATCAAATATGACATCTCTGCTAGTCACCGTTTTCTTTGAGATTGGATCCCAAAGCCTGTAGCCTTTAACACCTTTTTCAAAACCAAGAAATACACATTTTCTTGACTTCGAATTCAATTTAGAACGCTTTCCACTCTGCACATGCACATAAGCTGGACAACCAAAGATTTTTAGACTCGAATAATCAATTGGTCTACCTGACCAAACCTTTTCTGGAATCTTGAAATCTATGGCTGATGATGGAGATCTATTAATAATGAAGCTTGCTGTGTTAACTGTCTCTGCCCAGAACACCTTAGGCAACCCTGCATTCAATCTCATGCATCTGGCTCTTTCTACTAAGGTTCTGTTCATTCTCTCCGCAACCCCATTTTGCTGTGGAGTTCCTTTAACTGTGAAGTGACGAGTAATGCCTTTTAATTCACAAAATCTTATGAATTCTTTATCTCTATACTCCAGTTCATTATCTGTTCTAAGGTATTTTATTTTTCTGCCAATCTGATTCTCAACTTATGCTTTCCACTTTTTAAATATGCCAAACACATCAGACTTATGCTTCATAAAATAAATCCATACCTTTCTAGCGTAATCATCAATGAAACTAACGAAGTATTGAGCACCGCTATGAGAAGAAATTGATACAGGGCCCCAAACATCTGAATGAATGTAGTCAAGAACACCCTTACTTGTGTGAGAGCCTGTCTTAAAACTGACTCTATGCTGCTTCCCATACACACAATACTTGCAGAAATCTAGCTTGCATGTCTTCACCCCTTTCAATAAATTTCTCTTGTGCAGCTCTAACATACCACGTTCACCAATATGGCCAAGTCGCATATGCCATAATTTTATGTCGTCAGTGCTGGACTCCACCGGAGTGGTGACTGCAACTCTTCCTGCAACTGTGTTCCTAATCAACCTGTAAAGTGTGTTTATTTTCTGTCCCTTCATCACCATCAAAGCACCTTTGGTAATCTTCATGATTCCACCCTTTGATGAGTATGAATAGCCCAAATCATCCAATACTCCTAAAGAAATTAAATTCTTTCTAAGATCTGGAACATGTCTGACATTACTAAGAACTCTCACAACTCCATCAAACATCTTGATCTTCACGGTACCAATCCCAATAACTGGGCATGTAGCATCATTACCCATTTGGACCATACCACCATTGTAAGGCTTATACGTGTCAAACCAATCTTTCTTTGGAGTCATATGATATGAGCATGCTGAATCTAAAACCCAAGATTCCAATAGAACATTATTACCTGAAGAGACTGAAAGTAAATCTGCACCAACTTCACTGTCATCTGATGTTTCTTCAGCAACACTAGCTGATTCTAGGGGCTTCTTTCCATTCTTCTTCTCCTCTAAATGCTCTTTCAACTCTTTACACTGATTCTTGTAGTGCCCTTTCTTGTGACAATAAAAGCACTCTACGTCTTTCTTTGCACGTGATTTAGATTGTGATCTATTCCTGTTGGAGTTTCGTCCTCTTGACCTGCTTCTACCCCTATTGCTTGACTCAGACTTTACAATAAGTCCATCAGCCTGAGAACCATCACAATCTTGCTTCATCTTTATATGTGACAAGAGAGCACTAGTCACCTCATCGAGTACTATAGTCTTTTTCTCGTACATCAACGTAGTCACTAGATAATCAAAAGAAGTAGGAAGCGACGCTAATAAGAGTAATGCTTTATCTTCATCCTCATAATTCACCCCAAAACTTGACAATTGGGTGTTCAACATGTTAAACGTGTTGAGATGCTCCAACAGATCAGAACCCTCCTTCATATGCAAACTATATAGTTGCTTCTTCACGTACAACTTCTTCGTCAGATTCTTTCTCATATAAAGACCTTCTAGTTTTTCCCAAACCTTCTTTGCAGTCTTTGCTTCCAGGATTTTGTGAATGACCTCATCACCTAGGTTGAGACGAATAGCGCTAGCTGCTTTCTCATCCATCTCTACCCATTCTACATCCTTCATCGTTTCCGGTTTCTTCTCCTTCCCAAGTAAGGCCTTGTGAACTCCTTGTTGAATTAGGAGATCCTTCATTCGCCTTTGCCAAAGAGAAAAATTTCCCTTACCACAAAATTTCTCTACATCGTACTTTGTGCTTGACATCTTTACTGTATTCAAAAGATTGAATCCTAACCTGGCTCTGATACCACTTGTTGTGCAGATAGCACCCCAAGACTTAAATCAATAACAGTAAATAAGCGGAAATTAAATAACAAGTACACACAAAGAACACAAGAATTTACGTGGTTCAGCAAACTGCCTACCTCCACGGAGACGATGGAGAAATTTCACTATAAAAAATAAGGAGATACAATAGTGCACAAGAACACTTTCATGAAACCCAAATCCCAATACACCCTAACTCTCTCTCACCCACAAGACAAGAAAACTCTATTCTTCTTCTTATGCGGCTGCTGCTCACTAGGTTAATTGGAATAATCTCTATGTTCTCTCTCTTGTGTATTTACCCTTCAACACAAACCTAATATATATATATATATTTATATTATAGGTCGGCTATATTAGGAATTATATTCCTAGTTGAATTTGGTTTCCTAATACTACTTGACTTGGGCTTGTGGCAATTCAAGCCACACACACGACCCACTTTAACATGTTCAAACCCAAATATCAGGACAAAATGAAGGAATTGCTGGTTGATCCTTCGAATCAATTGCAGTCATCTGACATAAGTGGTAGTATTGCACGGTCAACAAATGATGTGTATGTCAAAGTGATGGGTAAGGAGCATAAATGTCGTATTCGTGGGATATAATTTGGTTTAAGCCCAAGTGGTCGAAGTAGCAAGAGTGCTCTGACAGACATTGAAATACACTCAAGTCAAGCAAGGGACAATGAAGTTGCACAACCGAATGCTTCCTTGGCTACTATGGAGGATAAACTTGCAAGTTTTGACGAAATGAAGAAAAGTCTTAGTCAATTCGAAGAAATGGAGCAAAGAATGGCTCACATGCTTCAACAAATGCAAAAAATTTATTCCCAATGCAATCAGGTATATTAACAAAGACTTAGTCAATGTTTTTCTCTTTGTAAGCGCTTCATTGTTGTTGTGAGTGCGTATAAATGTCTTCATTTAACTTGTTCCCATTTTTTTCCTTGGTAATATTTTCTTGTCATTCTATTGCATTTATATGCACTTATTGAGTGATCATACTTTGTACGTAGGATGTTTCTTCGGCTCAACAATCTCCAGCTCTCCAAAAATCGTTAGCCGCATCCTATCAACTAAGCAGCTTATAAGTTTTATCTTGGTGTTCGAGGACTTTTTTGTGTACAAAGAACTACGGAAGAACAACCGCATTTTTTGCAAGTGTTGAAGGATATTTTTAAACACTTTGGAACTTTGATTATAGTATTAGCTTAATTTGAGCAGTTGTTTTATTCAAAGGACCACATCTTTTTTTGTTAATCTTATGATGGTGGTTATAGACAACGTTATGTATTTGATAATATATTTCTATGTTAATATTATGTCAGTTTGGAGACATTTGTAGTGTTGTTAATTAATAACATTTGTGGTATTGTGTTAGTAGAGCTAAAACTATTACGGGTTTTAAATAGGTATGAACAATATATTTGTAACATGTTTGAACAATATATTTGATGCAAACAGTGGTTTTAAAGCCCATTAGGAAAAAAAAAAAAAACCTATAGCGGCGGTCAAAAAGCGCCACAATAGGTGCACATTTTATGATTTAAATAAAACCCTATAGCGGCGCTTATCGCCCACCGCTATAGGTTCAAACATATAACGGCGTGTCTACCCACTGCTAAAGGTACATACATATAGCGGCGTTTCCACCCGTTGCTAAAAGTGCAATTAGTTCATTTTAATTGATTGCCTATAGTGGCACCATGTTCCCGCCGCTAAAAGTCAATTGACATGAATTTGAACATTATATGGCGGCGGTTTTATGCCTGCCACAATAAATCAAAACCGCCACTAAAAGGTGTATTTATAGCGGCAGTTTTTGTTACCGCCGCAATAGATCTATAGTGGCATTGCAACGATGGCAGGAAGACCTGCCGCAATAGCACTTGGCACTAGAGGTCAAATTTACCTTTAGTGGCGGTTTTTGGGGCTTCAATGGCGGTTTTGGCCCGCCACAATAGGTCTTTTTTTTGGGTAGTGATTGCATGTCATAGTTCTTTTCATTTTTTCATTCAAGTTTTAGCCAACATTGTTATCCAGCTGTTTAAATTCAATGATTCAAAACAATCCAAAAATGAATCGAAAGTAAACTTAAGTCAAAACCCTAATTATATAATTAAAAAAATATAAGTTTCTAATTAAGCATTAAAAAAGAAAATAAAAGCATATTTAACTTAAGTAGAGAGAGACTCGCATTAGAATTGAGCTATTGTCCTTAAAAGTGAGCGAGGAGGAGAGAGATGGCAAACTTGAGCGAGTTTCACTCCACTAAGAAAAATATATTGTCATGTTATTTCTATTAAAAAGACTGTGTATTAAAAAAATAATAAATAAATTTTTGATTAGTCTAAAAGTAAAAGTAATAAAAAAGCTAGAACTCATTAAGAGGAAGAAGAAGTTATGCATTGGCAAAACTTAGCGCAAATTTAAACTTTAATTTTGTAACTTTTGATCATCCACATGATGTGATGAGGAACTTACTCGCCCTAGATAGACTTATTTCTATTTCTATTTAATCTAACTAACATATGTGACCTTTTAAGTTTTAACCACAAAAAAGAAAGAAAGAAAGTTATTGATGCCTGACTAAACAATAAATCTACTTACATTTCTCTTGGCATTGAAATACCAAGGTGCAGATCGAGGACATATATTGTGGAATATGCAGATTGATCTATTTTCCATCCTCGTTAACCTTAGCCGGTGCAAGCCCAACTTTACATCAAGGGAGTCAATACCGTACCGGAGGCTGTACCGGTTTGGCTAGCGGTACGATATATTTTGGATACCGGTCAATACCGATGTACCATTTCGGGTTTACCGCTATTTTTTATATTTATCAATAAATATATATATATATATATATATATATATATATATATATATATATATATATATATATATATATATATATATGTATGTGTGTGTATATATATTAATAAATATAAAAGTTTGTCGTAAAACATTTCTTCAATTCAGAACTAATTATTCATGGTTTTAGACTTTAATATCAATTAAAAAATATATATATATCGGTTTGCTTACTGGTACGGTATATTCCCGTCGTACCGGCCAGTACGGTACGGAATTGACTCCCTTGCTTTACATGCTTCTTCTAATTCAATGTGCTTTGCATCCCCATCGTATAAAAAAAATACATATAATAAACATGTTTCTCAATGGGGCCATTAAAAAATATTTATCAGTAGTTGTCAATTAAAAAGAGTAAAGGACAACACAAAACCAAAAATTAGGCCTAGTACCACGAATTTGACAGTAGCAAAAATATTCAAAATTTGTAACGATTTAGTTCTATAATTTTTTTTTTTTAATTTTTTAGAAATGGAAATACTTACTTGTGATTTGTGAAAGAGTGGCACGAGATCTAAGTTGAAGACAGTGGAGTTTGCTTTCGAGAAGGTCTTTGACTCAAACTCTGTTCTTAATAATAACTAGTATTTGATGGACACGTCTAACCACTTGTCTAACAATTAGGAGTGTTTTTTGTTACCCGATAGTCCTAATCCAAGTAAATTAGCTATCTTATGATTCTTCTTTATGTGTTAAAAAAAAAAAAAAAATCCGATAAAACTACCACTACCACTACCACTACCACCATCACTATCTATTTCTCCTCATCTGGATGATGTAGGTAACTTAAAACAAACAAACAAACAAACAAAAAAAAAAAAAAAAAAAAAAAAAACCTATCTGTTTTCTTTTTGGATGAACTTACTACATACTCATGTGAATAAAGATTTTTATTTAAAAAAAAAATTCTCTAATTTTTTTTGGATGAACTTACTCATGTGAATAAAGATTTTTATTTTTATAATCTACGTGAATGAAGATTAGAAAAACGTTTTTTAAAGAAAAAAAATCAAAATAATAGATACTTATCCATGAAGAATGGATAAACAGTAGTCGATAAGAACAAATACGCCCAAGTTTTATTATTTCTTCTCACCTAGATTCAAGCTACATGGAATGAGGATTCAAAGAAAAAAAAAAAAAAAAAGAAGCTATATGGAGTGAGATTTGTTAGAAAAAGTTCTAAATGATGTGGGTAATTTTGGGAGTTTTTTTATATATCTAATTTTATTGGATGAACTTACACACTCACGAGGACAATGATTTTTATTTTTATAATTTACGTTAATGAAGATTAGAACTACATTTCTTAAAGAAAAAAAAAATATAGATACTTATCAATGAAGAAGGGATAAACGGTAGTTGTTTAAAAAAAATAAGTTGTTTGTTTTTATCTAAAAAAATTGTAATTTGGTGCCTTCAAAACTTTTAAATCCAACTTTTATTATATAGTATAGTATATGAATTCGGTGCATTTTGATGGACTTGATTTTTTATTTTATAAGAAACTATTGAGTTATTTTCATTAATAAAACTCAAACAAAGTCAATTAAAAAAAAAGAGTACATCTTTCTCAATTATAAAGAAAAAAACAAAAACAAAAAAAGGGTTAAGTACATCATAAGCAAGTACAACTTCTAGGAAACTGGGGGTTTCCTCAACCCATGCTACATAGTCATCAACGAATTTTGCATGATGAGCTAAGATATAGGCTGGCTTTTTGCCATCCCTCTTGATGGAATTGATATCTTCAACCCATGCTACATAATCATCTTTCTCTTGATGGGCTTGATTTCTTAAATTGCATGAAGTCATCATACTTGGGGTTTGTTTGTGATTCGTTTACTTTGCTGAAAGTACTGTAGATAAAGGTAAAAGTTAGCTAAAATAATATAGTAGGATTCATGAATGGTACCAAAAATTGCAGTGAGTTTCATGAATAGTAACAAAAATAAACTGAATAGTAAAATAAATTAGTTTTTTAATTTGGAACCAAACACACACTTGTAGTAGCGAAGTTATATAGAGCCATGTATGAGTTTTCCCAATTTTATTTAAAATTAAGTATATATCCTTTTGGCCCTCCTCTCCAGATCTCCTCTTGTATGTATGTATGTATGTATACACTAGATTTATCATATGCATTTTGTGTGTGTATTGAGGCTCTTTTTTTATTTATTTATTTATTTATTTTATTTTGAGTTTAATGAAATGATGTTTAAAAGTATGATAGAGATAGTGTTTTAATTTTTAGAATATTTTTGTAAGTGAGAGTTGATAAAAGTTTGAAAGCCTAAAACTTTTTAAAAAATAGTAAATTACTCTTCTAACCAGTATGTGTTTTTAAATTTAAAATTATTTAACTACAAAGAGTTTAAGAATTTATGTGAGAATATTTTAGTACGCAAAATGATGAAACCCAAACAAAAAATCTTGTTATTAATACTATATATATATATATATATATATATATATATATATATATATATATATATATATATATATTTGCATGTTTTAAATGGGTTACGATTTTATTGGTGATAAATTAATTGGATATTCAAATAAACACATGGCTTGTTACTGGCATGGTGCTTAGATAAGTTGACGATGCAACAACAACCACAACCCATTAGAAGTCTTATTAGATTTGGATGTTAACTGATAAATATTAGTCTTTAGTTTTTAATAATGTTACAATTTAATTTGAAAATCTATGTTTTTGAGCGAGTTAAAAACTATTCAGTTATAAAATAGTATCGAGAATTGTGTTTATAATAGTACTATTTAGACTATTCTACATTGTATAGAGATAATACAGAGTATATATGGAGATAAAAAATTAATTATCTCATTCTTTATTAGGCCACCTAAAGATAAATTTTTTACTTCACCATTGCTATTATTTATTTTAGTCTAAGGTCATAATTTTCTTTTTTTTTAAAAAAAATTAGATAAGTTTGTTTTGAAGACATGGATTAATAAAAAAATGTTTTATTTTGTAAGCATTATAAGTGAAGTTGAAGATATATTTTTTCCAAGTTGTCTTCAAATTTTTCCAAGATAAACCTAAGGTACAAGATATTTCTAAACCATATAAAAGTTCAATCTGAAGAGAGGAATCCTCTTATAGATAATATAAGATATAGAATACAAGTTGGACTTGAAGTTGTGGTTATGCCAAACAATTATCTTCTCTCTACAACAAATTGATATATTCTTATCAATTAGGATATTTTCTTTTAAGTAAAAGTCTTTTAGCTAAGTTTTATGAAATTATTTTTTTGAGCCAAAGAAATTTAGAATTTTACTCCAATTATATTTGAGTTTAACTGAAACTCTATTAGTTAAGCTTTGAGAAATTTAAAATTCTTTTCCAACTAAAATTCTATTTTAATTATTTTGATCATCAATCATAATTTTTTATTTTAATATAATAAAATTTACATTTCGATAATATATGTTTACATTTCGATAATCTAATTTCAATGAAACTATATTAAATTTTCGAGTGGTTCACTGTAGTTTCAATAATATTTTTGAAAAATATAGATATTTTTATATAGAGAGGAGTATATGCTTTGCCCACGAGATTCAACTCAGACGAAAGAAAAAGAATAGGACTAAGCAAAACCGTTATAAAAAAAGAAAAAAAGAAAAAGGACTAAGCAAAACCCTAAAACAGTGTAATAACTACCAACTGTCAATAAAATTTACACATTATTCCGTATTACTTTCTATACCAAGTGGTTTAAATTGTCTGATAGAGTATATTTTTGTATTTTCAATTATTTAATTTAAATAAAATTTTTATTAAAATTTCGAGTGCCTCAGAAAATTTTCAATAATATTTTTTGAGCGTTTTAAAAAAGAAAAAAAAAATTTTGATTTAAAATTTTTTCATATTTTATAGGGAGAATATTTGGTTTTTGCCCACGAGATTCAACTCAGGCGAAAGAGTAGGGCTAAGCAAAAACCTATAACAGTGTAATAACTACCAAATGTCGAAGTTTCCAACCGTAAAAATTAAATCGCTATTAAATTGCATTTTGACTTAAAAACTAGTAGTAAAATTTAAGAGAAAATAGAGAATGAAATAGATGAGTGCAATTTCGGTATTGGACTTGCTTAAAAGTTAGCGGGATTTAACCAAACGAAATAAAAACAAACCCGATCACATTCCGTATCTGATTCAAAATTCAAAAACCTCTCTCAAAGAGAGAGATATTAAGAGAGACGAAAGCCATGGCGGCATCGAATGGGAGCGAGTACTTCGAGCTAGAGATTGAAGGAACGAACGAGGTGCTAATGAAGCGACCTTCGAACGCAGAGTCGGTGGAGGAGGATGAGGAGGAGCTACGGTGGGCGGCACTAGAGAGATTGCCGTCGATGAAGCGGAAGAACACGGCGTTGTTGAGGCGGACACCGTCGAACTCTGGCGGAGATGAAACGATCGATGTACGGAAACTCACTCGCTCTAAACGTGAACTCGTTGTGAAAAATGCCCTCGCCACAAGCGAACAAGATAACTATCGGTTGCTTTCCGCCATTAAAGAACGCCTCGATAGGTACGAACAAAATCTCTCTACGTGCTTTCTTTTCTTTTTTGATAAGTAAAGTAAGTAATTCCATTAAGATTAAGAAGATATCAAGTACAAGTCAGCAAAGCATTAGCTTCGAATTCGATGCACTGTACTAAACACAATTAAAACACTCAAAAGTACAGAAACGCTTTGGAATTGCATGTGAGATTTGAGATTTTCAAGAGCAGAAATCTGGATCCAAGAAAATCTTATAAGCTGAATCTGAACTTCGTTAATTAGTTAGTTCGTGTTTTCTTTTCAACGATTATATTAATTCTGTATTTTTTCTTTTTTCATAATATCAAAAGAGTTGGATTGGTATTGCCGAAGATCGAAGTGAGATACGAGAACTTGAAAGTTGTGGCTAATGTTCAAACCGGTTCAAGAGCTTTGCCTACTCTGATTAACTCTTCTCGTGACGTGATTGAGGTTGATTAAGTTATCATTCTTAATTAATACTGTATTATTATTTTGTTTTTTCCATATTTTTATGCATTTAGTTTATCTTTTGGCTTCAGATTTATAATTGATTTTCTTTTTTGAATGCAGCGTATCCTAACCAGGTTAAGGATATTTCGACCAGAGAGACAGTCTTTAACAATCTTGAACAATATCAGTGGCGAAGTAAAACCGGGAAGGTAATTATTACTATAATGAAGGTTCTTCTTGTGCACATATTGCTAAATATGAAGTATACGAAAAAAAAAAAAAAAAAAAACTCGATTTTCCTCTTCTAGAAGATATTATTTTGGTACTTGCAGTAGAGGCTTTTTTTTTTTTTTTTGGTTGAGAAAATCAGTAGAGGCTAATTTATTACTGAACATTAACAACATTTTGTACCATAATTTGGTTAAGTAATATTTGTTCCTGCATTTTATAATTGCTAGTGTTAATGTTTAAATATATAAACACAAACAATAAAATTCATAGATGGTGTCAATTGAGCTACACAAGTAATTATTTTATAATTTGATAGTTGTTAATGCTCTTGACTTGTTTTAATATATATATATATATATATATATATAGGAATTATAATGTTTATATATATAGAGGAACAACACCTAAAATATTGTACCTAAGTTTTGTAGACTATAATCTCAATAATCTGTAATGAACCTAAATATATAAAATCAAACAAAGAAATAAAATTGAATCTGGTATAAAAAATGGTTTGTTCTCATGTGTTATAAATAATAAAAGCGTTCATCAATAATAATAATAATAATAAAAGCACTTTTAAATGTTTCACCTATGTTAATCCGAAACAGATTTTGTTGATCACTAGTATCATATACTCATATCAGTAGATTTCCAATGGAGAAGAAAAGAAATCTTGTAGTTTAAACTCAAACGATTATATAGGAACAGTTAATCCGGATAATGTTAGAAGTATAATAATTTTGAGCTATTTCTATTTATTTATTGTTTCTAAAAGCTTGTGATATTTAGACCGAAAAGAAAAAGTTGGTAGATAGTAGAGTACTTTTCAAATGAGTGTCACGTTCTGTTGGACACATCTCAATACTTTTTTTAGAATTCATTTCTTTCATGTGTTTTGTTTGAACTGACCAAACAAACTGATTCGTCCCACATTGTAGGATGACTTTGCTTTTAGGACCTCCAGGTTGTGGCAAATCCACCTTGCTATTGGCTCTTGCGGGTAAACTTGATAGCAACTTAAAGGTTAGTACTTGCCCACTTGGTGTAACAATATACACAAATACGTCACGCTTATAGAGATGCATGTTTATTAACCACTTAAAAAATAATTGTATTGTTTATTAAACTGTGTTTAAAACTTTACAAGAGATGCATGTTTATATAGACACATAAATAGTAGGAGTATAATACAAACAATGACTGTTTTATGCAACTAAAGAATCAACCGTGTGATGAAGGTTTTTTTTTTTTTTTTGGCAATTGGTCAGGCCCAAATTCTATTTGTAGAACTTGGGCTTTTTCAAGTACAGAATAATTATGGGAGGAGTTGGCTTTGGTTCTACCTTGGAAGATAGATCGATTTTACAAAATTGATGTAGAAGTGGAAGTATAAAATAGTAACACAAGTACACCACGTAATGATAGATTTTTAATAAATGAGTGTAGTACTGAATTACAATGAATCCAAACTGGGTATATATAGTAAGCTTAAACTTAGAGTAATTATATACTAATTATGATTAATAGATTTGTAGCACAAGTATAAGACTTGGTGTGCACACAAAGTAAGATTGTGCTTGGACCTATACTATTGAGTTAGTATATCTCTAACACTACATAATCAACTTCTGCACAAACAACAAATCCAAAACAACTAGCAGGATATAAAACAAAACTCAACAACACGTTAGTTGTTATTTTGCCACAAAACCATTGCAAGTTGTCCACGAGAGATGGGTCACAAAGCCTTGGGCCTCAACTTCCACAATCTTATCTTTTAAGCATAAATCCTCTAATATTGTGGGATTCAGGACTTAGAATTAGTGTAACCTTCCAAATAAATGTGGCAAAATTAGACATGACTCATGAATCCGACACGACACAACACAGAATTAACAGATTATGAATTGAGTTTTAATGGGTTCGTGTCATATTCGGGTTGACACAACTAACCCATTTAATAAACAAGTTGGGTTAGTGTTCAACATATGGAACCCGTTTGACCTGTTTAATTAAATGACATTTTACTAATATACCCTTCAAACCCTAAGTATATAAACTTATTAGTTGTTTGTGGTTTATTTTCTTTGACATATTGTGATTGATTATTTGTGATATAGAGATATACTTTAGTTTTGAATGATCATTTGTGATGCAGTTACTCATTAGTTTTGAATTTTATATTAAAAATATTTTTTTGCTTGTTTTTTCATATATATATATTTTTTCATTTTGATAAAATCTAATAAACATGCCGACACGACTGACCCGTTTAATAAATGAGTTGTGTTAGAGTTGAGGAATCTTGATCTGTTTAATAAACATGTCAGGTTAGTGTTGACTCATATAGTCAGATACTCATAAGTTAACACGACACAAACCTGACACGTGAACATGAATTGCCACTCCTACTTCCAAATACCCTATCTTATACCAGTAGGCTTTTTTCTCTACACAGTATGGTTAGATAATGGGTATATTATATATAGGACAACCAACTATTCATAGTTGCTAAAATAAATAACAATTGGGATAATGCTGATTTTTTGCTTGGGAGGTTTTTACACTCCAATCTTAGAGCTCCTTTTTTCCGTTGAACAATATCCCCTTTGATCTTCATTTGAAATTTGGGTTCTTCTTATGATATAGGTCGTTATCTGTTCTAAAGCTCACTTTGATGCTTGCTTCCATAGAACGAAACCCCATAATCCTTTCTTCCTTTTATCTTTTTCTTCTTGGGCTCTTTTCATTTGATCAGTTTTATGCGCGGGCTCTTATATACCATTGTGGGCCTTCTTGGCCATTAGTGGGCTTTTGTATTTCGGCCTTTTGCACCTTTCATAGTCCTTAATACCCATTAGTGGACTTTTGCACGCAATCATGGGTTTCTTTGTTTGCCCGTGGGTTTTATTGTGCCTATTCAGAGTCATTTGCTTTGGGCTTAGATTCCCTTTAAAATTTTGGGTAGCAACAGAGTGCAGATCAAGAAAACATATAGTGGGCTTGGCCTTGATAAGCCTATAGTCTAATTACTCTAATAGCCATTTTAGAAAAATGGGGGAATTTTTCTTTTGTGGTTGTGGTGGGTTGGTCAGAAGGATATGTGGAAATAAGATTTTGAATTGTTGAAGAAGAGGTTATGGAGTTGTTTTAGGAATTAAAAGGTAATTTGATGAGTTATCTGATGACGATTTGGTAGAAGAAAATATGTGATGTTTTAGAGTTTAGATAGGTAAAAGAAAGAGCTTAATTTTGGATTATAAGGAAAAAGAAAAAAAGAGAGGTTTTTATGGTGTTCAAGGGCTGTATAAACAACACATTTGAACAAGACAAGAAGAAGAAGAGGAGAAAGGGAGAAAATAACATACAATTGTTTTTATTTAATCAAATACTTCTCCTTTGAATACATTTTTTCCTAGTAGTATTAGAACTCCTAGTTTGACTAATAACTAAAAACCTAATAAAATCCAAATTTGGACCCAAAGAAAATAAAATCTAAAATGCTTAGGGTGTCCTAGAAAATTATAGATCAATTAAACTATAAAAAAAAATCTTTATTTGCAAGAATAATTGAAATTGCATATTTTCCTTCGACTACAAAAGTGACCAAAACAAGTAAAATAAAAGCCTAGAATTAAAAAAAAAAAAAAAAACTGTTATAACATTAAAAGACTCGTATCTAGACCTTTATAGCCACATGAATTTTACTTTAATTGGACTTCACACATGGACCCATAAAATAACTATTAAATAGGCGAATTCGTAAAGTATAGCAAATCAATCTTCTATGGCTACTTCTCACAAAAAAAAAAAAAAAAAAAAAAAAAAACTTCTATGGATACATCATTCTCTGCGGGTTAAAAAAAAAATTTTTACCTTAAGTTTTAAAGTGTTGCAATATAAGAATTTTCAAACTTGAAACTTACACCAACTCGTTAATCACATTTAAAAGCATTAAAGGATAACAAGATTTTGGCCAAAATGGGTATTTACCCATAAAATACTAACTATTTAGTTAGTAGGCACGGTTTAGAAACATATTTTGTTTATAGCAATTCGAGTCTTAAAAACTCGATTTTGGTCTTCAAAATCGAGTCTTTAAGGCTCGGTTTGTAGCTTGGACCAACTCTGATGTGGCAGTAGTGCCAGATGGCATTGACATGGAAATCGAGTCTCTAAGACTCGATTTCTAAGTCCTATATATAACACAGACCAAACACCAGAGCATCAGAGGAAAAACCCAGAGAAAAAAGAAAAAGAAAAAAGAAAACCAGAAACAGGGAGGGAGAGAAGAGATCGGAGACCCAGGCTCGCGCCGGCCAGCGTCGAGCGCGGCCAGGGGCTCGCGCCGGCCAGCGTCGCGCGCGACCCAGGCTCGCGCGAGCCTGGGTCGCGCGCGAGCCTGGGTCGCGCGCGACGCTGGCCGGCGCGAGCCCCTGGCCGCGCTCGACGCTGGCCGGCGCGAGCCCCAGGCCGCGATCGACGCTGGCCGGCGCGAGCCTGGGTCTCCGATCTCTTCTCTCCCTCCCTGTTTCTGGTTTTCTTTTTTCTTTTTCTTTTTTCTCTGTTTCTCTCCCTCTGATCTGATCTGAGTAGCTGTGTGTTTCTCTTTCTCTCCCTCTGATCTGATCTGATCTGCGTATCAGTGAAATTTCTTAAATTTGTTTTGGGTATTTCGGCACGTAGAGACTAAGAATTTTTTTAAAAAAATTTAGGATTTGAAATCGAGTCTTAGAGACTCGATTTCCAGGTGGACACCCATGTGGACAAAGTGCCAAATCAGAACTGGTCTAAGCATACAAATCGAGGCTCAAAGACTCGATTTTGAAGTCCAAAATCGAGCCTCAGAGGCTCGAGTTGCTAGTTTTGCATTTACTTTCAGAACCGTGCCTACTAACTAAATAGTTAGTATTTTATGGGTAAATACCCATTTTGGCCCAAGATTTTCTTTTCTACCATATCATTAAATTCTTTTAGAATTTTATAAAATCAATTATAGTAGGAATTTTCAATACTTTCGTTGGGCTTGACTTTTCCATGATCAACCTTGTGCTCATCTTGTTCTCTTGTGATCTCCATTGTCCTTGTAAGACATTTTTTGCCATTCTTGAAGTTGGACTTATGGTGAATCATAAAGTTGAGTTTCTCTTTAACGCCACACTTTGAGGTATTGAACCAATATGCAATTGAGGCTGAGACGGCAGCCAATTGTCAGAACTGCAGCCATCAAATCTTAAAGGAGTGATATGAGAAATTTTTGCCCAAGAGGATGGGGATAAACTGGGCTCTTGATAAACTATTATTCTGTTAGGACATTTTGCCAAATAGAAACTTCAACCTATACAAAGTTTCTTTCATAGCGTATAAGTCTTCTAGTTTGGCTTAAGATGAATTCACCTATTCGCACAACTTGAAGTCTTGAGAAAACGCCTTAAACTGGGATTCTAATTTTGCGTTAATCACTTTTATGTTGGACAAAAAAATTTGTTGAGTGGTTCACCAAAGAATATTTCAGCAAAGAATTTTTGGTAGGATTTTGGGTACTAATACCAATCCACATCAACATGGGACAAAGTGGGGGATTTGTCTACGTGTGGTTGCGATGGGGGGTTAGAAGGATTTGTGGAAATAGGATTGTATTAGGAATTAAAGGGGTGTGATGAGTTATTAGAGGGCTATTTAGTAGAAGAAAAAGTATGTGGGGTTTAGGGTTTTGATGGATAAATGGATAATAGAAAGGGCTTCATTTGGGATTGTAATGGAGAAAAATGAAGAAATTTTTATGGTGTTCGGGGCGGTATGAACAGTACCAATAAATAGTATCGCAAGAAAGACAATAAAAAGAGAAAAAACAACATGCAATGGCCAATATGCCTTTATGCTCAAAACACAATAATGTTATTAACCAACTCCTCCTTTGTATACGTTGGCCTCATATATATATAACTATATATATATATATATATATATATATGACTATTTTCTTGTCCTAGTAGTATTAGGAGTTTAAGACTCCTAGTTTAACTGGTAAACTAAAAATCTAATAAAATACTCTCTCCGTCCCACTTTGTTTGTCCTGTTTGAAAAGTCAAATATTTTAAGAGAACATCATTTATTGTCTTGTCTGCCTTATAAAAATGTATAAGTTTACAAAACTACCCTTAAATAAATTTATCAACTTTTTTTAAAGAGTTATTCTTAATGAGGCTTAGGGGTATATTAAGAACATTAGTAAACTAATAACTTTTATTTTTAGAAACATGACAATATTTTGGGACATCTCAAAATGAAATAGAGGACAAACAAAGTGGGACGGAGGGAGTACTAACTTAGATTTAAAGAAAATAAAACTAATTATATTTAGGATGTTCTAGAAAATTCTAGAGTCGATCAAATTACGAAAAATACCCTTAATTTGCAAGAGTGAAGGAGATTACAGATTTGGCTCAGACTATAAATTGACCACAACTAATAAAATAAAAAAACTGCTTCAACCCTAAAATACTCATCCCTAGATGTTTAAAACCATAGAATTTTACGTCAATTAAATTTCACACGTGGACTTCATAAAATAATTCTTAAATAGACAAATTTGAAAAGTAATAGCAAATTAATCTTTCATGGCCACATCACTAAAAAGTTCCCTAAAGATATCAAGGCGTCGTCTTACAAACATTACACCTTGAGTTAAGGGAGATGTTATAGATATCAAGGCTTGAGCCTGTTGAAACAAGTCTAGATTCAATGTACTAAGGCCTACTTGTAGTGCTAGTAAAGTAATCTTGATCATTTTTGTAAAACATTTACTTGTAGTTGCCAGTAAAGTAATTCTAGGGTTAGTTTCTATATATATCCTATCTGATTTCAACTTTTTATTTATTTATTTATTTTTATTTTGACAAACAAAGGTATTAAACCTTTTTGAGTAAATCTCTTATGAATATAATGCATGAAAGATAAGAATAGGGAATGACTTGATATCGTATTGAAAATAGGAGACTGTGAATTGTCTTTTCTTTTTCTATTCTTCTTGTTTCTTCTAATTCAACATGCAAAACGGGAGCATTTACAGTTAAAAAAAGTCTCAAGTTGTGAAAAATAAAGATCGGAAAAATTACATTTTTTCCATTTAGGCAAAAGGGAATGACAATTTTGTACTCTTTAAAGGGTCAAAATTTCATTCCCAATTTTACGATCTTAAATTATTTGGTTCACTTTTGGTTATCTTTGGTTCAATCTTTTGTTGGTCTATATTTTCTTAAAATTGTTATGCATTAATGCACGAATTAAATTTACTTGCCTTCTTTAGCCATCTTTTATTCATGTGGGAAAACAGGGGGGGTGGAGGGAGGTGGGTGGAGATGGACCTTTTGCACAAGGTTTGTGCAAACAACATTAACCAAACCACAGTGGGATCTGATCTTCTCTGCTTTTGATGTTGTAGGCGCTTTTCTGCTCTAGTGATTTTGCATTAAGAACCGTTTTATTACTAAAGAACCTTGTGGCTTCAAATGGATAAATTGGTCATTTCAGTTATTTAGCCTGTGTTAGTGAGTCCAAGAAATTGGCAGAATTTGAACAATTAATTAAATTATCCAATATCATTAGCTGAATCAGATACTCCATAAAAAGGGAGTACCACTGTCTATCAATCATCTCTCCCAAACCTCACATAAGCAAGAGCCTTGTGCCCTAGGTATGAAATTTTATTCAAGAACATTAAAAAATATTTCTTCTCTAATAAATTGTGATGGAATTTTCTTTTCTTTTTCTTTTTTAATTTTAATTAATTAATTAATTTATTTTGAATTCAGCCATATTGAAAATTGAATATGTACTGGGAAATTCAAGATAAGTTTTATTAGTTTACAGTCTTATCATCTGTGTGTATAAAAATTCTTGTGAAGGCATTAAGGATAGTCTTCTTTAATTAAAATATTCGTTGGATGCTAGTAACCGGACCTTTCTATACTAAAGTGATATTTTGTTTTCAGAAAAGTGGTAGCATTACATATAATGGCCATAAGCTGGATGAATTTTACGTTCAAAGAACTTCTGCATACATCAGCCAAACAGATAATCATATTGCAGAGCTTACTGTACGAGAAACCTTGGATTTTGCTGCCAGATGTCAAGGTGCAAGTGAAGGGTTTGCAGGTTTGGTCGGTTTAATTTATTATTTGCAATCTGTGTAAAATTAATTTTAAATTAATTTTTTAAAAATCCCTGTGTAATTCATGATTCAACCATTTGTTATGCTGAATACCTAAGTTATAATATATTTTGAGAGTACTTATAGGTTATATGAAAGATCTGGCCCGTTTAGAGAAGGAAAGGAACATACGGCCAAGTCCTGAGATTGATGCATTTATGAAGGTTGTTATCTTAAACCTGCTACCTACCATGCTTCTGCATGAGCACAGTTTTCTTTTTGTTTATGGATGAATTGTGCACGTGTTTAGCTTTATCCTGATTTAATGTTTTAACTGCACAGGCATCATCAGTTGGCGGTAAAAAGCACAGTGTTTCAACAGATTACATCTTGAAAGTGCTTGGTCTTGATGTATGTTCGGAGACACTGGTTGGTAATGATATGCTCCGAGGCATCTCAGGTGGCCAAAGAAAAAGAGTTACCACAGGTTTATCTCTCTCTCTCTCTCTCTCTGTGTGGTAGTAAGAGGACATACCTCTGTTCTTAACATCACTTTCACTGGAAGCTTCCAATCTTTAAAAGGAGTGGGACTCAAAATTCTGTCTTCAAAGTTGTGAGAATGAAGTATAATATCCATTAAGTGCAAACAAGTCATTCAATGTTATGTTAAATCTTCAGAAAATTCTTCATTGCTAATCTAATTTTTTAAGTTCTTGTTTATCAAAAAGAAATTTGTAAATCTGAAGGCTTTGTTAAGTGATGTGCATATGTTTGAATTATGAGAGTTGAAATGTTAAATAATATGTGGTTGGTCTTGTTCTTATACAGGAGAAATGATTGTTGGGCCAAGAAAGACTCTATTTATGGATGAAATATCTACTGGACTCGATAGCTCTACCACATTCCAAATTGTTAAATGCATTCGGAATTTTGTCCATCAAATGGAGGCTACTGTACTAATGGCTCTTCTTCAGCCTGCACCTGAGACATTTGAACTGTTTGATGATCTGGTTCTATTATCAGAAGGATATGTTGTGTATCAAGGCCCTCGAGCACAAGTGTTAGAATTCTTTGAGTCATTAGGTTTTCAACTACCACCACGTAAGGGGGTAGCTGATTTTCTTCAAGAGGTATATTCTTAAGGACAATCAAATTGTTTGATGTTTCCTAAATGATTGTCTAACATGTTTCATTGCCAGGTGACCTCTAGAAACGACCAAGCTCAGTACTGGGCCAATTCTTCAAAACCATACGTTTTCATTTCTGTTCCAGAAATTGCAGAGGCCTTTAAAAATTCCAGATTTGGAAGGTCGCTGCAGTCCTCAATTTCTGTTCCATATGATAAATCTAAGAGTGATTCTTCGGCTTTGTCCAAAACTAAATATGCTGCATCAAAAATTGAGATTTTTAAAGCTTGCTTTGAACGAGAACTGCTGTTAATCAGCAGACATCGTTTTCTGTATATATTTAGGACATGCCAGGTATGATTCACCTTATCACTTCTTTATTTAAATGTTTCATTAATTGTGTACAAATGTAGTGCATCTAGTCCAATAAATGGGAATAATTCGCATGTCTTTGATCTTCTGAAACATCTAAATGTTTATTATCCATTAGCTTTAGCTGTAAATCATTTGATGAATATACTGTTAACTTTTAGAGTACGTATGAATCTTGTCGGTTGCAATTTCAGTTTTCTTTGTTAAATCTTGTAGCTGCAAATCAGTTTCCTTTTTTTCCCCCTATATCTCATATTATCTGTTACACATGTTAAAGGTTGCCTTTGTTGGATTCATTACATGCACAATGTTCTTAAGAACAAGAATACACCCCACAAATGAGCAAAACGGCAACCTTTATCTTTCTTGCCTGTTTTATGGGCTGGTGCATATGATGTTTAATGGATTCTCTGAGCTACCTCTTATGATAACACGGCTTCCAGTCTTCTACAAGCAAAGAGATAATTTCTTTCATCCTGCATGGGCATGGTCTATCTCAAGCTGGATTCTGCGTGTACCTTACTCTATTATTGAAGCTGTTGTGTGGTCATGTGTTGTATATTTCACTGTTGGTTTTGCCCCTAGTGCGGGAAGGTATCTTCTTTTTTACTTTAGTAGACGATTTTCTTTTTGGTTGTCTTTTCTGTACTAGTTATTTCCATTAAATGTTTCAGGTTTTTCCGTTATATGCTTATACTCTTTTCTATACACCAAATGGCATTGGGTCTTTTCCGCATGATGGCCTCTATCTCACGAGATATGATTCTTGCCAATACCTTTGGAACAGCTGCACTGTTAATTGTATTCTTGTTAGGCGGATTCATCATTCCAAAAGGTAGGTTTCATAAAAAAATAATTGATGACAGGAAATTTTTGTGATCTTCAGTGATTAGGTTGTTCTTCATTCAGGAATGATTAAGCCATGGTGGATTTGGGGATTTTGGGTGTCACCTCTATCCTACGGGCAACGTGCAATTTCTGTCAATGAATTTACTGCCACAAGGTGGATGGAGGTAAGGTCTTTGAGATTAGGAACACACTTCTGCCAGTTTTCTGCTGCTTCATATAATGTCACGTATTCATGACTGAAAAGTAAAGATATTGATTGAAGATTTCAAGTTGTGGATGACTTCTGAAGTTGTCTGCTGGTTTTGGAAACTGTCTCTTTGCAGAGATCAGCATTTGGGAACAATACTGTTGGACACAACATTCTCATTTTGCATAGCATACCTACTGATGATTATTGGTATTGGATTGGAGTTGGTGTACTATTAGCTTATGCATTGCTTTTTAGCAACATAGTGACTTTGGCCTTGACCTACCTTAATCGTAAGTTTGGAAAAAAAAAATTTTTTATTTTATTTATTTTATTAATTTTTTTATGTTCTTGTCCATTCCTTTTGCTAACTACAGCTATTCCATCCAAGTAAAAATGTTCTCTTTTTCCTTTTAGTATGAATGTGTTTAATCCCTAGTAAATGCTATCTCTTTCTGCCATTTCAGCCCTTAGGAAAGCCAAGACAGTGATCCCACTTAATGTGGCAGAAAAGAATTTGGCATTAAATGGTGGTCAGTTGTTTTTATACTTTCTATAAATAATATTCAATTTATAAATTTGTAGCATCTTTTATTGGATTTTTCTCCTCATAATGGATTGTAGCATAGACATCTTTTATAAATATGTCTTATATATGTTTACCTGTTTATGCAGTAGGTGGTGGGGGTTCTGAATTTCGTCCACCATCTGCCGAAGAAGACAGCAAAAAGAAGGGAATGATCCTTCCATTTCAACCATTAACAATGACTTTCCATAATGTCAATTATTTTGTTGATATGCCAAAGGTGTGTTTTCTCTGTTGGTTTTGATTTTCTTGACTTATTGGTCCACCAAATATATGGGGAGTTCACTTTCTTCTATGTTAAAAGAAGTAAAAATTATTTTTTGAGGTTCTCAGGAAATGAAAATGCAAGGTATACCGGAAAAGAAGTTGCAACTCTTGTCCAATGTTAGTGGAGTATTCTCACCAGGTGTTCTGACTGCCTTGGTTGGGTCAAGTGGAGCTGGAAAGACCACTTTGATGGATGTGCTTGCTGGTCGGAAAACTGGTGGATACATAGAAGGGGATATTAAGATATCTGGTTACCCAAAAGAGCAGCGCACTTTTGCTAGAATATCAGGATATGTTGAGCAAAATGATATACATTCTCCTCAAGTGACAGTTGAGGAGTCTCTCTGGTTTTCTTCTTCTCTTCGTCTCCCAAAGGAAGTTAGCAAAGAGAAAAAACATGTGAGTTGCTGCATAAGATTTTGCATCCTATTGGTGTATTTCCATTTAATTATCTCACTCTAATGCATTGCAGGAGTTTGTTGAACAAGTGATGAGATTAATTGAGCTTGATACTATAAGACATGCTTTGGTTGGCTTGCCTGGTAGTAGTGGCCTATCGACAGAGCAGAGAAAACGTTTAACCATAGCAGTGGAACTCGTAGCAAATCCTTCCATTATTTTTATGGATGAACCTACATCTGGACTGGATGCACGAGCAGCAGCCATTGTTATGAGAACTGTCCGTAATACTGTTGATACAGGGAGAACTGTGGTCTGCACTATACATCAACCAAGCATTGATATATTTGAAGCATTTGATGAGGTAACTATTGTTTTGCAGTCAATTGACAACTTCTTTGAGAACTATATTTGAAGTGTTTTCCAGTTTCTTTGAAAGTGTCTAATCTTTTGGGTTAAATGCACAGCTACTTCTTATGAAACGAGGGGGCCGAGTTATATATGGAGGGAAGCTTGGTGTGCACTCACAGATAATGATAGACTATTTTCAGGTAACAATTAATCGTCCTGTGATTCTAATTCTCAATTTATACAGCTCACTCTTGTGTAAATTAGAAATATGACTATTTGGAATCTAAGATGATACCTTTAGGTCTAAATGACAGTCTTCTCTTGACATCTCTCCAGAAGGGTATAATTTTATTATTAATGTCAAATCCTGTTGTAGCATAGTCGCTTCTGCATATCTGTTTTATCTCTTTTAAGCTAAGTCCATTTGAATTTCTTTCTTTCCAAGTTGGAGATTCTTACTCTCTGAAAAAATCAAAATTGCAACAAAAGAAATTCGAAATTTCAAGATCTCAATAGCTGAACCACTCAAAACCTCAACAAAAAACAACCAACAATCATCCAGCACCTTATAAAGCCTATTTGGCTCCAACAAAGCGAAGCCTAGAAAACAAAAGCTACTGGAATAGCTCCAGAAAACCAATTTGGAAAGTTGATGTTCAATATATTTATATATAATTATAAAAAAATTTACAGCTCACATCAGATGGTTTCAAAAAAATAGGGAAAAATCACCCAAAACACCGAGACCAGCGACTCTGATGATATGGTCGCCAAATTTGGGAATTATGTCGGTGTAGACATCACTGTTTAACATTATTGTATGGATGCTGACGTTAGCACACTTCTAGGATTGGATTGGCACACTCTGATACCAGGTTGAGTCGTAAAATCAGAAAGATTAGGGGAAGAGTGAGGAAGAGAAGAAGAGTGTAAAATAAGGTGTAAATTATACCACCATCCTCCCTCAAGGTTTTATGAAATTATACTCCCCCTCTTGAGGTTTATATAAAGGAAATTTATTGTTTCACACTCCCTAATGTACATTCTATTACACACAATGTCCATACTTTCATGTTAGGTGTCCACATTTTTCAAGAATGTCCATATTAACACATGATGTGTATTAAGAGCATACAAAGGACGTGTGAGACAATTAAAGCTCTTTGTATAAATGAAACAGTGAAGTCCATGCCCTCTCAAACTGTTATATTTTATTAATGAAATATTCCCTTTTTATAAAAGATTTCTTACCCAAACTTTGAACAAAATAACAGTCCTCTCCTTGAGGTTTGGGGATGAATGACTCTTCCCACTTAGGTGATATTACTACAAGAATACCCCTATGTTAATCTGAAGTAATAAGTTAATAAAGAAACAACAAGAGTAAATCTAATAAACATTATGTGGGATTCATATACTTTGCTCATTCATCATCTTTGAAAATCACACAAATGAGGTTGGACTTTGGTGTGATGGTAAGTGCCCTCCATCCAAGCGATGTGTCACAAGTTTTGAGTATGAGAATTAGCCTTTTTTAATCTGGGGGTAAGGCTGTTTACCAACAACCTCTTCCCCATAGAAGCAAGAGTCTTCTATATTAGGTATAACCTTTTAGTACCAAAATGAGTAAGTCATTAGCTTATTTTCTTTGAGTTTTTTGGTTAACCAAGCTGTGAGTTTAACATTGGAAAGTTTATGTTCGATATACTCCATATTTTGCTACATTTCCTCCTTCCAATTTTAGCCTAATTACTTGGTGATTTTCTAGAACTCCATGATTTAATATATAAACCATGAGGCTGATAAGATTACAATAATGTGTTGTTTACCTATAGCTTATGCGAATTTTGTCTCATTTTTCCCTTTTATGCGCAGGGAATTAATGGAATCCCTCCAATTCACAGTGGTTACAATCCAGCAACTTGGATGCTCGAGGTGACTACACTTACTGCTGAAGAAAGAATTGGTGAAGACTTTGCAGACATTTACAGAAATTCTGAGCAATACAGGTGATCTTAATCTTTTGTTGTTGCTTACTTGCAATTTAATGTCATATCCATAACTGATTTTTTGACATCCTTGTTCTAGGGACGTGGAAGCTTCCATCAAGCATTTTAGTGTGCCACCTACTGGCTCAGAACCGTTGAAGTTTCCTTCCACCTATTCACAAGACACGTTCTCCCAATTTAAGACTTGCCTATGGAAACAAAATCTTGTATACTGGAGAAGTCCACAATACAATGCCATTAGGTTGCTTTTTACTGCAATCAGTGCATTGTTAATTGGAACAGTATTCTGGAACATTGGTTTAAGAAGGTAAATTTTTATGTTCCTGGTTAGGGTTTTTTTTTTTTTTTTTTTCCTCCACCCCACCCCTTTGCTAACATTTTGCTAAAGTGAATGGGTATTGTCTTCAAGAGGATATATATTAATCAGCCAGCCTTGATAGAAATAGTTAGTTACAATTTGGAAACCATGAATAATTTTCATAGGCTAAATTCTGTATTTCTGGTGTAATCTTTAACAATTTAATAAGGAAAGTGTTAGGTGGCAATCTGCAAATTTTCAGAATTTTTGGTAACAGCAGTCTTGCATTCGAATATGAAACCTTATCATGTGACCAAAAACATTGAAATAGAATATATACCTTATTTGCAATTGTCAATAACAACTTTTTGTTTTTAAAAAAAATTCAAACTGTCTGCCTATTGTTTTTTTCTCTTCTTTTGACAAAGTCTTGTGTTGACAAAATCCTGTACTTTGATTAGGCTATTTCTCTTTGATTGTTGCAATGTAGTGAAAAATATATTAAAACCATTAAACATATATAATTTTGTTTAGGAGTACAACTCAAGAATTGTTATTGGTTATGGGAGCTCTTTATTCTGCATGCCTGTTTCTTGGAGTTAACAATGCATCCTCAGTGCAACCAATTGTTTCAATTGAGAGGACAGTATTCTATCGTGAGAGAGCAGCTGGAATGTACTCTCCAATTGCTTATGCAGGAGCCCAAGTAAGGTTCATTACACTTGCAATATTTGGCAAATGATACTTCTTTGAAGTGGAGATTGCTGATACATATCTTGATTGCAATATTAACAGGGTCTTGTGGAGGTTCCATACATTGTTGTGCAGACAATAATATTTGGCATCATCACATATTTCATGATTAATTTTGAAAGTACAGCCAGTAAGATTCTTTCATTGTTTTCTTCTGTTCTATTTTTACTTTTACTTTTAGTTCATTACTGTGGAGCATTTTGGGGGAGAGTATTCTGATTTATTTTAGCCAATGTGACATTATGAAACGTTGATTAAAGTGATTTATATAAGAATGAGTTTGTGAAATTCCTGAATATTTTGCATATAAGGGCATTCCATCTTCACTGTTGCATCAAAAGAGATTCTTATAAAGAACAAGTCCTTTGATTTGAAGGTTTCAAAAGCTAAAAGGATCGTTGTCAGGCAATATAGATGGTCTATTATTAATAATGATCTGGTTTTCAAACTTAAATTTAAGATGAGCTATTCTTGGCTTTTCATAACTCCAGATGCTTGCTGAGATTCTGCATCTAAATGAGAATAACTCGTTCATTTCATTTATAGAATATTATACAAGTGTAATAACCACTGAATTTTATTGGCTTTGTTTTCATTAAAATAAAATGGCACCTGTTTCAATATATTATTTTCTGATGTTGTTGGTGCATAAAATTTATGCCAATGCAGTTACTTAACTGGAGGTTTCTCTGGTATTGCAGGGAAATTTTTCCTCTATCTTCTGTTTATGTTCTTGACGTTCACGTTCTTTACCTTTTACGGCATGATGGCTATTGGTCTTACACCTTCTCAAAACCTAGCAGCTGTCATTTCTTCTGCATTTTACTCAATATGGAACCTCCTTTCCGGTTTTCTCATCCCTAAACCTGTAAGTAAATATATTTTACATCTTGCAACAAAGTCTTGCTTCATTCATGGATTGGACCAATTAAATTAATAAACTGCTGGAGATTTACTTGAAAATAATAATGGTCACAAGTGGAACAAAATCAATCAAGATTAAATTCCTAAGTCAAACTGAAATCATAATTAAACCAATTAGATGAGCAAACATGCTAATACTCCACTTCATCTTAATTTTGAAAATAGATTGGCCATGTTTGGTAAAGATGGGGTGTAAAATCTATGTTGTACACCCCACAATAAGAGATTGTCACATCAATTTTTTACGTAAAACTCATGCATCCTATTACACATAATAACATTTTAATAAACTCCTAATTTGGTTGGACTTTTGTATAGGTATTAGAATTGATTGTGTATGATTGTACTTATTCTTTTTTATGTGATAAGATGACGTAACATGTTAGAATTGGAAGATATAAACCTTGGGTTTTATACCACATCTTTATAGAATTTAATCTCAAACTTTTTAACTTCATTTGTTATGTAGAAAATCTGTTTATTTAACACTTGACAAGAATATGTGGTTTACACTCCAGTAACTAATGAAATTAATTAAACACAAATTACGTTATAAAATAAAATTTCTTTAGTAAAAAGAATTAGCCTCCTCTTTAAGTCCTGTCCTAATCTGAAATAGTATAATGTCCCTTCAAGCGAAAAAGCTACTGCAGTGAAATAAAAAGTAATTCCCACTAGCCATGAAATCCCACCAGGAGTAAAAACAGAAAAGGGAAGGGATGAACTCCACTGCCACTAAAATAAAGTAGATGATAGAAAACATAGCAATTAGCAAATGATCCGTAGTTGTTGTTTTTGAGGTTTTGCGCTCAAGCCCATCTACCCCTATTCTTTCTTAAGTTTGCAAATCTGTTCAAAGTTTTTTTTTTTTGGGTTCTTCATAAACCAGTTTTACGGTTTTATTACTTCAGAGTATCCCGCCATGGTGGATCTGGTTCTACTACATCTGCCCAGTTTCATGGACACTACGAGGTATTATCTCCTCTCAGCTTGGTGATGTGGAAACCAAAATTGTTGGAGCAGGATTTGAGGGCACTGTGAAAGAATATTTGGAAGCTTCTCTTGGCTTTGGTCCTGGGATGGTAGGAGTTTCGGTAGCAGTTCTTATTGGCTTTTGTCTCCTCTTCTTCGTGGTGTTTGCTATCTCAGTCAAAGTCCTCAACTTCCAGAGAAGATGAATTAATGGAGTTTCAAATAATGAGAAAGAGGCCAGATATACTTGCAGGAGGTTCTCTTGAGAACATAATAATCCCTCTAAGAGGACTCAGAGTTTACTAATCCCTTTAAGGGAAGGAGCTCTACAACATGAATGTATCTTTCCTCCTGTTTTTTAACTTCTGGTCACCTAATGAATTTTGGTATTACATCCATTTCTCATGAAATATGCTCATCAAATAACATTAGTGGAATTCTTTAAAAAACGATCTTAAGTAAACATTCATAACGGACAGAGATAATTCTCTTTCCCTTGCAACAATATCGGTGCAATATTGTTTAGTTAGTCAGTGTTATGAAGAAAAACAAAAACATTATTATTAAGCACTGTATATTGTGACCAAGAAAGAATGTCATTTACCTTCATTCTTCATTTCTATCATTTTATTTATTTTTTTATTTTTTTAAACCAGGCATAAGAAAGAAAGGGAGGCATATGGTAAATGTTCTTGAATTAGGAATTGGTGAAGTTATATGGGGAGTGATGCAAAATTATAACTGATTCTGAAATGCAATTTGACAAGATGTAACATCTCTTGGACTTGGACTACCAGTTATCTGTCAAGTATTTAAGTTACAATCATTGGAGTCTAACTCAATTGCACACTATGCTACTGTTGGTCATCCAGTAAAGAGGGGTTTGCATTAATGCAGTATTTTTTTTTTTTTTTTTTACTTCGATTACTGATCTCTTACTGTTCATCATTAGTATTACCTTTGTGAATGTGCCAGCTTCATTGCTTGAGTCAGCATAGTGGTGTAGGACAGAATACGGGGATTTAAATTGTTGATTTTTGAATATTATTATAACTAGTCGCATGCTGTTGCGCATAATAATTTTTTAGGTAAAATACTATTTTAGTTTCAAGACTTTATAAAGAGATTTTTTTTTTTTTTTTTTTTTAGTTTTATCATATTTTTCATAATCCTGTCTATAACGTTTTTTTGCTATTATCATATATTTATTGGTTGATGATTTGCATAACATAGACATTAAATAAGAGGTAAAATTGTTCATTAGATTTTTTAAGTCATGGTGTATGAAGATTATGATTATATATATATAAGGTTAAATGAAGTGTCAAAAAATGAGATTATAAAATTTTCCAACTTTATTTTTAATATAATTTCTAAATTACTGAAGAACATCTCATTTTTAGTTATAATAGGAACTATAGTTTCCCTAGTTAGAGTTTCATTAGTTTTAAGTTTAAATTTTGTATTATTATATTTAATTATTGATTATTTATTTAATTGAGTGAATGCAATGGTTGATTTTATTGCACTATAAAGTTTTCAATGTCCTCTGTATAGTCATCTCTATTTTTTTTTTTGGATACAAGATAGAATTTTAATCTAACATAATCCAAGTGTATATGTGTGTAAAGTTCCATCTTGGAGACTTGAACTCTGTCCCTTACCCCCCACTCTCCACAAACACTTACACTTGTGCGATGATATTTTTTATGGCGTTACTCGGGTTCAAAGTAGAGACCTTCGGTGTGTTAGACCTCCAGTGGGTTCTTACTCTTCTTGACCACCTTTTTATTTTCCAAATAACAGTTATTAATTGAAGTTTGATTTAATTTCTTTTTTTCTTCATTCATTTATTCTTTATTACTTTGTATGTTCCCTCACTGGTTGTAAATTTTATGGTTATCAATAAGAAATAGATATCATAACTATAGATGTAGTTACTTAACATTAGTGGTATGTCAAAGGTTTTTTTTTTTTTTTTTAAGGAAATATGAAAGACATTTCTCTAGTTTGGTATCAATCAATTAAGATATCCATAATATCTTAACGGAAGTAATAGTGAGCCTTAAATTTTTTTAATGTATGAATTGGTTACGTTAATGGTATGTCAATGTCTTTTTAAAAAAGATTTAAAATAATTCCAAGGAAATGTTAAAGGCCTTTTTTTGAAAAAAGAAATTGTGACTTTTTGAATTGTAGAAATATGATTGTTTTAATTACCTTGTTTATAGATTTCATTATTAAGTTATAAACATCTAAATTAAAGTAGATGAATATATAAATGCAAAATTATATATAAAGTTACAACCGCACAAGATAAATATGTATAGATAATATTTTTTTGTTTTTGATTATTCATGAATCATTATTTCATTGTTTACTTATAAATATCTAAATTAAAGTTTTTTTTTTTTGAAAAAAAAAATCTAAATTAAAATAGATGAATATGTAAAGGTAAAATTATATGAAAATTTAAAACTACCAAGATAAACATTTAACCATTGGTAGATATGTGTTTTTTGAAAACTAAAAGTATGCTTGATTGCTTTAGCTGGAACTATATAACTATGCAAATATTGTTGCGAGTGGTTCCATCATTTGCAAATTATCAAGTTTGGTGGCCTCACAAAACAAATATTTCATTTTGCAAAAAACTTTACCTGAACTCCTCTTTTGTGAAAACTTTTTTTTTTTTTTGGAAACAACTTAAAAATATTAAGACTTAAGTTACCACATTTGGTAGCTGTAAAATACGTTAGTGATATGAAAAATAGAAAGGTTCAAATATTTAAAAAGCATTTTTAGTAGATTGTAATATAAAAAAAAAAATTTCTCAATATTTTATGTAACTTTTACGATAATATCAATATTGTTGGCATCCTTTAAAGATAATACATAATATTTTTGAGAAGAAGAAGAAAAAGTAGAGACGATGCTAACACAAAATATAAAATTATTAAGTTTGCGTGATTTAAATTTGTGGCAAAAAAAAAAAATAATGTATCTATGATAAATTTTTTTATCTAAATGATATATAATAGTCCATATTTTTTTAGTCTGATTCAAAAGTCCATTCTCAATAGCCTTCTAAGTCTACAAATTTCTCAATCTATAGGCCTAGACACATTCAAAGAGTCTATCTAAATTATAAATTATACGACCTTTTATCACATAAATATTTTGATTCCCCCAATGTATGGTAAAGGAAGGCAGGTTTGTGTCTAGCTATTTTCTTGATTTATGCTGCATAATTTAATAGTATGTAGGATGTGACTGAATTTAAATGTTGAATTAAATAATATGAGAAGAAAAAGAGTAAAAATAAAATATATAGCAATAAACATCAAATTATCCAAGTCATTCTATGTAAAATAATAACATTATATTATTATATACTATATGTATAATGCAATAGGATAATATTTAATCAAAGAGAATAAAAAGGATAACAACTTAAAACACAAAACTAAATTACATCAACCTAAAGTAGAATTCTAATTAACACAAAAATTCATCAACCTAAAGTACAGCTGCAATAAAAATAAAAAAATCAAACAAAAAATGAAAAAAAAAATTGAAAGAGAGAGAGAAGTAACATTTTTTGTGTGAGAAAATTATGCATAGAATGAAAAAGAAAATGCCAAATTTATAGTAAGATGTTGAGAATAAGAAGGTTCAAAATAAAGGAAGATAAAAGGGTAGATAAATAATGATATTAAGGTAGAAAGTAGTGGGGAGATGAAGAGGTAAAAGGGAGGGAGAGTTTTGGAAAATTAATAATAAAAGTAATGGTTAAAAGATGTTTTAATTTTTAAATAATGGAGTTTTTAAGTCACCTTAAATGAGAAAATATTTTAAAAAATATATAAGAAAAATTGGAAACAAAAAATGATAATGACGTGACTGCTAATGTGGCTCAACTAGAGCGTAGAAATAATAAACGTTATGCTTCAGCTTTTAGATATATGTAGATTTTAGAAATTTTAGGAGATAAGATTTTATTTCCTTAGATTTTAGGTGCTTTTAGGGATTTGTTAGTCAAAATGACCGAAATACCCTCGAAACCTAGAAAATGACCAAAATACTCCTAAAATCTAAAAAATTACAAAAATACCTCGTAAAATGACCAAAATATACCCCTAAAAATGACAAAAATATCCCTAGAATCTGAAAAATAATTGAAATAATCTTGAGACCTAAAAATGACCAAAATACCCTCGAAACTTAAAAAATGACCGAAATACTCCTAAAATCTAAAAATGACCGAAATACCCCTAAAACCTAAAAATTGAGTGAGAAAGGATTATATTTGTTTGGCAACTGAGAAAATGAGAAGAAAAAGAAGGAAAATCACTGAATTTGAAAACCCTAATCCCCAAATTCTTGAGGAGAGAGAATGGAAGAGAAACTAAGGGAGAGAGAGTCGAAAGGCTGAGAAAGGGTCGGAGGGGCTAGGTTGAACTTTGGGTTTATTATTTTTGGATTATTTGTGTCTAATTGGGTTTTTAGTTAAAGCCCAATTATTATTTAAGTTCACTAGGTCCATAGTTAAAGCCCAATTAGGTAGGTATGGGTTCTTTTTAAGTGGGTGGTGTGGACACAACGGGGAGTCAACACCTAGTTTTTGCAATGGTCTAGGAACCATATATATAACATCCTCTTGAGGAATGGCATTTTTTTATCTTACTACCAGAGATATGGGTTCAGAGTTTAGGTATAGTTTTAAGAAGATGTTAGGCACTCAAAACTACCCAACCTTAAGGTTGACTTCCCCTCATTGTGTCCTATGTCTTAACCTTATTAAAGGCATACTCAATATTGTATTCTAACTCACACACACACACACACTAGCATACATCTAAACATACAACATGGTATCAATCATCCCAAAAAGACCTTGTCATTCATCTATCATGGCATGCCCAAACATACATCTATCATAGCATATTCTAACATTCATTTATCATGGCATCGCCTAACATTCATCAAGCATGGCATCTCATATCAACCTGTCATCATATCATATTCAAGGCAAAAACATGGGTAATAAACAAATCATGGTATCATCAAGAGATCATGGAAAACATTAAGAACACAACATGCTTATTCATCATATCACCTTATGTTCATCAACCCTAAACAAGATTACAAACAAAATGCATGTGCATGTGAATGCATGACTTACCTTACTTACCTTGCTGCATCTCAGCATCCATGGCATTAATGCATGAACATGTGAATGCGTGTTCATGGCATTAAAACAAAGAAATGAAAGATAAACCCTAATTTAAGCATGTGGAAAGCAAGCAAAAACAAACATGTGAAACAGAAGCTCAAAACCATATATATAAAAAAGAAAGGATCTAAAACAGAAGCATTGCATGTGAAAAAGAAGCAAAATTAGAAAAACTAGGGTTAGGGTTTCTGGGCAGGATCATGCGCACGCATGAACAACCACAGCTAATAGAGCAAGGGTTCAAAACGATAAATCTAGCATCCTAACGTGCTTTAAAACATAACAACTACCTAAACCTAAACTATATAAACATATTAAAATATATAATAACAAAAAAAACTAAAGCAAACAAAAAGATTAAAGCATAAAAAGAATAAGAAAAGAAAAAGAAAGTTTAGACTAATACCTCAAACACAAAACTTTCCAAGCTGATTTTTTACCGTTCCCCTCAATCAAATCTATTCACAGTCAATAAAAAACGTGATTAGTAATTTTAAACTCAAAGATCAAGGCCAGAAAAAGGTCCTAATAAAAAAGAAAATTGATTTGAGAATGTTTTGTGAAAAACTCCCTTGTTGATTCACTATTTCTAGTAAATATTAGTGTTTTCTCTTAGGAATTTTGTGTGTTTTGAAAAGGTAATGATGGGTCCAGCCAAACCCCCGGTATTGTCCAGAGTCATAACTGAGGACGATTGACACCTTGGGATCGTCATCTCAATAATGGTCGTCGGTCCAAGACGAGCAGTATCACCCCCGTCCATCTCGGGGCCGTTACAGAACATTTACTCCCCTTTCTGCCGTTGAAAGAACAACTCACCATTAGCCCATCGCCGAAACGTTACAAAGAGGGAATGAATATCACCTTTAATGTTCCAACAGATAAAGAGAAGAACGCCTGCACACACACAGACATGTATATATAAACGGGAGCCCCGGAAGAAAGAAAAGGTAAGAGAAACACAGAGATACACTCTACACCTACCAAGCATAGTTTTTTTTAAGCTACTCATTCTAACTTTGGCATCGGAGGCTCTGTGGCAGGCGCCACACCGGTGCAACGTAGCCCGTTTTTGTCTATTCTCAGGATCAGGATACAGGAGGACGATTTCATTCTGGACGACCTTATTCGACTGACGATCTGAACATCATCAGGTAACATGTATGGCTATTTATATTATGAAAATGGGGGTTTGGAACGACTTACAAACGATGTGGGATTTGTTCCAAACATCAGCATTAATGCAGAAAACTTGCATTTTTTTATGTTTCTAGAACCCTACATGCATGCGTAGGATTGGGCCTGCGTGCACATGTATCACGATTGCACGCGCAAGCTAATTCCTACGTGCACATGCTGAAGGCTTCCTTGGCCTTATTTTTCAAAAATAGATTTATTTGCTCATTAAAAATTACATTTTTAATTTTTACATTTCTCAAGTCAATTTAACATCTGATTGGCCCCTAAACCAACCTTGGATCTTAGAATTTCAGCATCATTGGGGAAAGGGGGCCCGAGTTATAAGGGGTTCAAAATGCAGTGTCTACAAGTAGGTAAATAGATTTTGGTTGATTTTGTCAACCTAAAGAAACTTGTATTAATAGAAGAATATGATACAAAACATTACTTCTACTTGTATTTTTTTTTATAAATGGAATAAGGGATCCCACGTCAAAATATATTTTTCTCAACATATTTTCTAACTTGAGAAATCACTCTGTTTGTTTCTACGTTAAAGAAAATGAATAATTTTTCAAAACATATTTTTTGGAAAATTATTTCATTTTCCTGTGTTTGATAGCGACATTGAAAAAAAGCTGGAAAACTTTTTTTTTTCTTTTTTCCGGTGTTTGATATGCATAAAAAATTATTAACATCTTTTGTATAATCTAAAAAATATATAATATGTATATTGTGTAAATCAATTAATGTAATCAATAAATTGAAAATCAACTATGAATTTAGTTTTGCAACTAAAATTTTGTGGGGGGGGGGGGGGGGACAATAATTTGTAATAGTTATATTTTTTTTTTTTGGTCATATAGAAATTTATACCATATCGGTAACCCTCTCACATAATAGTTTTATTAGTGTCTCTATGCCCGCCCTTCCTTGATCCATGGTCCATTAGTGGGGTGAAAATGAATAATATGGATTAGTTTAATTTTATTAGTGTCACTATGCCCACCATGCCTTGATTTTATATTTGACTTCCTCGAATATGTTGAGGAGTTTGTAGCTCTATTTATCTTGAATCCTCATTACACAACAAAGTATGCAATGAATTACATTTGTTATGAGAATGAGTAATTCTTCGGTACTCTCGAAACACAGATAATGGTGCTCTCCTTTCACATTTATGGTGGGCCCACTTATTAAATTCATGTGGAATCCACCGTGAATATGAGAGGAGAAAACACTATTTCATTATACTTCAAAAATATCTAAGAATTTTCCTATGAGGATTACACATATAAATCTTATTATTATCACTCAAAGACTACTTATCATTATTTATCTTTATCATTATCTTGGATCATGACTGGTCGTGAGATTAGCTTGGACTCTTAATTTTTGTTCTTAATTATATTATCTCGACAATCTTGATGTTGGTTATCACAGGAGAGAGAGAGAGAGAGAGAGAGAGAGAGAATTAATCATAAGTGGTAGATTGTTATGAGTTGTTGTTGTTGTTGTTGTTGTTTTTTTTTTTTTTTTTTGGTCAACTGGATACAAAAAGAGAACAAACAACTAAGGAACAACAAACGCTCTAGGACATTGCCTGGCAATACTAACCCCATTACAATCAGCCTCCACAATCTCACCTAATTCCTTAGGCGGTTCTTCATAACAAATGAAATTAACATTCTGATTGGCACCAAATCTAGCAAGTTTGTCCGCACACCTGTTGGCCTCGCGATAACAGTGCTTGATTCTAACATGAGGAATTTGAGAAATAAAGAACCTGCAGTCCTCTATCAGAGGGGAAATGGCATTGTTTGAATACAGAGGATTAGCTAACATGTCCACCACTGCCTTAGCATCCAACTTCATTTCAACCATAGCCAAATTCCGATCAATACAAAGCATCAACCCATCACGAATGGCCCAAAGCTCAGCCAATAAGCTCGAAGCTGTGCCAATCTTCCTAGAAAAACCAGCCACCCATCTCCCATGCCAGTCACGAATAACACCACCTCCACCGGCGCTTCCTGGGTTCCCCAAGGACGACCCATCAGTATTCAACTTCATCCACCCAATCCCGGGTCTATCCCATTTAACCATATTTAACACCTGATTCCGGATAGCCTTAGAAGAGTCAGCACAGAAGAAGAATTCCAAAGCTTGATTGGTGATAAGATTTGCTAACCTGGGGTTCAGACATCGCCCTTTAAAAATAACATGATTCCGATTCTTCCAAATATTTCAAACAGCAAAAGAAAAAATGATGTTCCATGGAGGAGAATGTTGATTTTTTGATGTGTCCATTTTCCCATTAAACGCCATCCAATCTTCAGCAGTTGAGGAAAAAAATTTTCTATCAAAACCCACTACGTCAAGCTCATTCCAAACAACCCTTATCTTCTCGCAATTCCGGAGGGCATGAACGATAGATTCAGGTTCTTTACGACAAAGAGGACACAGAGGATCAATAGTCACTCCCTTGGCAGCAAGGCAATCCTTGACTCCAATACTATTGTGAGTACACTTTCACAAGAAAAACTGAATCTTTGGGAGCACATGCAGCTTCCAAATCCAACCTCCATTGAAGTCTGGAAGCCAATCCACCCCAGCTGCCATATTATAGGCACTTCTCATAGAAAAATCACCCCTAGGCGAGTCCCTCCACATTAATCTATCTTTGCTACTGGCAGCGAATGCATAAGGAATGGCTTGAAACTCCATTTTTATGTCATAGGGTATGTCAAATGGGACAATATCCCAATTCCATCCCCCAATGGCTGCTACGTCCTTTACTTTCCAATCGGCCACCCCCAAAGGCAAAGGGCCTTGGATCAGATGCCTTAGCGGCCCTTTATGAGACCAATTATCAAACCAAAAGCTCAATATACTTTCCCTTCCAATCACCCACCTAGAACCTTGCTGGAATAACTCTGAGCCTTTTTTAATACCTTTCTAGATTTAAGAGCAAGGAAGGCTGTTCGGATTCCTAGAATTAATTCTTCGAGTGGAGCAGTATTTTGCTTTAACCACACGAGCCCAGAGGCTCTCATTTTCGGTGTGCAGTCTCTAATTCAGCTTAGTAAGCAAAGCAATGTTTCTATCTTTAGCACTTTGTAATCCAAGACCACCTACTCTTTTCGGCTTGGTCACCTTATTCCAACCCAACCAATGAATTTTCCTGGCTGTTTCAAACAATCCCCAAAGAAAGTTTCGATTAACCCGATCAATGCCCTCTAGAATTTTGTTAGGGAGGAGAGCACACTGCATGACATAAGCAGGGATTGTTGAAGAAGAAGCTTGGATGAGAACAGTCCGGCCAGCCGGAGATAAAAGGTTGGCTTTCCAACCAGCCAACTTCTGCTTAACCCTATCCAAAATGAAGTTAAACTCCATCCGAGAGCCTGGATGTTTAATGGGGATCCCAAGATACTTGCCTAAATTTGGAGTTGAGGCAAAACCCAACACTCCACAAAGCGCCTCCCTGCTATCACTGTCCACATTTGGAGAAAAGAAAACCCGAGACTTCGCTTCACTAATTGTTTGGCCGATTCTGCTACAAAAGGTATTAAGAGCATCCCTTACAGCCACACAATTGCCATGGTCCGCCTTGGCAAATAACACCACATCATCTGCAAACATAAGATGGGAGAAAAACAACCTTCCTTGTGAAGATTTCATTGGGTTCCAAAGCTTTTGGCTGCACTTCTCCTCTACCAGCTGACCAAGATACTCCATGCATAAAATGAAAATATAAGGAGACAAGGGGTCCCCTTGTCTAATTCCTCTCGAAGGGAAGAAGGGGTCTAGGCTACCACCATTAAACAGAACAGAGGATGAAACTGAGCACACACAACTCATAATGAGCTCAATTAACTCTTGGCGAAGATTAATCTCCATAAGCCTCTCTCGGATAAAGCTCCATTCTAGCTTATCATAGGCTTTTTCAAGATCTAACTTAATTGCCATGTACCCTACTGCACCCTTTTTCCTACTTATCGAGTGGATTAATTCTTGGACAATGATAGCATTATCTATTCCTTTCCTGCCTGGAACAAATGCCGATTGGAGAGGGGAGACAAGCTTGTCCAAAAAAGGTCTTAGACGACCTACAATAATCTTCGTGACAATCTTGTAGACAATGTTATAGAGACTAATAGGTTTGTAATTCCCAAGAGTTTCAGGCCCTTGAATTTTTGGAATAAGCACAATATGAGTCCGATTCAGATACTCTGGCATTTTTCTTGAGACAAAAATCTGCTTAATTTCCCGAATCACAGATTCACCCACTGTTGGCCAAAATAATTGAAAAAACCCCGCATGAAGCCCATCTGGGCCAAGGGCTTTATTTGCTTTCATCGACCATAACCTCGCTTCAATCTCTTCCTTCGTCACCCTGGACCATAAACTATCTCTTTCCTCATCATTCAAACAAGCCTGCCCTGCTTGGACAGGACTTACCAACCACTTAGAAGCACAATGGGAAGAAGAGTAAATATCACAAAATCCCCTACGAATAAAATTCATCACCTCTGCCTCATTTAAAATCCATTCCCCCACATTATTTTTAATAGCTGTGATCCGATTCCTGTTTCTTCTCACTAAGGTAGAAACATGGTAGAAAGCCGTGTTACGATCCCCTTGCACCATCCAATTCAGCCGAGATTTAAGAGCCCACAAATCATGCTCTTGATTAAGAATCGCTTCCAACTCTTGATTCAGATTTCTTTCAAGCTCTAACAAATAGTTCGAAGGCCTAATAGCAATAATCCTCTGAAGCCCATTTAATCGAGCTTTAATCTGATTTTTCTTAGAAAAAATGTTGCCAAAATGATTCCTATTCCAGACAGTAGCATCAGTAGCACATCTCTGAATGGCTTCGTGAAGATGAGTAGGCTGACTCCAAGCCTGAGACACAACCTTTGGAAAGGTTAAATCCGACAACCAATATCTCTGAAATTTGAAGGGGCGGTCAAGGTGAATCCTTCTCTGAGGCATTGTTTCCAGGAGCACTGGGCAATGATCGGAGTGACATCTAGTGAGGTGCGTAACTCTAGCATCCGGGTAATTAAGATACCAATTCGGGTTAACAAAAAATCTATCAATCCTTTCCTGTATCAGGTCCTGAATTTCCCGCCCATTAGTCCAAGTAAATCTCGGGCCAGAGAAACCTAAATCCACCATGTTGCATTTGTCTAAACACTCCTTAAAAGCCAAAGCTCAATTTACACTAACTACTCTACCACCAAACTTATCCGCACCAGTAAGGGGCTCATCAAAATCTCCTGTAATGACCCACGACAAATTATGAAGATCAGCTATGTTAGAAAGATTATTCCACAATATACGTCTTTCAGCACTTCTAGGACTAGCATACACAGCAGAGAACATCCAACTAAAATTAGAGGAGCGTACCTTAACTGTGGAATGAATTTCTTGCTCCGAGCTAGCCAGAAAGGACACATCGACTCTATCAGAATTCCACAATAACCACAATCCCCCCGCTCGACCAATAGTCTCGGTATGAATCGCACCATCAAACGATAATCTGTCTGTGATCTCTCGAGCTCTAGCACCACCAATATGGGTTTCTGTAACCACAAAAATAGCTAGATCATGTTGACGAACAAGATCATGAACATAGTCTTGAAAATTGGGCTTCAAGGCACCCCTGCAGTTCCAGACAATTAAATTCATGGTAACCGAGTAGATGGACGACAACAGAGACTCCTCAAGAAAGGGGCAGACCGACACCTTCCTCTTCTTCAAACTCCATTTGCTCTGATTCACCATGGCCTCAATCCGAATCCGAATCCGAAATCTCCTTAGCCACCACATCACACCCTTTCAAGAACTGATCCTTCACAATTTGATCTACCCCCTCTGAGTAAGCTTTGGACTGTGAAGACCCATCATCCCCTGCCTCCACCATACCAGAAATTTCTTGATCCTTCGTGACCGCTTGAAATGATGGCTGCCTCTCCACATGATCGGAACTGCAGTGCTGGCCGTTGGGGCTAACTTTTGGCCTATACTCATAAGACTTTGCTTTGAAATTAAATGCTTCGTTCCCATTAACACTCAGATTTTCTAGAAAAGACTTCGCAAGAGTATTTTCTCCTTTGGCTACATCGTTGTCTACCTCTTTCTTAGTAACAAATAAGGATGCCTTCTGTCTTGAAATTCCTTTTTTGCCCCTAACCGAGAGACTCACCTCAGTGTTCAGTCTATTCTTCTCCACGTGAAACTGACCTGGGCTTTTGTTTGTGTAATTCGGCCCATTTACAATTGATTGGACCACATTAGCCATTTGGGCCTCAAGCATGCTGCTCTCCGAAGCCACTTTCCTCTTGCCTTCCCTCTAGCCAGCTTTAATAAGCCCAAACTTCCCTTCCCCTGTCATCCTAGATGTGCTTGGATCATTGGGGACCACTTTCTTAGTCACCTTGCTCCCACTCCTTCTACGTGATACCATAATCCATGGCCCGTACATGTCCTTTGCATTCTCCACCAACGTGTCCTCTCCCACCATGTCCTCATGCACTCCACTGTCCTTCGACGTACCCGAAAAGGAGCCTGGTATGTCAGACTCACGCCCAACGTCTCCCTGATTCGCCCACGCGTCCTTCTTCCCCTCGGCCTCTCTTGCCTGAGGAGTAACTTCCCGAACAACATAGGGGCAGTTTTCACGCTGATGACCGATCCTACCGCAAGAGAAACAAAGTCTTTGAATTCCTTCATAGCAAACAAGTTGCTCCTTCCCACCAATGAGAAGAGCTGTAGTGAGAGGCTTTCCAACATCCACCTGAATGCATAAGCGCGCAAATCGTCCCCTTGTCTCACTGGCCGTGTGTGTGTCAATTCGTAACACCTTTCCAACTGCGTTCCCAATGATTTGAAGGGCTTCTTCATGATAATACTCTATGGGAAGCTCATTTAGTCTCACCCAGATTGCTACTGATGAAATGTTCGCCTCGGCTGGTTTAAAATTTGGTTCCCATGGTCTAATGGATAAAAAATTCTCTCCTATAAATCATGGACCATTTCTAAGCACCGCCTCATAGTCCTCCTTGATAGAAAACCGAATTAGAAAAAACTCCTTGCCAAGGTCCACGCAATCGAGCCTCCCCACTAGCTTCCACATAGACAGCAGCCGGCCATGGAGAAAGGAAAACCCAACTGACCTTCCATAAAAATATAATTCCAGTGGTGTGTTCATATTAGATCCAATTACAACTTATCACCTATGATTTGTTGTGAAAATGTTGTGGACATAGCACTTCTCTTTTTCTTTTTTCTTTTTGTACCGCTTGAATGAGAGATTGTTTTTCGAAAAATTTTAGTGGAAAACAACCTCAAAAAAAAAAAAAAAAAAAGCATATTTTTAATAAGGTTTTTTGTTAACAAAAATTAGTTTTCCTTTAACCTATGTTTTTTTACGTCAAAATATGGAAAACTATTTTTGTACAAAGTTTTCCATTGAAAGATACAACTAGAGTGAATTAAGTAGATTTAATAATATTTCAATTAAGATGACTTTTATACAACTAGAAATTTAAATAACACAATAATAATCATGAAACTAATATAAATAGAATCCAACTAAGAAACTAAATAAATTTACTTGCATTAATTGAAGAACATTATACAAGAGATAAAAGAAAAACGTAACTTGATAGAAACTACCGCTTGCATTAAAGCAAATGGCAACAAGGGAAAGGTAAATGAGCCACAATAACTACACTACTCCTATAATAGAAATAAGGAGAAATTACACTTTACCCACCTGTGGTTTGCCCGGAAAACACTTTACCTACCTGTAATTTTAAAAATTGGCCCTTTACCCACCATTGATTAGCTCCGTTTATCTCCTATTATTCGTCTCTGTTAAAAACTGGGATAAATTTATATTTTTGTTACCATTTTATGTCTCTCTCCTCTCAAAATATAAAAGACTAAAAAATAAAGGAAAAAGAAGATTTAAAAGTAAGGTTTTATAAAAATTAAAATCTAATTTTTACATCTTCTTTTCATGTATCAAATTTTTATCAAAACTTTATGTTCACATATTTCAGTGGTAAATTTAACCTATAGTTAGGTACAATATTGATCTAAAGTGCTACTTAGTTTATTGCAACTCCTATGCAAGTTAGTCGAGTCCCCTAGATAAGGCTTGATTCTGTTCTCGTGTACTTGAGTACTGGGATTTTATGTTCTTTCTGATTGTACTCATAAAAATTTGAGCATAGTTGACTCCCTTTCCTACAAAATTATGGGAGCAATCACATTATTTATCTTTTTTTTTTTTTTTTTTTTTTTTTGGGTTGCTTTAATGACGTCCAGCCTAACGATTGCAATTGTTTTAATTTAAATAAATTCAAAAAGTTGGACCAAGCTATCCATTTTTGTTTATTTTCCTAGAGTTTTTAAGCTAGTTTACCGTCTTGCTTATGTTGGAATATTATACATTTAATTACATCTTCAATAAAGCTATCCATATGCGCTATATGTTGCTTTTTAGGTCCATATGTTTGATGCATATGGGATCAGCATCCACATATTCGTATTTCTTTATTGTTTCTTTTTACTGAATACTTGCTTTGGTAGCCAGAGGCATGGAGAATACATGCTGTTGTATTTTAGTGATATTTAGACAGCTGTGAATGCAGAAAGAAAATGGCTGCCTTAGCAACTGCAGAAGCTATGCAGCGCTACTGCCTTAGATCTTCTATTTTAACACTTTACTTCCATCTTAACCTTAACCTATTCTGTGAAGTAGAGAAGATTCGATAGAAAGTTTAGGTGGGTAAAGTGCATTGCATTTAGATCTAAAATTTAATACAAGAAGATGTAAAAGTTAGGTTTTAATTTTTACAAAACCTAGCTTTTAGAACAAAGGTAGGTAACGGGAGACAAACGGAACTAACCTCAAGTGGATAAAGTGCCAATTTTTAAACCACAAGTCGGCAAAATGTTTTTCGGGCAAACTACAGGTAGGCAAAGTGTAATTTCCCCTAGAAATAAAGTAGACATATTAAACAGTTGGTGTTGAATTGGTGATTGTTTATGTCCATTCCCCATGGATAGTTCTCCTTTTTATAGGCAAAAAAGGGAGTAATTTCAAACTAATCCACAAGATAGGTAGTAATTTCTTAACTTCTTAGTAATTAGTCCTCTTTATTTTTATTTATTTTAGTAAAATGCAATAGTAAGTTAGGGACACTCTTTAAGCCAAAAAAAAAAAATGGTCTTCTCATTCTCTTTTGCAACACTAGCAAGAGCTAGAACAAGATGATTACATTTCAAAGAAACACTAACAAAAAAACTAATTGCAAAAACTTTCACAAATCAAGGAGCAAAAGCAACATGCTTACATTCCAAACAATCCGTCCCTCATAGAAGTTGTAAAGCACTGGATACATGTTTTTATTGTGATAGTTGAGGTTGGATCGCAGCCTCCACCAATGGTGAAGCACTAGTGGTAGAAAGTTGTAGTTATTGATGTTAGGAAGATAAACACTTTGGAGACCTTCCTTGAGTAATTAATATAACATATAGAGACACACTTTAACCAAAAAGGCCTAAGCCCAATGGGTATGTGCTCAATTATGTTATATTAACCACTCATTCTTCTCATCTTTATTCAATGTGGGACTTCACTCACACGTGTAACCCAACAATCTCCCCCTCACGTGTGAGTCTCTGCCTCTCTGTGGGGTTCAAGACCTCTCTATGGGCCATGAACAAGTCCTACTCACTCCCCCTTGCCTAATGGGCTTTTCACTTCATCAATGCATCATCCATGGGTCTGTCGTACGCCATCCATGGGAACCACGTGTCAACCCCGCACGCACATCCATGGGAACCCCGCACGTCTATGTCCATGAGAACCTTGCACCACACCATTATTTAGCACCATTAGCAATATTCCTTTGTTGGGCTTTTTTTTTTCTTTCTTTTTTTTTTCTCCAGGATCTTTGTGTGTGGGCCATTTAGGCTTTCTCTGTCCCCGCTAGGTAGGGACCATGAACACATCACCACCTTCGCCGCACACCACCATGGGCTCTAATACCAGTTGTTAGGAAGATAAACACTTTGGAGAGCTTCCTTGAGTAATTAATATAACATATAGAGACACACTTTAACCCAAAAGGCCTAAGCCCAATGGGTATGTGCTCAATTATGTTATATTAACCACTCATTCTTCTCATCTTTATTCAATGTGGGACTTCACTCACACGTGTAACCCAACAATTGAAAAACATGGGTTTGCGTCACATACAAACCAATACAATAGAAGCAATATAAGATCTACTCCATTTATGAGAGATAACATTAAAACTTGAATTCTAGAACAAAGAATAGGAAAGCGTACCTTGATATAGTGAAATTCAAAATAAGAAGTAGATAGTATCTTGAGAAGACCTTCAATCTTCATCCAAATTCCACTTGATACCCAAGATGTGTGATCCCTCAATCAAGACTTGCAACAAGTTATTGAATTGAAGATTGAAGATACCACTTGTCAAAGATTTGATGAAGAGGTCAAAGAAAAAGCAGGTTGAGTTGATTGTGGATAATGACACAAATCAAGTGATGGAAATTATTGAGAATATTGTGAAAGATTCAATTGAGGTTAAATATGAGGATGAGTCCATCATCCACAATCCCTAGGTTAAGGTTGATTTGTTGAAAATGACTACACAATATGTTGATTTTCTTGAAGTAGAAAATTTTAATTTTATTATCAACCTTTTGGTGATTGATGGTGCAAATAAATTGAAAATAGATGGGAAGAAATTTATGCTACACTTTATGAAGGATTCAAGTTTCAGTACCAGCCCATGTTATTAAAGCATTAGAAGTATTTGTTTATTTGGAGCGGAAGATTTTAGATTTCAACTATCAACTTAAGGACAAGTTTTTTTCAAGTGGAGAGATTTGATATAGGACAAATTAATTTATGTAATTTTTTATTTTTGTTATTTTTATATAATTTTCATTATTTTAGGTTTAGGGCATTTATCTCCTTGTTTTTAGGTTATTTTAATGCTTTTTATGTCAAATTTGGTTCCTGTTATGGATAGATATTAATTAGGACTTATTTTAAAATATATTTTCTTGTCTGTCAAGTTTTATGAAGCCCTTAAATAGGCCACTAAGTTTGTAAACGTTTTCAGAGTTGATTATTAATAAAATATAAATGTTTTGTCAATTTCTTTTTCTGATGGATTCGAGTTTATCACTTTGTAAATTCAAAGGACCCCTTGTAGATTTAAAGTTTACTACTAGAAGCTAACAATTTAGTTTCTGTTTCACCAAAGAAAGTATCGTGTGTGCTTTCTATAGGCTTCTGTGACATCATTAAGGTGGCGACTCCCAAAGAAAGATAAAGCGGGCTATGCAACTTGCAAGTGCACCCACAATTACGTGCGTGATTCATGGCCTCAAGGGAAATACGCCACGGCCAAATGAATTGAAGGAGGAGATTTGGGAACCACCACCTGGTATAGGTCTAGGAACCAAATTGGGCATTTTAGGCCGTTACTTACATAGATCTTATTCACTAGATATTGGGCCCAGAGTTAGTATAAGGGTTAGGAAGGTGTTAGACACCCAAGACAGCTGGGCTCATGGACCGGCCTCCATATTTATAGGCCATATTTAATTAAAAAATTTATTAAGTAAGCCCTAATCATTAACCTAAACATACATCATGTACTAAATTAAAATAACACACACAACATGTTAAAAGATTGCATCAAAGCATAAAAAGAAACATATTAAAACACAATCAAACAAATTATTATCAAAAAGGAAAAAAGAAAATCAAAATCAAACATGCCAGGAAAGATTACAAATTAAACCTAACATGGCAAAAATGACTAAAATAAAAAGAAAAACAATTAATCATTGTTAAATAACTTAAATTATGGTTAAATGGAATTAAAGAACAAAAACAAAATATTTGTCAAATCTGGATTTAGAGTGCGTACACATACCCAACCATATGTACGTGGGTTGAAACTCTGCATACGCATCCTCGATGATGTGTACGCATCCTAAAAAAAAAAAAAAATCATATTTTCATATTACATCAACCAAAAATATAGCATGTGAATTTTAATTAAAAAGAAGAACAAAAGAAACAATAAAAATAAACAAACAACTACATCATAGTCAAATTAACATCACCGAATAAATATAAAAACAATCAAATAAAACACGTGAATAATAAACTAGCATCAAGACAAAGAACATGTTAATATATCATAAAAACTAAATAGACGTAAATGCACTTTTAGTTCCTACATTTTGACTTTTTTCTATTTTAGTTCCTACATTTTATTTTTACCACTTTTAGTTCTTAAATCAATTAACGTCCTTCGTTTAAGTCTTTGAATCCCTTTCCGTCACTATACTAACGAGAAACTGACAAATGAGTAAAATAATAATTTCTTTTACTCGTTGGTAGGGGTGGCAAATTTTATCCATATCCATGAACCCACCTATTACCCACCTTATTTGGATAAGTCTTAACCCAACCCATTTGAATATTTGGGTTAAATGGGTAAAGACCCATTTGGTTATTTAATTAGATTAGTCTAAATGGATAAATCCACTAATACCCAATAAACCCATCTAAAATTTAAATAAACAATATAAAATTTAAATTTCTAGAAAATGACTAACATACCCCTGAAACTTAAAAAATGACCAAAATACTACCAAAACCCACAAAATGACCAAAATACCCTCAAAACCTAAAAAATGACCAAAATACCCCCGAAACCTAAAAAATGACCAAAATACCTCCAAAACCCAAAAAATGACAAAAATACCCCTGAAACCCAAAAAATGACCAAATACCCCAAAACCCAAAAAATTACCAAAATACCTCTGAAACCCAAAAAATGACCAAAATACCCCTAAAACCTAAAAAGTTACTAAAATACCACCAAAACCCAAAAAATGACCAAAATAATCCCAAAACCCACAAAATGAACAAAATACCTCCAAAATCTCTACAATGAGCAAAATACCCCCCAAACCTCTCAAATGTCCAAAATATCCCCAAAACCCAAAAAATTACCAAAATACCCCCGAAACCTAAAAATGACCAAAATACCCTCAAAACCTAAAAAAATGACCAAAATACCCCCAAAACCCACAAAATGAGAAAAATACCTCCAAAACATCTAAAATGAGCAAAATACCCCCCCCCCCCCCAACCTCTAAATTGTCCAAAATATCCCCCAAACCCAAAAATTACCAAAATAACCCAAAAACCCAAAAAATGACCAAAATGCTTCCTAAACCTTAAAAATAACCGAAATACCTCTGAAACCTTAAAATTACCAAAAATACCCCCGAAACCTAAAAAATGACCAAAATACCTCTAAAACCTATAAAATGATTAAAATACCCCAAGACCTAAAAAATGACTAAAATAACCCCAAAATATAAAACAATGACCAAAATACCCCAAAAACCTAAAAAAATGACCAACATACCCCCAAAACCTAACAATTACCAAAATACACCCTAACCTAAAAAATTACCAAAATACTTCATAAACCTAAAAAATGACCGAAATACCTCTAAAACCTAAAAAATAACTGAAATACCCCCAAAACCTAAAAAAATTACCAAAATACCCTAAAACCTAAAAAATGATTGAAATACCCCAAAAACCTAAAAAAAATTACCAAAATAACCCCAAAACCTAAAAAAAATTATCGATAAAAACCCCTGAAACCCAAATTATGACCAAAATGCCCATAAACATCTAAGATGACCAAAATACACCTGAAACAAAAATAACCCCAAAACCTAAAAAAAAAATGATCGATAAAAACCTCTGAAACCCAAATTATGACCAGAATGCCCATAAACATGTAAGATGACCAAAATACACCTGAAACATCTAAAATTACCGAAATAGAGGTTTAGGGTATTTTGGATGTTTCAAGGATATTTTTGACAAATTAAAGGTTCTAAGAGTCTTTCAATCATTTTATAGGTTTCGAGAGAATTTCAGTAATTTTTTTGGTTTCGGGGTTATTTTGATCATCTTTTAGATTCTAAGGGTATTTTAGCCATTTTTTAGGTGACGAGGGCATTTCTGTCATCTTCTAGTTTTAGGGTTATTTCAATAAATTTCTAGGGTTCAGAAGTATTTTGGTAATTTTTAGGTTTTGGGGTATTTCGGTAATTTTTTAAGTTTCGGTGGTATTTTTGTCATTTTTAGGTTTTGATGGTATTTTGGTCATTTTTTGGGTTTCAGGGGTATTTTGGTATTTTTTTAAGTTTCGGGGGTATTTTGGTCTTTTTTGGGGTTTGGGGGGGTATTTTTGTCATTTTTAGGTTTTGAGGGTATTTTGGTAATTTTTTGGGTTTCGGGGGTATTTTGATAATTTTTAGGTTTTGAGGGTATTTTGGTCATTTTTTTGGTTTTGGAAGTATTTTGGTCATTTTTAGGTTTCGAGGATATTTTGGTAATTTTTTGGGTTTTAGGGGTATTTTGGTCATTTTTTGAGTTTTGGGGGGTATTTTGGTCATTTTTTGGGTTTAGAGGGTATTTTGGTCATTTTTGGGTTTTGGGGGTATTTTGGTTATTTTATAGTTTTTAGGGGGTATTTTGGTAATTTTTAGGTTTCGGGGGTATTTTGGTCATTTTCCGAGTTTTTGGGCTATTTTGGTCATTTTAGTGGTTTTTAAGCATATTTGGTGATTTTAAAGATATCAGGGGTATTTGGTCATTTTAGAGGTTTCATAGGTATTTTGCTAATTTTAGAGATTTTTGAGATAATTTTGAATGTCCAAGGGTATATTAGTAATTTTGGAAGATCAGGGGTATTTGCATCATTTTAGGTATTTAAGGGTATTTTAGATGTCAAAAGGGTATTCAAGTAGTTTTAGAGATATTTGGGTCATATTGGGTTAAATGGGTGGGTTACTAATTAAATGAGTTGGGTTGGTAATGGATAATTAATTTATATATAAACGGGTTATAAATGGATAAATGGGTAATTATATATCCAACTCATTTATAACTCAACTCATTTATAACCCAACCCGCTCATTTGCCACCCCTACTTGTGGGACAATAAAATAACGTTAAGTAATCACTGGTGCGCAATGAAGCACGTGAAGCACTTAAGTTGATCTGTGGCGCGCAATGAAGCATGCATGTATGTAAACTAAACTATATATAGTGACTCCATTTTTTGAGAAGGATATATAGTGACTACATAACATGGCTGCTTGCCAATGACTACATAATATGGCGATAGAGTAGTTCATCTTCATCATCCACAACCCGATTACAAGGCAAGGGTTGATCCAAGATTTTCTTGATCAAAATAATGCACGATGAGTTCGTAGTCAGTGGGGCGAAACTTATACCCGAAGTTGCAGTTCTGCTGCTTCTGTGCTGGTTCCTCATCCTCCTCATCCTCATCATCTTTCAGCTCCATCAGCAAATCATCAAGGAACTCTGCTAAATAATGTTGCTCTTCCAGATCTTCTTCTTCTTCTTCTTTTTCTCGCTCTTCTTGGTCTGCTTCTTTGTCCTCATCATGATAAAATGAACTTGATGCGTACTCTTCTTGGTCTGGTTCTTTTTCCTCATCATGATAAAATGAATTTGATGCGTACTCTTCTTGGTCTTCAGGTTCTTTTTCCTCATCATGATCATCATGATAAAATGAACTTGTTGCGTACGGAGGTGGTGGTGGTGGCGGCAGCGGCGGTGGTGAATTATCAAAATCACCGCTATTCTCGGGAGAAGAAAACATTGCCACAAAACGTAACTTTGAAAATCGATCAGTTTAGTTAATACTCAAAAAAATGAACTTGTACAATAAGAAGAGATGACGAGCCTTTTCCTTTTCCTTTTCCTTTTATATACAAACAGAGAGAGTAAAGGGAAACTCCAAAGAGGCGGGAAAACTCTTAACTAACTAATTTTATAACCGATTTTGACAAATTCTGTTAACAGTGGTGGCGTCCCGGATAAGTATGCAACGGCATCGTTTTTGGGCTTGTATAAAATACTGTTGAGGCAACGACATCATTTTGAGCATTTTGTTATTGACCGTTTCTCTCTCGCTCAGGCGCTCTCTCCTTTTTCTTATCCCACAGATCAACCTAAGTGCTTCACGTGCTTCATTGCTTCATTGCGCGCCAGTGATTGCTTAACGTTATTTTATTGTCCCACGTGTAAAAGAAATTATTCTTTTACTCATCTGTCGGTTTCCCGTTAGTATAATGACGGAAAGGGGGTTCATGGACTTAAATGAATGGTGTTAATTGGTTCAGGGGTAAAAAATGGTAAAAATAAAATATATAGACTAAAATGAAAAAAGTTAAAATGTTGGAAATAAAAGTACATTTACGCCAACTAAATGAAGCCATAAAAGTACTATGAATAAATTATAATTAACTCATAGCCATATTAAAAATTATCTGAAGAACCATAAACATCAAACAAGTCAAGAACAAGAATAAAAAGAATCACAATAAAATGATATGGATTCTATTAAGCAAATGAATAAACCATTGAAAGAATGCCCACCTTATTTTAGATTCACAAATTTGAAGCTTATTTTTAATCAACCACTCAGTACCTACAACGCAGAGAATAGGTTGATAAATAAAAGATAATGAAGAACACAATAGTTTAGATTATCACAACTCAAGAACAAGATTATTTTAAAGAGAATTAGAAAACCATTTTGAAAAACAAGTTTCTGCCTTAATTTTTTTGCTAGAAAAATGTTTTTATAGACTTAGGAAAATGTGCAAATTAAGGTGTTGTTTATCAGATTAGAAGAGAGAAGTAGGGTTTTTAGAAAGCATGGAGGTACAAAATAACTCATTCTTTAGCTAGGGTCTGGATTAGAGAAATAAGGTGAGTATATATATATGAGTAAACTAGGGTTTTCGAGACTTTAAGAAGGGTTTTGAACGTTCTTAAGGGTCTAGGAGGCAGCCCAACCAGAAGATTGAAGCTTTGGGGCCTTAAAAATGAAGAAAAACAGGTTTTGGAATGCATTATGCGCATTGGGTCGTGGGTGCATGCGCACGGTTTCAAAGAGGCACAAGCAGAACCTTTTGACTACACTGTTGGCCCAACTTCAAACAACAATAACTCACTCAATTTAAATCCAAATCACATAGAATTTGCATTCAAAATAAATCCCAGGATGTCTATCTTCCAATGAAACAAACCTCAATAAAATATTCTTTGTAGATCAAAGGTTATGGTCAAAACAGTGAGTAAAGGTCATTTTTAGCTTCATTTTCAAAGCAATTTGAAGCACTTTTGAGTTGTAATTACCTTCAAACTATTGTGAACATTTTAATTACCTTTAGTTGACGTATGTCAAGCTTATCATTAGGGTCGAGGATTAAAAGTTATTAACAAGTATAAAATGAGGTGTCTACACCATGCTATATAATCATTACTGCATAAATTCATCATACTTGAATGATATCTCTTCAACTAGTAGAAAAAAATTATAAAAAAATAAAAAATAAATAAATAAATAAATAACCTCATTTTAATTTTATTCATGCATTTAGCTTAAAATACAATCTGCCTTATTATGTTTGAGGCTTTGAGCACATTTGACATGTCATTATTTATAATAAAAAAATGGTTAGGATAAAATTTAATATCGTTTGCACATTAATGTGCAAACGATATTAAATTTTATCCTAACCATTTGATAACTTAAGAAATTGTAGACTTTTAGTGGAAATATTTAACAATAGTAGCTCCAATCACACTAAATATGGGTGGTAGAGAGTTGAAGATGGCTCTTGTATTGGGGAAGGATGTGCATAAAACGATTGAGGTTCAAATATACCATGAGATTAGAAGTTATTTATCTTGTGGAGCTGGAAAATTTATCCTTTGAACTTTAAAATTAATTAGCAATGGCAAAATGAGATATCGTTGATCTTTGAGCATAGCCAATGAGAGAAAACTGCTTTCTACATGACTTGGCATTATGATAAGCGTACTGATGATGGGGTATTAAGATATCCAGCTGACTCTAAGGTATGGAAAACTTTTGACGAGATACACAAATCATTTTCTTCAGAGAAGCGCAATGTTAGGCTGGGTTTGGCAAGTGATGGGTTTAATCCATTTGGAAACATGAGCACCAGTAATAGCATATGGCCAGTTGTACTTGTTCCATATAATTTACCACCATGGATGTGCATGAAGCAACCCTATTTTATTCTATCATTGATCATTCCAGGACCGAAGGGTCCAGGAAATAAAATTGATATCTACTTGCAACCATTAGTTGATGAGCTAAAACAATTATGGGAAGTTGGACTTACTACTTTTGACTCCTTCAAAAATCAAAATTTTAATATGCATGCAGTAGTTTTATGGACAATTAATGACTTTCCAGCATATAGGAATCTTTCCGGTTGGAATACAATGGGTGCTTTGGCTTGTCCATCTTGTCATAATGAAACACATTCTTCTTATTTGAAAAATGGAGGAAAGTTTTGTTTCATGGGGCATCGACGCTTCTTGCCAATTAAGCATAGATGGAGATTGGAATCTAAAAAATGTGATGGTAAGAAAGAGCTAGGTTTATCCCCTAAACAACTATCTGGAGATGATGTGCTCAGTCAATTACGTGATCTTGAATTCTTGATATTTAGGGAGGGAGAGAAGAAAAGAAAACATGATGAGTTAAATAAAAAAGATAATTGATTGAAGAAAAGTATCTTTTTCAAATTACCATATTGGAGAACCTTATTATTGAGACATAATTTAGATGTTATGCACATTGAGAAGAACGTGTGTGAGAGTATAATCGGGGCATTGATGAATACTTCAGAGAAAACAAAAGATAACTTAAAGTCTCATCTTGATCTACAAGTCATGGGCATTAGGGAGGAACTACATCCAATACCGTGTGAGGAATATTTAGAGCTTCCATCTACATGTTACACTTTATATGTTAATGAACAGAAAGTTTTTTGTAAAGTTTCCTGATGGTTACTCTTCAAACATTTCTAGATGTGTGAATCTGAAAAATCGGAAGATATAAGGACTTAAGAGCCATGATTTCCATATTTTGTTAGAGACCTTACTTCCTTTAGCAATAGATGGATTGCTGCCAGAAGAAGTGTCTGCACTAGTGTCTGCACCACTTATTGAGCTGAGTAGTTTCTTTAAAGCATTGTGCTCAAAGGTGCTAAGTTTAGATGACTTGGAGAAAATGGAAAATCAAATTGTAATAGTACTTTGTCAATTGGAAAGGATATTCCCTCCATCATTTTTTGATGTTATGATGCATTTACCTATTCACTTAGTTGGTGAGGCTATGATTGCCAGACCTGTCCAATATCGGTGGATGTATCCAATTGAAAGATACTTGCAAACACTAAAAAAATATGCTTGTAACCTTGCCCATCCAAAAGGTTCGATTGCAGAAGGTTATTTAGCAGATAAATGCTTGACATTTTGCTTAAGATACTTTCATGGTATTGAGACCCGGTTTAATAGAGTTGAACAAAATTGGGATGGAGATCATTTGCAGCCATATGAAGGGTTGCTCATTTTTTCCTCAATTGGTCGTGTTGTTGGTAGGGGATATGTCTCACGTTAACTTAGTCTAGAAGAGTGGACACAAGCACATCTATATGTCTTGAAAAACTGTGATGAAGTGCTCCCATATATTGAGTAAGTTGAATTGTAGTTAATATAAATTTTTTCAAGAGTTAGCTTTCTTCTTAATCTTTTAAGTTGTTTACAATGCAATTGCATTATGTGTTATCCAGGGAACACAAGTACATTATCCAACAAGCAAGTGCTAGGAATGTAGAGAATCGACATAACAAACAGTTCCGAGAGTGGTTTGAAAATCATGTAAGTTCTATCTATATATAAATTATTATAATTGTGATGTATGCTTGATTTGAGACAATTACAATGATTGTATTGATTTTGATCTTGTTTTGAATAGATTACTCAATTATATGATGAAAGGAAAGTGAACAAGCAACTATTAGATCTAGCTCGTGGACCATCAGTAGAAGCTGTTTATTATAATGGGTACATTGTTAATGGTTTTAGATTTCGTAAAAATGAAATTGACTGTAAAAGAAGAACTCAAAGTTGTGGAGTCTTGGTAAAAGGAGTTGCAAATACAGGCAATCATGACTATCATGGTGTCTTAACTGATATCATTGAATTACACTACATGGGAGGCAATAAGATTGTAATGTTTAAATGTGAATGGAGGGATGTTGACCATCATGGTAGAGGGATTGTTGATACATACGGTCGAACTCTTGTGAATGTAACACGTTCATTAAAGAGTAATGAACCTTTTGTGTTAGCATGTCAAGCAGAGCAAGTATTTTATGTGAAAAGCATAAAGAATTCTCAGTGGCATTTTGTAATAAAAATAGAACCTTGAAATTATTACAACATGCCGTCTCTAGAGGAGGAGAATGATGATGATGAAGAAGAGGATGATCAATAGTCATACCAACAGAATGATTCACAGGGTCATCAAATGGGTTTTACAAGTACTGTTGATCAAGATGATACTATTATCTCATTAGATAGGGTTGACATACCAAGCATACTTGTGGATATTTCAATGGTGGATATGGATCATGTTGATATGAATTAATGGAATTAAATGTTTCAAAATGAAGGTTTGGTTTGAACTATTTCTGTACTTTGAATAAAGTTGTTGACCATTTGATTTATTTTCCAATATCTACACTCAATACCATACTTTGAAGGTTTTTATTCTATTAGTATGTTTTGTATCTATTCAAATGGTCTTTGCCTTTTCTTCCTAATGATATCCAAGAGTTTAGGATAGAGACTTACCTATTGGTTTCATCCTTCTAAAAGTTATTGATTTTTAGATTTGAATTTTTTTGTACTAGTTTAATGTTTGGATTTAAATGTTTGGCAGGTCATCCTGCTCTAATTGCACACCACCGACCATTCCCTGTCACGCATTGAGCTGCAGAGAGGTGGTTACATCACATGCAACAAGCATTGGATGTCACCATGGATATTGATGCTGACTCAAAAGTCAGAATGATGAACTTTTTTAGGTATAAAATTTTCTGACTTAAAACTTTATCTCATATATATTTCACATCTTGTAATATTCAATTTCTCTTTTGAGTTCAAATTTCATTACACTTTATGCCTATCTTTATGTTTTTCAGGTACACGGCATTCTTTCTTGTAACTGGAGATGAGTTGAAGAGTCAGAACCAACAACCTCAGTGTAAGCATGGGATCAGCAACCAGACTTCGTGTAAAAATTTTAAACAAATATTTTCTTATTCAGTTGTGAGAAGCAACAAAGTTACTATTATTCATCAAACCTCTTTAATGTAAAAGGAATACTTCCTTACACCCTTTTTCTCAATAAATCTTATAATGTCTACATTCGCTCAACTGTTTTGTTATTATGCAAAATTCTAGTGTTTATATTTGCTTCATGGTGGTGAGCTCATGAAGTTGGTTCCCATTTCCCTGCAGTGAAAACTTGAAATTGCAACAACACACTGACAGTTGGAGTTGTGTAGTTTGTAGACAAATCTTTCCTCCCAATGAGTTGCAAATACTTCAATATTCATAGATCATAGTTAGATATTTGATTTCCTAGGGTAATCAATTATTTATTTATTTTTGAGAAAAGGCAAAGACCATTTGAATAGATACAATGGATAAGTAGAGATTTTCCATTGTATTTGTACAGTTTTTTTATTGTCTTAAAGGAGTAGTTGATTGGTTGTTGTAAATTTAATTAGGAATTGCACAATTGTGTTTACATTATATTTTGAATTAGGTTATTAAATTTTGATCAATGTAAAAAGGGCATCCAAATTTTTTTTTTTTTTTTAAGAAAATACTTATTTCAACGTTTACAAACCGTTGAAATTTATCTCAAGATACCTTTCATCGACAGTTGAGTACATGTAGAAAAAAGTAATAAGCATCTTTATGTGTTTATGTTTCAACAGCTTTTAATAATACTTCGACATTTATTAACCGTTGATAAAAGTGTAACTTTTTTTTTGATGGTTGCATAGGCCGTAGAAAAAAATTTTCAACATAGTTTTTAATGATGGTTTTCGACAGTTACTTTAACCATCGAAAATAGTATTTTCAACGATTTCAACCGTTGAAAATAACCAAATTTCTTGTAGTGATTATATTATATATAACTAACTTCATTATACGTGCTTTGCGCATACATTGAGTTTTTTTTTTTTTTTTTTTTGTGGTTTAGTGTCATAAGTTTCCCTTTTTAATTTTTAAATTTTTTTTGGAATAAATTTGTTTTGAAGACATGGGTTAATAAGAGAGTATCCTATTTTGCAGGCATTTTAAATAGAGTTGGAGATATATTTTTACTAGGTTGTCCTCAACTTTTTTCCCTTTTAAATGTAAGGTTTATGGGTATTTCTAAACCACATAAGTCCAATCCAAAGAGAGAAATTGGTCGGTGCAAAACTGCAAGTGCACAGTAACGTAGTTTTTTTAGTAAATGATGAGAAGAGTATCGTCCTCAGGGGTTGGTCACTTACTTTTGACAAATACCAAAATTATGCTAATCTCGATTTTATCTAGAGAAGTCACTAAGGTTTTTTTTTTTTTTTTTTTGGTAATTGGAATTTAAAATAAAATCAATTTAAAGAAAATGCGCAAAGGAAAAGAAAGATGTTGCTCGAAGATCAAATTAATGGGAAGAAAACTTCTAGCAAATCGATTTCACCTAATTCCTCACTATGCTTTACTCATCTAGCTAATTGAATTAGATTCTCTCTGTTTGTTAGCAATCTCCAAACTGATCCAAAAGCCTCTTTTGACAGTCAATTGGAAACAGTCTTGTTCATCATTTTACACAAGAATATGCAATTTAATCAAGCAAGACAGCATTAAGACCAACGATTTTAATACTACATAGGTTCATATAAGTCTTTCAATCTCTATATTTACCTATGCCGAAACATTCAAGGTCTATCCTATAATTCCCTATTTCGATAGCAAATCACAAGATCAAAATCATCTAATTAATGGCTAGTTAATTAGAAGCAATAAACTCAGAATAAATCAAACAAACATGAAGAGAATTTATTCAAATTAACATAGAAAAATAAGCATAGTTCGGAACTAGATTACATCGTTTTCCTAGAATAAAGAAGATTTAGTTCATGCTAAAAATTAAACTCAACAGAAACGAATTCACCATAATGTATCTGAGAAGATTGTAAGGACAAATGGAGGCTAAACAAAATCTCTCATCTCCGTCTCTGCTACTTCCTATTCCTAATTCAGTGCCCTCCTCTTTTTCAGTTCAGCTCCCTTTTTCTTTCTTTTCTTTTCTTTTCTTTTCTTGTTCTGTTTCAGTGCCCCCCTTTTTCTTTTTCTTTAGCGCCTCTCTTTTCTTTAAATCTTAACGTGTTGCCCTTTTTCAGCCCAAAACATTTCTCTCTTCAGCCCAAAACATTTCTCTCTTGTTGCTTCACGTCTCTTTTATTTGAATAGATCTTCATTTTCTTTAAATCTGCAATAAAATTTAAATAACAATAATGAAGTCTAAAATCAACAAAAATAAATAAAATTAGACTAAAGTTTAAAGTTGAGAAGTGATAAATTATGCTAAATTATGCAAGTCATTAAACACCCCTAAACTTAGAACTTTGTTTGTCCTCAAACAAAAATAAAATAAAATAAAAGACAACTATAGACAATATCAACTGGACCCCATAGAGAAATATCATCACTCACCAAGCCATGATCTGAATTTAGATTTCATCACTAGTAACTTACTCTTTTAACATCAAAGATAGCAGGAAAATCAATCAAAAAATTCAGCAATTTGTCAAGCAAGAGTTAAGCGTTTACTTCAACCTAAAGCTAGTTCCTTGAGTGTGTGCGTGTGAAATAGTCAATTTAACTCCAAACCACCAGCAAATTCAGATAAAAGTAGAACAACTAAAATCAGAAAAATTCTCTCAAAACTTAACCCCATAAGTCCAATTTTCAGAAATCCTCTCCACTAATGTAATCAAACACCAAAATCAAAGATCAAAAGATCCTTAATCA